>CM046305.1:26450240-27050240 GCA_025267735.1 Mactra quadrangularis | reverse complement strand
AGGTCTTCAAACAATGTCAGGAACTGACAGACCGAGCTATTACAAGGCTTTGTTCGAACAGTTCCAGCCTGACATCTGCTTCATGCCAGGTGATGATAAAAAAGCTAAGCTAAATGCTCTATTGGGATATGGGCAATATTTGCTCCCAAACAATGACGACACGGTGCTATTGTATGATGCTCAAAATGTGGAAATGAGGAAACCGGACGAGAACTTGCTTTCAATAAGTGGTGGATTACGCTACATTGATTTGCAGGAGATGGTCGTCCCTACCGTAAAGATTTGGACACCGGCGCCAGCAAAGACAGTTGTAAAAGAATTCAATCTGGTCTCATGGAAATTTGACTACTTCCAGAGATATGACAACGGCAACTTAACAACCGCCGTTGAAAGTATGATAGAGTTTTCTCAAAGACTCTGTCATAAAACACAGAAACCAATTCTGATTGGCGGAGAGATGAACCTGATCTACGCCCAGTTGGAGGCCTTTGTGAAGAGACTAAACCACACTGGTAAAAGACTCTTTCTGAGTGAAAATGAAGCAGGGATGTCACAATTTGGATTCAGCGGATTCATGGCCAATACGGCACTCCGAGATCAGTGCCATGTATTCATGATGAACGTCATTCAATGTAATGCTGGAAGATTAAATGGTAACGTAAAGAAACAACTTCATCAGAGTTCAGAAAATGTTGCCGACTGCTTCATAGCCTCAAAGCAATTGAAACTTGACGATGCAAGTTTGATTGATATTGAATCTGTAAGTTGTTTTATATTTTATTTTATTTTTATTATTTAAATCATTTTCATGATACAGTGCAACCTCTCTTGAGCAACACCCACGTTGTTCAGAGGTTGTTGCTCTAAAGAGGTTAATTTCAATGAAAATAGTAGTCTAGGCTGAGAGGATAGACCATGTGCTTTCGGTGACCCCGCTCTATATTCTATAAAAAGCCGCTATCTTGGATGAGGTAAAACATGAGGGAACTTTCGAACCCGCTCTGGCGAAGCGCTTGCGTAACCGTAGTGAACCAGTCGAACAAGCAGACTATTTAATTCCGCCTTAAAAATTATATTTGCCCGTATCCCTCCTACAGGGCGCTGCCATATTGGTATAATGTTGAACCTCTGTAGCAGACGACAGGTTTAAATGCTCTTAAAGTCCGCCATATTTAGCTCGACTATTCGAAGAATAGTAAGAGCTATCCTATTTACTACGGCGTAGGCGTCGGCGTTGGTTAAAGATTTAAAAAAAAGGCTTTTATCTTGTATACCGTCAAAGATATTTGCTTCAAACCTCACATACTTACTTACTTACTGTGACACAGGGCATATCCAGACAAGATACATAACTCTGTCAACAGTAATTTCAGAGTTTTGCTCCTTTTCCACTTAGAAATTTTGGTTAAAGTATGCATGAAAGCCCTTCAAAACTAATTCAGATATCAGTTTCAAAATTCTCACAAATATTAATGATGATAATGAGAACTTGTGTCAACAAGTGCCATAACTCTATAAAGCTTTCTGGCAAAATTATGCCCCTTTTTGGTCTTGAAAAATCTTTGTTACACTTCTGCATGACAGTTGCTCCAAAACTAACTCAAGTTGAAACCTCACACAGATACTTAGTATAAAAATATGAGGTAGTATCACTAGGTCCCATAACTCTATATAGTTTTTCAACAGAATTATGCCCCTTTTTGGACTTAAAAAATCTTGGTTAAAGTTCTTCAAGTAAGTTCTTATCTCAAAAACTAACTAACATATCACTTTGAAACTTCTCACAAACATTTAGGCTTAATATCCGAGCTTGTATCAACAAAAGCCATAATTATATGAAGCTTTATTACAAAATTATCCTCCTTTATCGACTTACAAAATGTTGCTTTAACTTTCCAATGTAAGTTGCTTTCTCCAAAAGTAACTCAGATATCGGGTTGAAACTTCACACAAATACTAACTATGAACATATGAGCTTCTATCACTATGTCCCATAACTCTATGTACTTTTTAGAAAGAATTATGCCCCTTTGTGGACTTGGGGAATTACATTCAATACTTTTTCGACTTATTTGTTTTAAGTTTTGAATGCAACTTCGTTCTGCAAAGCTTTCACAGGTGACAGATTCTTACTGCCTATCACATTGCTTTCTTCTAGCATTATTCGAATAGTCGAGCATTGGCTGTCTTACGGACAGGTCTTGTTTTTAATACTGGGCGCTGCCATTTTCGTGTATTTTTTACCGATAATATTTCTAGTTTACAAGTTTTAAAGTAAAATTATAACGCATACAAGGTTTTAAACTACCACAGTATATCAGTATAGTACGGAAGCATGGAGGTGACATGGTCGATAATTTTTATAACTCGTTTCCTCAACTTAGAAGAGGTGATATTTTTTATATATATTCATTCACACATGTAGTCAAAACATTTATTAGATATAATTACATACGGACTACTAGAGGTATGGAGGAGTCGTCAGACCAACTTAATCCTGAAGTGAGGTGATACACGAAGTAGCATTAGGAACCGCTCCTAGATTATCATGAAACGTTATAAGCATGGAAAAGTAGGAATCTCTCCGTCTAGTAAAAGGACCTGACCCTCTATGTCCGCTATTATTACTAGATTGGGTATTCAAGTCAGCACTGAATACCAAACGGGTGCCTACTTATGACAAGCTTCTGACGTTATCTTTACAGGGTGCGCTGGTCCTATGTAAGCGCAATAATTCAGCTTAAAATCTTTGCTATGGACGTTTTCCGAATTGGCATTGATACAAAGTAATTGATATTTTTAGTTATATTCATTCACACATGTAGTCAAGGCATTCATAAGAAAAAAATACATACGGACTACTAGAAGTATGGAGGTGTCGTCAGACCAACTTACTGCTACAGTGAGATGATACACAAAGTAGCATTAGGAACCGCTTCTAGGTTATCATGAAACGTTATAAGCATGGAAAAGTAGGAATCTCTCCGTCTAGTAAAAGGACCTGACCCTCTATGTCCGCTATCATTACTAGATTGGGTATTCAAGTCAGCACTGAATACCGAAAGGGTGCCTACTTATGACAAGCTTCTGACGTTATCCTTACAGGGTGCGCTGGTCCTATGTAAGCGCAATAATTCAGATTAAAAATCTTTGCTATGGACGTTTTTTTCGAATTGGCATTGATACAAAATAAAACCACTAAATGTGAACCTTTTTTATTTTTATTTGATATGAGGTATACAAAAATATTTACAACATCCGTACATATCACTACATGGTGTCAACGTGAATTACTAGTATATATCGCTATTTAATTTTTTAAGAAAATCTCACCAATGAACTACATTGTACATGTATTATTATAACTTATTTTTAAATTAAGCTTCCCATGGAGCCATGTTGACTGCCCTATGTTCTCTACACGAATAAACCACTAGAAAAAGTTCCGATTTGTACGTTTTCTGACGTCATCATCTGTTTCCTCCTCATCATCAGTAAATACCATATCAAATAGATCTTCAAATGAGTTCTTATGTTTTCTGAACACTTTAATCACGGCTGAGGTAGTATTCTGTCCTTTTGAAATCAGTTCATCAATCTGAGTCATAATTTGTGCATGTAATTTATTATTTCTGAGTGGCAAAATGTAGTTGTCAGTCAATGTTTGGTATTTGCCAAAAAACTCCATCTCATTATAGGGTTGTATGCGTTCTTCTTCCATCTCTTGAGCCGTGTCACTTTCTTCACCATTTTCAATATATTTGCTGTACATATTCTCGAACTTTTGGTCATTACTTGTACGGGCTCTTTTCCACAATTGTATATAAGCCTCGTTATCTTCCACAGAATCTTCTTCCTGGTCACCGTCACTTATTTCTTCATGTTTTCGTTTCCTTTGGTCTCTGTGTTCTGGGCACCAATCGTTTTTTGCATGTCTTTGCACGTCGTGAACAGTGTCAAATAATTGAACGCAATCGTCAAAAGCTTGTCCTTTATCCATTATTTATTTCAAATTACCGTCTTTGTTATCCTGTGAATTTTCCGGCTCCTCGATGTGACTCGTCTGAACTTCAACTGCCGAATGATTCACGCCTGGTAAAACATCTTCTTTTATAGTTTCTTGAGGGGTCACGTGACCATTGTAATCTGATTTTTTGTTATTTTGTCTGATACATTTTAACCTCTGGTCCTCCGGTGTGAATGGTTTTAAATCAATGAATAAATATCCGTACGGATACTTGGTCGCTTTGGAAAATTGTTTTAAAAGTATGTCACTTTGTCCAGGATACATTTGCCTAGCTAGTGTCATCACTGATTGTTTGTCTACTGGGTTATTAAATAACACCAAATAATGACAATTTCTTCGCTGTGTAGGATCATTGGAACCAAATAAATTCTGATTTATAGAAATCACGGATAAATTTCTATGATGTTAGCCTTCTGTAAATATGTCTGTGATACGTTTATCTTTGCCTGCTTCGGAGAACAAGTCATCCAAAATCAGTAAATTGTTTATTTTTGGTATCAAAGAAATCGTCGTCTTCCAAGTCAGTAGGAATACCCTTTATAAATTCTACCCGTGGCAATGCAGTTCGTTGAATCATTGTGTATAGCGGTTGCCATCGTTTATAGAGCCACACAATCCTTTGTCTAATATTTCTTTGCTTAATACCGTTATAGTAAGTCTAGATATATATAATATATAATAACTCAAATGAGATATAACAAACACAAGTGTGTTCTTAGACTACTATTTTAATACAGAAGATAAGATACTATATTATTAAGCATGCGCATGGAGTATGAATAAACATGAGTATGAATATAGTCTATTTCAAATATGTTACATCTCCCTTGTTATACATTAAACAAGTTTTTAAGCATTTAACATGTGAAATAAAATTTGAATGTCATTAAAATCAAATGATTTTTTATATCAGTTTTTTTATGTTCTCTTCTTTTCATCATCTGAAATGAATAAGATCATACCAAAAATTTATGAGAAATTTACAAGAATAATAAAATAAATTTACAAACAACTATCTATTTTCTTAACAAATAATCTTCGCTTGTATAGCGAGTTCTTGGCTTTACAATTCTCCCAGACCGTGTTACGTAAGGGGCATTCTGATTGGAGTTCCCTAATGTATTATCTTGAGGAATATCAAGCTGAGTGTTTTGTTTATTTTTTCTATCAGCCAAATTTAATTGTTCATGGTTTAACAAAATATTTGGTTCTAAGTCTGATAATTGTTCATTAGATTGTATCAAGTATTTCCTATTCCTGCAATAGATATTGCCATTATTTGTTTAAACTTTGTATCATCTTATCCCTTGTTTTGAAATAATTTTGCCTGGTAACCATTATTTTACCAAACTGTACTCTCACTGAATCATTAACATAGAGTGGCTATAGAGGTCTTGTATTTCTGTAAAAATAGTGTTTTTGTTTTGAGTTTGATTCATTTACTCTCTTTATAACTATCTTTGGGTTAACAGTTTCCTTAATTGGAACAACTGACTTTGTCCTACGTTCAAACAATAACTGAACTGGTGTAAAACCACAGTCTAATGGTGTGCTTCTGTATTCAAGTATCGAAATGTACTGGTCCTGTTTAGTTTCATTGGCCTTCATAGGTAACCTTTATGCGATAGATACTCCTTTTTCAGCCATGCCATTTGACCTACTATGGTATGGTAAAGATTTTACATGAATGAATCCCCACTCTTTTGCAAATTGTGCAAATTCTGCAGATGCAAATTGTGGTCCGTTATCACTTACGCATACGTCTATAACACCGTAACGCGACATATGCGAACGCAACTTTTTTATAACAGTTTGCGAAAGCATGTCAGGAAGCAAGTTTATTTCAAAGAACCTACTGTAATAATCAATGGTCAATAAGTAGTTACTTCCATCATATGTAAATATATCAATTCCTATCTTTTTAAAGGGTCTATCAGGAAAATCATGAATTATCATAGGCTCATTTGCATTTGAATTTCTGTGATTCAAACAGATACTGCATTCTGTACAAAATCATTTATTTGTTTAACCATACCTGGCCAAAACATATTTTTATTGGCCCGCTCTACAGTTTTGTTCATGCCTAAGTGACCTGTGTGAACTTTTTCAAGCATTTCATTACGTAAGGTTTCTGGAATAACAATCCTCTGGCCTTGAAAAATCAGGTCATTTTCAAATCAAAGCTCATCCCTGTGATACCAGTACTCTAGTACTTGTGAAGGGCAATCTGATCTATTATCTGGCCAACCTCTGAGTATAGACTGTTTCAATATATGCATTTGATCATCAGAGCTTGTTGCTTCTGATATTAACTTTAACATAACATAACGTAACTGTTGCTGAATCACATGAACATGTGCATTCAGTCCTTGAATGAGACCTTCATATTTGTCGCTAGAACACTGTCTTGACAAACAATCACTTACTGGGATATCCTTGCCGGATATGTGTTTAACCTCCATGTCATACTTCTGTAACTGAATAAGCATTCTCTGTAACCTTGGTGACTCGGCTGCCAGCGGTTTTTGAACAATTGATGCTATGGGTTTATGGTCCGAATGTACAATGACTCTCCGGCCATATGTGTACTGGTGAAATCTTTTGCACCCAAATAGAATAGCTAATAACTCTTTTTCTATTTGTGCATAACCTATTTCAGTTTGAGGCAAACTTTTTGATGCGTACGCGATAGGACGGTTTTGTCGCATAAGACTTGCTCCTATTCCGTGTTTACTAGAATCACATTCTAAGATAAGAGGTAACTTAGGATTGTAGTAACCTAAAACTGGGGCACTTGTAATTGCTTGTTTGACCTCTGTAAATACTTTATTTTGCTGCTCGTCCCGTATAAACTCGCAGTATTTTTTCAAGAGGCTCCTCAAAGGGGCACTAAATTCAGAAAGATTTGGCGCGAATTTTGCAAGGTAATTGACCATCCCTAGAAATGTTTCTAGTTTTGCGCGTGTATCTGGGATCTCAATTTCTGTTATTGCCTTGACCTTGTTTTGGTCAGGTTTTAGACCATCTTTGATTATCACGTGGCGAAAGAATGGTACTTTGCTGACACCAATAATGCATTTGTCGGGATTTAATTTTAAGCCATTTTTTCGTACGCGTTGTAGTACTTGGTTTGGGCGTTCATTGTGTTGAGCCATTGTGTCACCCCACACAATTATATCATCAACAAGAGCAAAGAATCCATCTAGCCCTTGAAATATTTCATCTATTTTCTGCATAAATAGATCACCCGATGCTGAAATACTAAACGGAAGTCTTAGCCAATAATAGCGACCAAATGGTGTGCTAAAACACCTTAACTTAGATGACGGTTTGTCGAGCTTTAAGTTCCAGTATGCATGAGTTACGTCCAGTATGCTAAATACTTTTGCAACATTTAACCTTGAGGTAACATCCTCAATTGTCGGCATTGGAAAATGTGGCCTACGTATAGCCTTGTTTAATGCCATTGGGTCTAAGCAGAGTCGAAGCTTATTTGTGTTCGGCTTTTCTACTATAACTAATGAGTTGACCCAGTCTGATGGTTCTGTGACAGACGTACCAACCATGCGGTCGAGCTCCGATTTTACGCGAGCACGCAAAGCGTCCGGAATTCTCCGTGGCGGATTTATTGTGGGTACGGCATGGTCTAAAATGCAATTTACATTCACCTGGAATTTCTCCTAAACCAGTGAATATAGGTCATGGTAATCCCTCTTAATGGATTCTTGTGTTATAAACTGTAACTCTGTATTGTTTACAGTACAAGTAATCTTTATCAGATCAAGATCATGCGAGGTTTGAAAGCTTAACAGCGGGGTTTATTTATTATCTACAATATAGAAGTTTGCTTCTAAGCAATGTTTATGTGAACTATTAGTCAGCTTGACCATTCACACGATTGGAAGTAGGTCACCTGTATAAGATGTGAGTTTGCAATCAGGGTTCTTAAGTGGGAGATTTAGATTAAGAGCATCAAACTGGCACTTCGGAGGATATTTGCTACACTGCCTGTGTCGATCTTAAATGGAACGGGGTACTTTTGGGAACCCAGGAAAATATTGGTTATAACACGGTCCTGAGAACTGAAAGGAGCGCTCACTATGTCAATGTTGTAGCCATCTACTTTTGAATAGTTAATTACACTATTATTGTCATTAACTTGATGCACAGTTCTATTCGTATGTTGTCCAAATCTGTTTTAATTTTGTCCAGAACGGCACTCTTTAGCAAAATGGTTAGGCTTGTTGCACTTGTGACATGTTGCACCTTTTGCTGGACATCTTGTCACATCTTGGTGTTTTTGTCCTCCACAGCGCCCACATTTTGTTAATCCATCTTTTGACGAGATTTCTGTCCTTTAGGTTTAGATTTACCCCTAACAACATCTACTGATTGTTCTTGAGAGGCGGCTGCCCCCATACTGCTCAATTGCTTCTGGCAGTGTTAATAGTTTTGAGCTATTTGAATAGCTTTGTCTAATGTTAGCTTTTCAACCTCATTTATTAACTTTCCTTGACTTTTGGATTACTACATTCAACAACAAGTCTGTCTCTTAGGATTTCATCCTTATCAGTGAAATTACAGCCTCGTGCTTTGTTACGTAATCTTTTAACAAATGCATCTATGGACTCATGTCCTTGAATTTAATTATAAAATTTGTAACGAGCGAAAACTGGCGTAAATATAAATTATCTAGTAGTCTTGGCTTAGCGACATTACACTCATTCTACATAAACATGGCCTATAAGCAAACGTAAGTAAGACTTAATTGGTTCGTTTCTTTTTCCCGTCAATATACGTTCATGTATGAAACTATTTGCATGATTTCGTGAGTTTTAATTGGCTTTCGCACAAAATTCACTATACAAAACGTGTATTTATCAAAGCAGAAAAGTTGTCGACTTGAGATTTGAAGTTGTGGTTATTTTTAGCCACGACTGGATGTTCCGATCTAGTTCGTTGAGTTCCGTGATTTTCCGTACAGTCATTACGTTGGGTTTTATCTCTAATTTCAAAATAGTATTAGTATAAATTCTGGAGAAAATACTTGTGTTTTTTTGTGCCTTAGATGCGTTTTATATATTCATTTAATGTTTGCATGTGTTTTAAGCAAAAGCATGATAGTTGACAATTACCAACGTTCTATTTAGTAATGGGGCTTTAAGCAACCATACACTATGTGGTTTGCAGTATTAGTAGTAGTATAAACTATTGGCGGTAACAACTGTCGTCTGCTTTACTTCACCTATGACTATTTATATACATGTAGTTTAAAATACCACAAGCAGGTATAAAATAGAGCTATTATGTCATTCTAAACAAGCGTATTTGGTTAATAAATATCTGTTCGATGGCGTTGGAAATATATGCTAAAAGGGCGGAGTATCGGAACATTTAAAGCTGTCGTCTGCTACAGAGTTTCAACATTATACCAATATGGCAGCGCCCATGTAGCGGCGGGATATCGGAAAATTCAAATTTAAATTCTAAGGCGGAAAAACGGTGTCTGCTAGCGCGGCTGGTTCACTCCGGTTACGCAAGCGCTACGCCAGAGTGGGTTCGAAAATTCCCTCAATCAAGATGGCGGATTTATATAGAATATAGAGCGGGGTCACCGAGTGCAAATGGTCTATCCTCCCAGCCTTGACTACTGAAAATTATACCTCATGGGAATTGTTGTGCAGAGGGTTTGTTCTGTAGAGGACCGCTCTGAAGAGGTGATACTGTATATTCTAATCGGCAATTTGTCCACATTGATTAGAGATTGATTTATACACATACTTATGAACATGTATTAAACATATTCCAGTAAATTATTGCGTTTTACAAATCTAATTTAGGTAAATGACCTACTTTTTATTTCAGGTAAAAAACATGCTATCGATATATGGTTGTTTTAAGACAAAGTGAATATGCTGTCACTAATTTATGTATAGATTCCCTCATATGGGATTGCACAGTTTCGATAAACGATTATAAGGGTTGTAGAATTCAATGCTATATTTTTTCTATAGAGACGTCTCAAGTTCAGCTCAAAACAATAACTTATTCACATTTATATGTCTGTTTAAAAATCAGAGACAATAATCTTGACCCCACCATCCGGCCCCTTGTGGTCTATTATCAATAATGGCTAGAAACTTTTTAATTATGATATGTGAACAGTTTCATTTTTTGCTAGTATTTAAATTGCTTGTTTCTTACCCGGATGTTTCAACGAAAAAATCGGCTAATAGTTTGGGCTAATAGTTCGGGCGTCCGATATCGTTAACAATTAAAGTTTCAATTTAGCATATATTTTTGCCATTTATCGTCAGATCTTTACGAAACTTCATACAATGATAACATACTGTGATGAAAAGAATTAGACAGTAACCACAACTCTACCTGGCTTTATTGTGGATTACATGTATTTCCCTTTGAGCTTTGTGCGTGATTTTTTAAATCCGGCTTTATTGTGGTTTCCACATTACATTTCTTGTTTGAAAGAAAGCTCAATCTTAATGTATTTTATATTTTTTAATTCACAGGTTATGGTCGCAAAGTGAATGTAACTGTAGCTCCAGAACTCAGACCATCGACTTGCGAAAGACAAGAAACACCGATGTAAACTTATCGACCAACAAGCACCTGCATGGATTACCACCTCGCAAAACCAAAACATACTGGTGGCTAAATTAACAATCTTCACCATTTAATATCACATGATGAATGGTGCGTTTAGCATACATGCTCGAGCTAACTAACCGGTTTACAATCGGGTTTTACTCAAGTATAAATCAGGTGACGATAGCCGCGTGACTCGCATTCTCAACACCCCAAAAAAATAGGAATGCTTTGAAAGTCGGGTAAACATATTAGTCGTATATGTTAGAGTCTCAATGGTCAAAATTCATTCGCATCTCCGGACTTGTGCCGGGTTTCAAAGCTAACACATGGGTTATATGAGCATATTGCTATGATACAAGTAAAGCGGAAAAGGACTCTGCTAGTATATTAATGTTTTATAGATATACCCAATGATATGGGTGTAAGGTTCCAGGATTTCGAATCTAGTTCCCGGTTCGAATACCACACTGGGAGGTTAAACTCTTCCAAACAATTGACAGAAATTTCATTTTTTTCGAATAATGAATTAAAGGAAGAAATTGCTGGCCTTATTTTTAAGTAGGAGAGTACTGGTTATAGAAAAGGGGTCCAAGAAATCTAGGTTAGTTAAAATAAAACTCGTTAACAAGCAGTCTAGTGTCAAACAATATCTTGGTCATTAAATTTAACCAAATGGTTAAGAGTAAGAACTAGTTACGATTTTATACGGAAAATAAAAAAGTCATTTTAAATAGTTTATGCTTGAGTAACACCGGATGAACTAGATACGGTTAAACGAGAACAAAAGTGGGCAACAGGATCTCGACCCACCTAAGCAACTACAGTACATCTACACTGGGGTTCAAAAGTTTCTTTTTGCATGGAACTTTTATATTTTCTGTGAAAGTTTGAACTTTAGTATTGAGTTTAATAAATATGCAATAAGAGTAATACTATCCTATAAAACTACATTTTGACAAAAAGGGAGGTAACTATGAAAGAACATAATTGAGGGTTCAAGGTAAAAAATATATTAGTTGTAAAACTTAAACAACAACTTGTAAAGTATATTTAAGTAAATTCTATCACATCAAAATTTAACAAGTGTAAAGATACTTTTGGACTCCAGTGTATATACATGTATGTAGAGTCTTTGGAGGTTCGGGATCGTGCCAGCCCACTCGAGAATGTATGCTGAATGCACCAAATACAGTGTTATCCATAATTACCTTTACACTTTTGTAAATGTGTAAATTTTGTTAATATGTTTCTATTCTTTACCAATATTTAAGAAATTACAAACATATCTTTAGATAAATGTACATGTATAACTATTTCTAACTTGTACAATTGTATAAAGTATCATTACAACCTTTTCCGGTGTTAATGTGAGATACAACTATCCTCAAAAGTTAATACATCAGAAATAAAATGTATGCGTATTAATGAAAGAATCCAGCTTTTTTACAAGTGTATAGGTAATTTTGGATGACACTTCATATCATTAAATTGTTCTTGATATTCAAAACAAAAAAAATGATGAAATCCCACATTTTTATTATTTTTTATTCTCATACATCGATGTAACTTGTAAATACGACAATACTAAGTTGATTCCAATTAACTGTAACGTCGATGTTTGACTACATGTATTTTTATTTTCTTTTGATTACATATGTCTGCTTGTCTTTTTTGCACTAATAAATTGTTTGCACTTTGAAACTGAGTTGCGTTATTTGTCTTAAGTTAAAAAAAGTTTAAGTGCGGTTTATAGTCTGCTTAAATATACATGTTCAGCAAGTTTCACAGTTTTGTACCATAAATTATGAAAATTAAAATCATTTTAAAGCAAGGGACCCTCAAAGTACCCAATTACATTTGAATGGACTGGAAAAACTGAAGATGAATAAATTTCTCTCTCATTAAAATGAGCAGTGTTTTAGTAGGGTTTGAACTAAGGACCTTTCGATTCATAAATGTATAACCTATCACTGAACCACAGTTTCTATATATATTTCTACTGGCAGCTTAACACTATGCGACAAGTTTGTGTTGAAGAGATTTATAATTGTTATGAGACTATTTAAAGTCATTAGAGAGATCACATACACTAAAGAAGAAATCAGTAGTGTAAGCATCAGGAACTGACATTAATGTAATCATAGGTGTAGCTATTATAAGGCCCTGTAGACTCGGGCCTACAAGTTGGTCAAGGAAATAACATTTTCAAAAGTTCCCTAAATACAATACAAACTGGAGGGATGTTATGGTTGTGGGTTTAAGCCACATGGTTGAACCAAATGTTCTATTTGCTTTTCAGGGAACATGATTTTTTTCTTTGCGCAGATGCAAATGTAAGCCTATGTTCAATTTGCTCGTGTTGCACCCATGTCTTATGCACGTTTTATCGTGCTCAGTAAAGTTTGCAGCAAATCAAATTCAGTTTAGAATTATTGTTGATAAATTGATAATCGTCCTTGAAAATAGATCTGCTGTGGAACGTATATTTTGCTCTTTTTATTTTCCACTTGATTACGGCTTCGGGGGGTGGGTGACCGCCCCTTGATTCACCCCTTGACCTACTTACCAAGGGACAATCGCCCCTTAGAACCCCTTTTGTGGGCCTACAAGTCGAAAAAGCTGACTACGCCCCTGATAAAGTTTCACAACAAGCATTGGTTTAAATGGAGAAGAACATGTTTAAAGTCGTAATGTTTAATGAACGACATGTACATGTGTTATTGCTTACTTGATAGTTATTTTAGTTGCACTCGCATTGAATATAGCACAACTACGTAACATATCATAATTATTCTTTTAATTTCTGAAAATCTATTTTGGGGTTATAACATGGAAAACCCCTAATTGGAAATTCCAGATCTATATTTACTTCATACGTAATCAATACTCACAATGAAATGCGTCGTTCAACATTTAATTTAATAACATATTATAATAAACAGATAAACCTGTTCAACTGAAAGATTATATCTTTACACTTGTTTATAAACATAAGTCATACAATAAACAGTGGGCACAAAAAATAAATCAAATTTCCATTCTTATATATAATTTTGTATATGAATATATAAATCATTTCATACGCACCATGCATCGAATCTAATTACAATTTTGTCATTATTGCAATTACAAACTTTTCTAATGGCAAACTTAAAATTGCTAAAATGATTGTTGCCCTCGTGTAAATACGTAAATATAAGTTGACCTACTGACACAGTTTCTTGATGGCGATGATCAAGTAAGGGAGTTGACTCGAGATAAAATTACATGTATGTTGTTGTTTAAGCTTTTCTTGTAAAACGTTACTACCTACTTGTTTCAAGTGATGCACTGGTCTTAACGACATCAAACATTGTATTGATATCATTCTCGTACCACGAGGTTATCAAGATCCTACTTGTCTCTGGGTACGAGAATGGTTGATATAAGCACATATAAGTTAATATAAAGGGTTTCAAAGACATTTTGTCTTGTACTTGCACCGTTTATCTGAGTAGCTCAGTTGGCATTTGTGTTTTTACAAAAATATGCTTACTGTATTTGATGCATTGTGCATTTTTAAATGGATTCCCAAGTAAAATCTACATTGTTCAAAAATGGAAAATTTGGGATTCTGATTGGAATTTATGCCAGAATTTCCTAAGGAAATATTGTGACGTATGTTTATTTTTTCAAGAACATTCGATAGATGTCTCTGCAGCACTATATAAGGAAGACGCCCCGACTTACTGCGCAATACAAATTAAGTTTTGCACAACTGGTAACGTCGAATTTTGTGAATTTGGATATTTTATATTTATAGTACAATTAAAGGTAATTATCAATTTCTTAATATTTTTGTATTATATCTTTGGGTAGAAAAATAGAATAAATACTTACGATTAAATCTCATTAAAATGTCTTATATATTGTTAAAGTTGTCGCGCGTGTATTCAAATACATACTACAGTATTTCTGTACTCATCATCGATCAAATATTTGTTGGTATCTAAGTACGTAAATGCGATAATTGAAATAATATGAAAAGATAACTTTAATCTATTTAAGTGGAAAATTGAAGTCTTTAATATTCTTCTATTCATAAATAATTTATTTTCATAGATCCTATTAAAGATTGACCAATGTTTAGAAAAAACATTACTTTTCTGTATCATGCTTACTGTGGTGGCATATTGCTGCCACCAGATAACCATAGCCTATTTACTTTTTTTTAACCCGGGTTGGTAGCGCAATTTGTAGCGCGCCATGATTTCGAATCTAGTGTCCGGAAGGGGGTACGGATTCAAATCCTGCCTAGGGAGGTTATACCCTTCCATGAAAATTTGACAATGTTCATTTCCCTCCATTAATAAGGTATATGGAGAAGTTTCCGGCCTTGTGGAAGGGTAGGTGAGTACTGGTTTTAGACAAGGGTCCAGAAAAACTAGGTTGGGTGCTCTGGACGCCGTTATATGACCTATACAATGTGTTCCTACGGCGTTGAACCCAACAAAATAAATAACAAAATAAATGAATACTATTTAGTTATGTAGTAAATTAGAAACAAAACTAGTTACAAACTTTAAAGTTTGACATATATTTGAAAAGTGAACTAGTTAACCACTTCATTAACTGTTAACATATACATTACTTATTCATTTATCTGGTGGCAGAAATATGCCACCATACCTAACAATAACAATTTAATTATGAATTACGATGAACATTTTTGGACTTAAAAATTGTTAGTCATATAAATAAATATAATATGCTATTGTACAGTTGTACACACATTGTCAGTCGTTTCTTACATATCATTTTCCTTTCATATAGCCATGGTACCTGAGACCTTCCCCACACACCTGGAAAGAAATCCTTTATCGGATTGTTATTCATTTCTCAGGTTGTCGGCATGTACGGCATATCCCTCAAAACAAATCCACAAATGTATTATTTCTTTTTTACGGATCATGATTTTACGGAGAGTCTCTTTCATGCCGATGGACTGTTACTAGTCCAACAGACGACGCTAAATGAAACAATCGGCTGCTCCGAGATTTAAATAAAACCAAATGATAAAAATATAAACAATTTAAAACTAATAAATGCTACAAATTTACTTATGTACATGTACTAATATCTTAAACATTCATTGCATTTTTCTTTTACTTTCAGTAATAAATCATGGGATACGGTCCTGAAGACAAGCTGTCCATTATAAGCCTCAACTCTCAGAGAAGAGGTCTTCAAACAATGTCAGGAACTGACAGACCTAGCTATTACAAGGCTTTGTTCGAACAGTTCCAGCCTGACATCTGCTTCATGCCAGGTGATGATAAAAGAGCTAAACTAAATGCTCTAGTTGGATATGGGCAATATTTGCTCCCAGACAATGACGACACGGTGCTATTGTATGATGCTCAAAAGGTGGAAATGAGGAAACCGGACGAGAATTTGCTGTCCATTAGTGGTGGATTACGCTACATTGATTTGCAGGAGATGGTCGTCCCTACCGTAAAGATTTGGACACCAGCGCCTGCAAAGACAGTTGTAAAAGAATTCAACCTGGTCTCATGGAAATCTGACTACTTCCAGAGATATGACAACGGCAACTTAACAACCGCCGTTGAAAGTATGATAGAGTTTTCTCAAAGACTCTGTCATAAAACACAGAAACCAATTCTGATCGGAGGAGAAATGAATATGATCTACGCCCAGTTGCAGGATATTGTGAAGAGGCTTAACGACAATGGTAAAAGGCTCTTTCTAAGTGGAGCGGAACCAGGGATGTCACAGCTTGGCTACACGAGATCCATGGCAAATACGGCACTCCGAGATCTGCGCCATATATTCATGATGAACGTCATTCAATGTAATGCTGGAAGTTTCAATGGTAACGTAAAGAAACAACTTTATCAGAGTTCAGAAAATGTTGCCGACTGCTTCATAGCCTCAAAGCAATTGAAACTTGACGATGCAAGTTTGATAGACATTGAATCTGTAAGTTGATTTATATTTTATTATATTAATATTATTTATACTATTATTCATGATACATTGCAACCTCTCTCTCGAGCAACACTCACTGGGAGGGTCTAAAATGTTTTGTTGTTTAGAGGTTGTTGCTCTGCAGACGTTAATTTTAATGAAAATTATACCTCAGGGAAATGTTGTGCAGAAAATTTGTTCTGTAGAGGACCACTCTGCAGAGGTGATACTCAATACTCCAAGCGACAGTTTGTCCACATTGAATAGTGACTGATTTATACACATATTTATAATCATGTACTAAAATATTCCAGTAATTATTGCAATTTAACAATCTAATTTAGTCAAATGACATACTCCTTATCTCAGGCTTTAATAAAAATGCTATCGCTACATGCTACGTCGTTGTTTTAGGTAAAATTGAATATGCTATCACTCCGTTGGGCATAGATTCCCTTCGTATGAGATTGTACAGTTTCGATAAACGATTATAAGATGTGTATGATTCAATGCTATAATTTTTTATATAGACGGCTCGATTTCAGCTCAAAACAATGTCTTATTTACAATTTTATGTCTGTTTAAAAAACAGGAACAATAATCTTGACCCCCATTACCCGGCCCCTTGTGGTCTATTATCAATAACGACCAGAAACTTTTTAAATATGCTTTAAATTGCTTGTTTATTTGAAATCTAGCTCAATGTTCATGTATTTTCTATTTTTTAATTCACAGGTCATTGGTCGCAAAGTGAATGTTAGTGTTACTCAAGAACACAGACCATCGACTTGCCAGAGACAAGAAACACCGATGCATACTTACCGACCAACACGCACCTGCATGGATTTACCACCTCGCCCACCCAAGCATTATGGTGGCTAAATTAACAATATTTACCAAATAATATCACGTAACGAATAGTGCGTTCAGCATACATGCTCGAGTTAAATAACCTGTTTACAATCGGGTGTTACTCAAGTATAAATCAGGAGACGATAGTCGCGTAACTCGCATTCTCAACACCCTCAAAAGCTATGAACGCTTTGAAAGTCGGGTAAACATATTCAGTCATAAACATGTAGAGTCACAATGGTCAAACTTTATTGGCAACTCCGGACTTGCGCCGGATTTTGAAGCTTGGTAATAAGTATAAGGCAGGTGACAATAGTCGCGTGACTCGCGTGCTAAACACCCCCAGAAGCTAGGAACGCTTTAAAAGTCGGGTAAACATATTCAGTCGTATATGTTAAGAGTCACAATGGTCAAACTTCATTCAAAGCTCACACATGGGTCATGTGAGCATATTGCTATGATACAAATAGAGCGGAGAAGAACTCTGCTAGTATATCAATATTTTATAAATATACCCAATGATATGGGTGTAAAGTTCCAGGATTCCGAATCTAGTTCCCAGTTCGAATCCCACACTGGGTGAGTTAACTCTTCCAAACAATTGACAGAAAATTCATTTTTTCTCGAATAATGAATTATATGAAGAAATGCTGGCCTTATGTTTAAGTAGGAGAGTACTGGTTATAGAAAAGGGTCCAAGAAATCTAGGTTAGTTCAAATAAAACGAGTTGACAAACAGTCTAGTGTCTACCAATATCTTAATAAGAAGTCATTTTAAATAGTTTATGCTTTAGTAACACCGGGTGAACTAGACAGAGTTAAACGAGAACAAAAGTGGCCAACAGGATCTCGACCCACCTAAGCAACTATAGTGCATCTACACTTGGGTCCATAAGTTCCTTTACACATGGAAGTTTTTCATAATTATTTTCTGTGAAATTTTGAACTTTAGTATTGAGTTTAAAAATATACAATAAGAGTAATACTATCCTATAAAACTACATTTTGACAAAAAGGGAGGTAACTATGAAAGAACATAATTGAGGGTTCACGGTAAAAAATATATTAGTTATAAAACTTAAACAACAACTTGTAAAGTATATTTAAGTAAATTCTATTACATCAAAATTTAACAAGTTTAAAGATACTTTTGGACCCCTGTGTACATTTGTATATACATACATGTATGTATAGTCTTAGGTGGTTCGGGATCGTGCTAGCCCACTCGAGAATGTATGCTGAATGCACCAAATACGGTGTTACCCATAATTACCTTTACACTTTTGTAAATGTGCTGTAAATATTTTTTTACCAATATTTGAGAAATTACAAACATATCTTTAGATAAATGTACATGTATAACTATTTCTAACTAGTACAATTGTATCAAGTATCATTACAAACTTTCCCAGTGTTAATGTGTGATACAACTATCCTAAAAAGTAACTACATCTGATATAAAATGTATTTGTATTAATGATAAAAAACTCATTTTTTACAAGTGTAAAGGTAATTTTGGATGACATTTCATATCATTAGATTATTCTGTACTTAATCCATGCAATTGTTATGATCCATACATTCCTTTAAAGGCTGGTAGTAACATTAACTAGTTCTGAATATAATAGTCAACTAACTTGATGTGAAAGTAGAGTTGTGGATGTGACAGAAATTTGTAATTGTGGGAGGTTAGAGATAGTGAGAACATATATTGAACACTAATAGAAGATGTTTGTTTTTCTTTAACTTGAATAATATGTAGTGGTGATAATTTCTTCTGTTTTGTAATGTTATTAATTTAGATATGTGTTTAAATATTAAGATCATTATAACTTGTAAAATGCATGTACATGTATTTTTATAATTAATAACAGCTTATATGTACAATAACACATTGTATAGTGATAAAAAACGAAGGCACCTTCAGTACTTTTAGACAATTAAAATAAAAACTTTCTATAGGATCGGGCCCCCTGTAGCACTGGCCCAACAATAGTAATAAATATACCTATACGTTCTTTGACATAGCTATCTTTATAATCTTAAAATGATATATTTGACAAAATAAATTTATCTTTTAACCACTAACAGTCTGGTAGCAATTGTTTTATTCATTAAAATATGTTCTGTTTTCTTTCATTTCGAATTCTTATTATGTTTTGGAAGTTTTATTCAAATTAACTTAGCTATGATTCTTATTCAAATAAACCTAGCTATGATTCTTATTCAAATGAACTTAACATGTACATGTATTCAACTAAACTTGATATTGTTTTGTTTGTTATTTAGCTCACGTTCTCATAATTTTTCAGTCTTTATTCAATTAAACTTCATATTTCTTTTATTAACTAAACATATTTTAATTTTCTATATTTTTGTACTGGTGAAACCTCGATATTTACAACAAAAATGATAAAATCCTATATTTGTATTTAATGGTTTTTTCTCATTCATCGATGTAGCTAGTATATATGACACTTTTTAGTTGATCCCAATTAACTGTAATGTCGAGGTTTGACAACTAAGTTCATGTTTTTTTTATATTTTATTTTGATAACACATGTTTTCTTACCTTAACTTCATACTAATAAAATGTTTGTACTTAGAAAATGAGTTGTATTATTTGTAAAAAGTAAAATTCAGCTTCCTTATACATGTTCAGCCCACGGATCATTTCTTTAACAACATAAATGGAACAAGTGTTGTCATAAATTTGATCCTTGATGAACACATGTTGCCTTATGAATCAGGGTCTAGACCACACACATCAGTGAGGCCATGTTCCAGTTGTAGCTTACCGCCACGCAACAAGTTTGCATTGGAATGATTAATATTGATATTAGATTGTTAAAAGTCATTAGAGAGATCACATACACTAAAGAAGAAATCAGTAGTCAAAGCATCAAGAACTGACATTGATGTATCATCCACAAGTACAAACACTAGAGCAGGATCACCGACAATCTTCTGTAATGTTTCTATGTCAGCTTCCTCACCTAAACTGATAGCAAATATTTTACGATTTTCAGTTTTCAAAGCTTCAAGTTCAGCGTTTAATTTATTGTTAATCTCATCTCGCCCATTTGAAAGAATTATAACTAACTCTCTTGTGCCACTCTTCAGAGTTGAGGTAGTTGATGCAAAAACATTTCCTCTTACGAACTTAATTGCTTTATCAAGTTCGTGCTCATCACAACTCGTCGTATCAGCTGAACACTGGGCATCTTGACGTACAATAGTCTGTATTTGAGCCAGAAATGTATCCTTTGGTGTTGTATCATTAAGACTTCTCTGTAGTTTTATATCAGAACCATAAGTTACCAGACCAATTCTCACAGTACTGGTTTCATCTTCCATCAGCATAGTTTTCTGTGTCAGGTATGTTATACCATTTAGAGCAGTTTGTAACTCATTCACTGTGTCATCAAGAATGAACACAATATCAGCATTAGTTTCCCAAGTACATTCTTAAATAAAAAATACATACATATAAGTAATGTTCGTTCAAACTATGAACTATTTTGCACGAGTGTGTTACAAGTATAGAAATATTCCAGTTTAAATATATCACCTGCTGTGACAGGCGCAAAAATTTCTAGAATAGTTTCTCACTGACGGACTACTTGCAATTTCTGTACCTAAGATAGAGTCTATAATTATGGTAGATTTGTTGGTACCAATAGACCAAGACAAATAAATACAAAAAAGTAAAATTTGCAATCATACTAATTTGAGTGTCAAACAGAGGTAAAGTTAAAGCAAGAATTTTGAAGTCTACTATTAGTCATCTATAGTTATCACTATTAAGTCGACTCATGACATTAATTTCCCACATCATCTGACTGTTAACATACGGTGCAGATTGTAGCCACAGCATACAGTAATAAAACAAGTAAAGTTATCGGCATTGTGGAAGGATCATTCGAATACTTTAGACAAGGGTCCAGGAAAACTAGTTTAGACGCGATGACCACAGTCAAATGACCACAACTGTGTTGAACTAAAAAACCCCAAAAAACAAAAACTTAAGAATAAACCTAACAAAATCAAAGTCCTTACCATCACAAGTTAATTTCACCAACTCTTTTAATATAGTATACAAAGCATCGAAGTTCTGTACAGAATAGACATACTTCCGGTCACGTGTTGTATCTTTAGATGCAATAGTTAACAATTCCTCATGCGAAACTTGTGAACCAATACCTGTATATATAGACAGTGATTGTTTCCTTATTGTGGATCTTTACAGTTGTCAACAATCTAAACAGCACGATTGCTTATAAGATGACATTCTTTAAGCAAAATTTGTAGTTTTGAAATGATGTGCAGTTAAACCTATTGCCACTGTTTTTTTCTTCAAACCAAACCTATTTGTATCCATCTTATATCTTTCTGTTAATTTTTATCTATTTCGTTTACTTACTTTGGTAGTTTGGCGCGCACCTGTCTACGACTTTACGTCCCCGTGAGGGATATTGACAGAATTGGAAGATATATACAATATGTACATTGAATTGAACTAACAGATTGATGGCTAAATATCGGTCGATGGAAAACATTCAAGAAATAAAAATAAAGTCAAATCATAAAAAAGTATTAACCTTAAAATAAAAAAAAGTTTAAGCGCTCTATAAAGTCTGCTTCTATATACATGTTCAGCCAAATTTACAATCATGTACGATAAACCATGATCATTGAAACTCCTTTCAGACAGGTGATCCCTCACGGTACCAATTGACACCTGAGTGGATTGAAACAACAATAGGTAAATTTCTTGCTTAAAAAAATTAGCAGTGCCCCTAGTCCGGATCAAGCCCGACATCTCTTGACTCCTAAGTGGGGGTCCAACACTGAATCACTGCTTCAGCAATACGAACATTCAATTCAATAAACAGATTGGTGACTTAAAATCGCATCAGAAAACATTCAACAAATAATGTCAATCATAAAATAGCATTAACCTACCTATTGCTAGAACTTTATTAACTACAGCTTTTAGTTTGTGAGCTTTTTGTTCTGTCATCTTTCTGTTGTTAGACATTCCATCAGTCATGACATAAACATAACGTTTAGCTATTTTATCATAAGGTCTCTTTGCTGGTGCTTGATTAAATACATCAATAGCTGCTTCAAGTCCTTTGTCAGTGAATGTGGCTCCAGGACGATACTTTATATTGCTCACAGC
The DNA here is from genome assembly GCA_025267735.1 of Mactra quadrangularis. Lineage (NCBI taxonomy): Eukaryota > Metazoa > Mollusca > Bivalvia > Venerida > Mactridae > Mactra > Mactra quadrangularis. The sequence goes on along the minus strand of CM046305.1, from coordinate 27,027,600 downwards.
TTCTTTTAATGTTGCATTATCGTTGTAATGACCTATTTGAATTTCTATTTTAGCTCTAAATGAGTATGTCACCACACCGACTTGAAGGTTCTTTTCGCCAATGACAATTTGATCAATAAATTGATTAATGAATTCTAATTGTTTCATAAACTGTTCTTCTGTCTGACTGATGTACGAATCAAGTACAAAGACAATATCTGCCACAGATGGTTGACATATACCTGTTATATGAAAATTAGAATTGTAATTTCTTTGAAAAAAACTTGCACTGATTGAGTCTTATAAGCTAACATATGGTATGTTATCACAGCGGTTCCGTTAAGCGTTGATACTTTATACAAACATTACCTAGGTTAGTCAAACTTGAGTTGACCCTTCACAAAATTCCAATTTGGCATGTACATAGCAACCTCATTCAAATGCCACAGAAAGCAACCGTGGTGTTTTGTATCCTTGACTTGATTGTCTCCCTTGCATGTATATTTATACGAGTAGATACTTTTTTGTACATATTTCAATTGAATGCCATAAGGGCATAAATATAATTGTCTTTTGAATATTCTGCATCAAATATAAGAGGTAAAAGGGAAATAATTTTAAAGTGGATATCAATTTTGATCTAACGGGTTATTTAAGTCTTTAATTGACATAAAAATTGTGTGACTTGTAAAATCATTTACACTGAACATACCATCTTGAAGTTACTTGTATTAAAATCAAATTGAATTTAATAGACATGGTAATCTAAAAAGTTCGTAAACCATTGAATAGTTTTTTATCTGTAATACAAAAGATGACACTACGCAATGAAGGATTGTGTTTGACGTTCAGTCATACACACTTCCAATCGTTTGCCATCTTTTGGTAAAGCATTTTATGGCTCAGATCGTTCCAAAAAACCACGCCAATCCTTTCTCATATAGAGAAGGGAAATAAGGCATGGTTACCAGAGCTATCGATGTTTTGCTGGGGGTTGTGCTTACGCTGTTGTTTTTCGTTTGTCTACGTGAGAAGACGAACAGCCTGCATGAGTCGTGCATAAGGTCGCACTGTATTCCCTTCTATATATCTATGTATAAACATTTAGTAAAATTAAACACCACTATAGGCAACTTGATTTTAGGCAACACCGCGTTTAAATTAACTTTAGCTTTATATCAAATATTCATTTTGTCTTGTTTCACTCAAAGAATCATTTGGGTTGAAAAGTAACTTTATGTACAAACTTTTTAGAAAACTTATAATGTCCAAATTTATTAATAAAAATGAAAATAGATATGGAATAATTATGACTAAAACGTTTGGAGATAAAGTTACTTTTTTAAACCAAAATGACTCTTTGACGAAACAAGGCAAAATTAATTTTTAATATAGAGCCAAAAAAATTAAAAATTGGTGGTTAGACAGGACAATGCGCCATGCTCATGCGACCTTATGTACGACTCATGCAGGTTGTTCGTCTTCTCACAAAGACAAACGAAAACAACAGCGTTATCAACCCCCAGCAAAACATAAACAGCTCTTGTAACCATACATTATTTCCCTATTCTGTATAAAAAAGGATTGGTGTGGTGTTTTGGAACAACCAGAGTCATGAACGCTTTTTGAGAATGGAAAGTGATTGAAATATCTAATTTGTAAAATACTTGTGACGTTGCGTCTAATACTGACGTCAATTTGCGTAACGTCCTTAATAAATTGGCTACAGTGATATATACTATATTTTTATTGTTTCGTGAATCTTATAGCATATTATTTTCAAATACATAGAAACCTAATGTGTCATTTTCCCATATTCTCTGATACATACCTATAAGTTATTTTACCAAATATCAATGTAAATTAAGGTGTCTTAAAATCTTATCATGTTTGGCAATATTTTAATTGCATTTTTATTTGTTTTAGTCTTTGTTTCTCTTTTCCTTTGCCATTTTATCTTTTGCCGATTTGAACTGCACATGTTAATGCATTACTTTTTAGTTATATAATCCATCAGAAAAAAATAGTCAACAACATTGACATACGATTGATATAAAATTTCGCTATTTTGTTTAATTCTGTGAACAATGATCTTTAAAATATGAGTCGAGTCTTTTTTCGGCATGTTGTGGATGCGTTTCATCGTGGCTAGACATTTGCCAACCTGACTATCGCCGCTTTCCGTTTGCTTATTTTTTCCATTCTGGAATATATCTAAGAGTAAAGAAATGAACTTTTAAAAAATACTAAAAAGCATCATGCCAATTTAATTATTGCACCAAATATATCAAAGTTGTTAACGAAATAATTTGTAAAATTAAAATCTTACCTTTTTAACATACATATATTTTCTGAATGTTTTGCCTATACATGTAGCTATGTTTATATTTGGATAAAACTTTATTTATGTTTAACAGTAACACAAATATAGTAAGCTTTTCTGATAAAAAAGATGCTTCTTCATACGGCTGACATCTGGGTTTTTATAACGAAATTTACTAGTTTCTGTTACATCTCAACGGTATATTTTCCGAAGTTCAGTCGGGTTTACACTCAAATAGTTTGACATATGTATGTAAAATATACTACATAATATTATTTTCTGAAAGTATGAATTGTTTAAATTGATTATTGTAAGATTTATCAAAACGCGATAAAAATGGTAAAAGTAGTTGAATATTTTGAGTCCTATGGCTTGGTATTTTCAAATTAACGTCAGTATTGAACGCAACTACAAGTATTTTTGTTTTCGGTTTGCGTGTTTTTGGAATAAGTACCTAGGTTTGTCAAGCTGAGTTGACGCTTAGCAGAAATCCAACTTTGCATGGCCTAAATCATATGTCACTCCACACAGCCGTAAATGCAAGCATTGCTACTTTATACATTCATTAAAGGTAAATAATCGATGAAGGGGAGTTCGATATGTTAGGTAACGGGACTGACTGACAAGTTGTGGAAGAACTCAAAAATATCAAAATGATTTTTGAAACTTCATTGTCGCCATAGCAACATATTGCATAGGTCTTTTCTCGGCGGTCAGGCAACGAACTCACCGTTTCTAGACAGGGTAAAAGCTCTGGATTAAGCTATTAACCAGTTAATGGGCGCAAAATTCCGTCAGTGACTGACAACTGCCTTGGATGGTTTAAAGTCAGTGGTAGGAGGAAGAATGGCCAAAGTAATTATTTCATGACCAAAGTCCACGGATGTAAATAAGTCTTACCAGTTTCACAATAATCACCATAGTAACCTGATGGACAATCACACGTATAACCATTGACTCTATCATTACATGTACCTCCATTTTCACATGGTGAACTTATGCATTCATCTATATCTGAAATAATCAAAGCGCTGTAAGTACTTAATCAAAGATTTATTGGCTGGTCCGTTATACTTATGGCGATCTTTTCTGGTAAACATTTATTATAACCTATCCCTAAATCATCCTCATTCCCAGAGGTGATCAAGATTATCGATTGCTAGTATTAAGAATCCAGATAGCCTGCGTGTGAGAATGGCCTAAAATATGCTAAAATGGCTGTAGTTAAACTTTTAAAAGTGACGATACCATATTGTCAATTGGATTCCAATAATAGGCATAACTTCTTAGATTCTTTATACGTGTACACCGATCATATTCTACTAAAATTTACTTGTGTACTTTTACAGGCACAAAAGACACGATACAGACAAAACTTTAAACTGACGGCCAGTGGTAAGTACTATTCGCATCAGCTCGGTGGGAATCTTTAATAATGTTGATAATAAAATATTTTTTATATTTTGGCTTCAGACAGTCATATTAGCCTGAGACATGAAGCCAAATGACAAGGTCATTGTGAAAACACTTAATTATTAACATTATAATACAAATTACTAGCCACATTTTCCGGACTGTACAAACTTAATAAAACTTATATTACCTATTTCACATCTATGTCCAGTATATCCAGGCATACAATCGCAAGTGAAAGCATTTATCAAATCTGTACAGTTTCCACCATGTTGGCAAGGACCAGGGGCACATTCATCAATCTCTGTATAAAAGTAACAAAAATAAGTCTTGTTAAATTGTATTCAACAGTAAGTGGTGCATACATTAATCCCGCTGATTTCAATATTCACTATTTCATTATTTCTGTACTCTCGATCGTTATAATGTATTTAAAATCAGAGGAGTTAATACCTGTGTATAACCGCTTGTAGTGTAAATTTGATAATAAATATTTTTCGGTTTTAACGCCAAATCAGCACAAAAGTCATTCACGACGTCCAGTTCACTTAACGTAATTTTCCTGGACCCATGTCTTTCACCAGTACTCTCTTTACTCTTTCACAAGGGCAGAAACTTCTCCATATACCTTATTAATCGAGAAACATCTACTGTATTGACTAATTTCATAAGAGGGTATGATCAGACCTGTTGGGTTTAGAACTAGCTTCCCTGCAGGACACTCGAATCTAAATCCTACGCGCATATAGCTAATGCTACAGTCCCATAAACATAAAAATAATCGTGAGAGCACCGTACGGGCGCCGTGCGATCAAGCTCCACAAGGGCTCGTACGAACTCTAGTGTACCTGTACGGACTGTTACGTTTTTAACAAGGTCCATAAGATTAGCCATGAATACACGTATCAGTTTCAAAGTCAAATCGTGAACACAATCGTGGCCGAGTATGGATTAAACTTGCATATCTTTCAGCTACGATTCCGTACGGGTGTGTAGTTTTGTGCCATGTGCGTACTGTCACCTTAATACGCAAGGCTTCCCACGGCCTACGGATGTCTGCATGTACGGGTCCACAGCAAACCATGATTTTATGGGACTGATGCGTTACTAAACCACATACCCGGGTTTCTATGATAGGTTAACAAGTTCGTGGTCGCAGGTGATGACCGGTTCAATTAAGTTGAGCTTGTTTCGTTTTTGTTTTCGCTAAACACAATTAAGAGAGAAATCCGTTAAGTGAATGTAATTACAAACCTTGGTCACAGAGAACACCAGTGTATCCAGGAGTACAGCTACAGTAAAATTTATTTACAAAATCAAAGCATGTACCATACATACATGGGTCAGAAGAACATTCGTCTATATCTGGAATATAAGATGACATTGCAACACATACTAAAGTCTGAGTTTACAGGGGCGGATCCAGGATTTTTTTCTAGGGTGTTCCGAACTTTTCAAGGGGGTCCGAACTTTTCTGGGGTCCGAACCTCGAACCCCAACCACATTATACACATTTTGCAGAAAAAAGTACAACATAATGGTAATACAAACTACATAACCATTAAATCTATGTTAAGCACCGAGAAAAATTACTTCATGCTACTTAAAAATGACTTTTAGGCAAGAAATACACTAATGGACAGGTACATTTTCCAAATTCTAGGGGGGGAGGGTCCGGACCCCCTGACCCCCCGCTGGATCCGCCTATGGTTTATAATCCAATAGATGTAACTGTTTTATTATCATTTTTATAGCATGTTTAGGATAGCGTGAGAAATTGTTTACATACAGTCCAACTTGAGCTAACGGACACCTCTTGATAATGGCCATCTGTGTACAACGGACACATCAATTTCCCTCCATCCAAAAACGCTATTGAAATTACGTCTGGACAGCGGGAACCTGTCGTCTGTGGACAGCCGACACCTGTATTGTTTCCCAAATCCATAATATTACCTCAAACAACGGACACGCGGAATTTACCAATTACCAAGTGACACTTTGTATAAGAGGCGTCGATCTACAAAACAGCAAAACAGTGGTACACGTTGGCGAACACGTGTATTTTTGGATTGAAATATTGTTAAAAGTTAGACTATCAACCACGATGGATTGCAAGTAAATCTTTTGTTCACTGTAATATGTTTATGTATGTTATATTTCTGACATGTACATGTATGTTCTTTGTAAATCTTCAAATATTGGAGGAAATAAAGTTTATAACCTACAAGAATATGTTTTGCCCTGGCTCAAGTCCATTCATTACGTATTTTAGTTCATGTAATTGTTTTGTAATATACACTGTCCTTCAAAAATTCCTTCATATTACAATTATTTAAATTGTTACAAATTCCAAGTTTAAGTTTGAAGAATTATTATGATATTGTTTTTTAATTCATTATTCATGCAATGAAAACAATATTTTCCTAGTACATTTTATTTTATTGAGTTGCACCATCAGTTTTCTATCAGCCTCCGAAACTATGGTCAATGTATCCCAATGAACCATTATCCAGTTTGAGAATTTTTATTATTTTACATTAAAAAAGAACTGATTTCAAATAGCAAACTTAAAACATTAAATAATTAACTGCTTTTACAAATTTTTGAAAATCCATTTAGTTTTATGTAAATTGAGAATGTGAGAAGGAACTTTTGGAGGGCAGTGTAAGTACATAGATACTTACCAGTACTACAATTAATGTCCGTATAACCAGCGTGACATGTACATAAGTAGTTATCACCAACGGTACTACATGACCCATGGACACATGGAGATTTTACATCACAAATAGCTAAAATATTCAACAGAAACATAGACGATTATATATGTACATAAGTAGTTATCACCAACAGTACTACATGACCCATGGACACATGGAGATTTTACATCACAAATAGCTAAAATATTCAACAGAAACATAGATGATTATATATGTACATTGTATTTATATCAAGATAAGACTGTGATAGTCAAATGAACAACTGATATATGATACTTTTCTCCATGTATTTATGAAGACCCTTGATGAATGTTGTAATGTGTCTAATGAACAATACTTAATGGCTATTTGGGTTGCGCCACCTTCTTCTGGTACATGATAAGTATGAATGTTTGATTATTGTAAGCTGAGATAACCAATGCTATTTTACAGTTTTTTTTCACTTTTGCTTCTCCATGCTATATTTTAATAATAAAAATTACCTAAGCCTTAAACCTATGTTAAACACAAAGGTTAGCAAAGCGAGCCTGAGAAATTATTTATTCCATTCTACTTAAAACTGTTTCACGGCAAAAAAAATACACCAATGGACAGGTAAATTTTGGAAATTTCAGGGGGGAGGTCTGGACCCCTGACTCTCCGCTAAACCCACCTATGACTTAATTGAATAAAGGGATAGATATGTAAGTACTCACATTGATCACAGTAGAAACCAGCATAGGCTGGTGGACATTGACAATCAGCACCAAGATTTCCTGGTACACATGTACCACCATGTAAACATTTACATCCTTCCCAATTATCTATATCTGAGAGAAATAGAAAATACACTGAGTCAATCCATCAGTATGGGTTATGTCCCTTTACTTGAAGGACTACTGGTCCAGTGGTAGGACGCGGGTTTGGAGATCGAAAGGTTCCGGGTTGGAAATCCACTAAGGATCATTGCTAATGTCATTGGGCAAGTTTACCGACGGTTGTATTAATGCATCAATGTGTAAATGGGGTACTGTGAAGGATCACATGTCTAAAGACGATTTCAATGATCAGGGGTTAGCATACAAAATTGATAAGTCGTCTGAACTTGTATATGAAAGCAGACTTTAAACAATCCCCATAAGTATTCAACAAATAGTGAATCATGCTTATTATACATTGTATAATAATGTTAATCAGTATGTCAGAATATGTTCATAATAACTTGAATGCAAAATTACCATAATGTTTTATCCCTATATATTAGAACAGGAAGTGTTTATGAATACATTTTTATTTTCATATTTCATAATCAAACGGCAGTCTACTTCAGTACTAAGTGCGTAGTAAATCATATACATGTAGATTAAATTTTATAAGTGACAATAAATCACATTTATAGTCTGATATATAGGTACTTAAGATACAATCGTAAAAACTTAACTAAATATTGATTGATAAACAGACTGTAGCTTTTTATGTAAACATTGCTACTTGAAACATATTCCTTTGAAATATAACTTATTTTTATTTAGGGAACATTGTATCAATTTAAAAGTTTAGACATATTTTATTTACATAATAGCATTCAGCATTATACTATTTTAATGTACATATGCACTATTTAGTAGCCCAACTGTTGACATTTGTGCTTTACAAAAATAGGCCTACTGTATTTGATGCATTGTGCATATTTTAAATAAATGTATTCCCAATTATAATATAGATTTTTCGAAAAATTGAAAATTTGGGATTCTGCTTTGAATTTATGCCAGAATTTCCTAAAGAAATATTGTGAGGCATGTTTATTTCTATAAGAACATTCGATCAGTCTTGCAGCACTATATAAGGAAGACGCACCGACTTACTGCGCAATACTTATTAAGCTTTGCACAACTGCTAACGTCTGATAATTTGAGAATTTGGATATTTTATATCTACATACGGAACTGTTAAGCGGATCTTGACGGAGGATTTAAAGATGAAGAAAGTGCCTCATGTGTTGAGTGAGTTTCATAAGGCTCTGCGCGTGACTTGTTCAAGGAACTTTTTGGGTCGTTATGAGCGGGAAGGCATGGCTTTCCTGGACCGGATCATCACGCTAGATGAAACTTGGTTGCACCACTTCGAACCGAAATCAAAACGACAACCTTTAGTATGGAAGACACCTGCTTCCCCACCCCGCAAGGAGGCCAAGGTGGTCAGTTCGATGAGGAAGCACATGTTTGTGTTCGCCATGGACCGCAAGGGAATGCTGCTGATTCACCAGATGCCGGACGGTCAAACTGTGACAGCCAACTACTACCAAAAGGTAACTACTATCTATTGTGTTCCATTTTTATCATTATTTTGAAATTGTCACAATATTTTCACCATTATTATTGAAATAAGACAAAACTTATAGCAGAAAACTGGTAATTACAGATAAATATAGTTTTTTAGCGTATGAAATATTTGTGCATTTTATCAAATTTCAGTTTCTCCGAGAAGATCTTGTGCGGGCGCTGAGGAAGAAGAGGCCGGGAATTCCTCTCAATGAATTTATTTTACACCAAGACAATGCCCCCGGACATACAGCGGCAAGCACCAAACTAGAGATTGATCGTCTGGGATTTCAACGGTTACATCATGCCCCGTACTCTCCTGATCTTGCCCCTATGGACTTTCGGGTATTTCCAGTTGTGAAGGATCAACTGCGAGGAATAGACTTTGAAAGTGCTGACGAACTGATGAGAGCTACACGGAACATTGTTAAGAAGTTTGACTCTAAATGGTATCAGGACACTTATAGCATGTGGGTACACCGTGTAGACCAGTGCGTGAGAGTCAGTGGTGACTACGTGGTAAGTAAATCTATACTATTAAATTTGCGAGGTTTCTGTTTTGTGGAAGAAACTGCGCAGCTTTGAATAAATATTTTGTTTGTCGCTGGAGCACCTTTATACCGGCATATCAAGTTGACAATTTTTTTGACAAAGCCTCTTGATATTTGCTAGAACTGCCAAAAGTAAAAAATAGTGTTTTTTTGTGTCTAAAAATAGTTCTAGATAAAACTAAAAATAAACCAAACTCCCCGCAGCGGTTATTTCCCTTCATTAAATCAATAACCTAAAATGTCATTACCTAAAGCCCGTGCTTGCTAGTAAGAATAAAATATGCGTGAAGACGCCAGATTGTAGTCTTTTGACGTTGCGTACGCTCTTGGTCCCCTACACGACGACAGGGTGTGTATCTATATATGTTATTGTGCAATAACTATTTTATGTATTTTATTGAAATTTTGTATGTATATTGCACATGTATTTTAAGTGCTGCACGAAGTGCACGTTACGTAGTATAGCGACAGAACGTATGTCTTCACCGTTTTGTATACAACATACGGGTTGTTTTATTGCCTAGCGATAAGTCACGTGGCAGGAAACGGTTAATGGCGGGAATATCGCACGGACTATTCTGTTCTACACTAGAATTGGAACCTTGAACACGTAGTTTATTCAAATTCTACTTTTTGTTTTCATGAATTAACTTTATATGCCATGAATTACATTAAAAATAGTAAGATTGAATTTCTTAAATATATACTTATACAAGTATCAGCATTTCCAACAATGCTTGTTGAGCGCCTTCATTCCCGTCGGATATAAATACCAGCAGTGGTCCTCTGACGTATTACCACAGATTCAGATATTCGTCATTGCTTTAAACCGTCCCAAGTCTATTTATAGACTACAAAGCGTTTGATGAAGTGGGCCGACTTCATTTGCCCGGGCGGCTCAAACCGGCGTACGCCAATTCAGCAACGGCTACCGGCGATTCGCTTTATTTGCTCTGAGATTGAGCCGGGTCAACATCCGGCGCACGCCGAATGCGCCGGTTTCGTTAGAGCGGCTAGCGGCGAGCGTTTGACAAAGATGGCTATAAATAGATACAGGAGATACCATTATTATAAAAATGTACTACGATTATTGACAAAATACTAGTTGATGTGTTCAATAAACCTCTCTTACGCGTCATTTGTGTAAGAGTTATACTACAAGTACACATTTTACTCGCCAGACACGAATTAAAAATTTTAACTACTGATATGGGTTAATTTACACACACTGCTTGAAATGCGACCGTCTACAACAGTAATTAGTTAGCCGGATCGCTTGATTCATATGTTACACCGGGGCGAGCCGATCGGCTATCGGCTTACGCCGGTTCGTAAGCCGCCCGGGCAAATCAAGTCGGCCCACTGTAAGGCCATTCGGAACATCCTCGGCCATTTGCTACGAATAAATTATTCATTCATGAAAGGTCGAGGGTGTTCCGAATGACTGTAAGGCCAGATAAAAACCATCGAATGTCTATGTGCTGTCCAGACAAATTCCGATCGTGCACGTACAAAAGCATTATTATGGTAGACTTCACTATTCACTTGTCCTTTTTACATTAAGAAACTATATTTCATTGATAAGCAAACCAGATTATTCGTTTCAAGAACATGTTCTGCCCCATATTCCGCCAGCTAATCGAACGTTCATATTTACTGATAAACTTGCTCGGAAGTAGGGAAGATAGGTTTTCTTTTTTCAACAAATGCGATTTTTTTCAAGAAATAACCATGTTACAGTAAGTTATGCATGATTTTTTGGTTTTATGTTGCAACTTCCTTGAAACTAGTACTCGTTCATATATCGATAATGATATTTTCTGGTAATACAAACAGGTAACCGGATAGTACACGTCGTCGACGAGTCTATACACGCACCCCTATTTTGACTTCTTGACGTCATTTTTTTTCATCACGTGACCTCAAACGCATCGGTCTGATTGGCTAAAGGTAACCGGTGTCGACACAAAAATGCTCAAATCTTGATAATTGTATATATCGTCGGTCAGGTACCGACGATAATTATTAAGAGTTTGGAAATAGTTCATTATGCTTAGACGAGTATGTACAGTTTTCTAGAGTGAATTTTTATATGTTCTTATGTGCAAACTTTTATCTCTGGTTTTTAGCCTGAACTTTTCGTCTAAGCATGTTTAAGTATGTATTATTGTTGTCAATATTCAAATATGACAATTAATACTATATTGCTCTTATAGTTAATGACGCAAAGTGTTATGTTTATAATATATGTTTGATGTTTATATGACTCCAAAATTCAAGGTTTCATAAAAGTCTTTGCCTATGCAAAAAGTGTTTGTTATTTGTTGTTTAAAGGTTAAGACTGATATTTTACTACTGCATTGATTTTGTTGTTTTATGTCACTTCCTTGAAGTTCCAAAATGCCACTGTACGAACTTTTAGCTTCATCCTTGTATTGTACAACTACAGGTGATTATTAATTTTTTAGATTTATTGTATCATATCTTTGGGTAGAATAATAGAAAAATACTTACGGTTAAATCTCATTAAAATGTTTTATATATATTGTTAAACTTGTCTTGCACACACTAACCCCGTGTATTTAAATACTTACTACAGTATTTCTGTACTCGTCGATAGAATAGTTATCAGTATTTAAGTACGTTAATGCGATAGTTAAAATATGAAGAGATAACTTTACTTTAATCTATTTAAGCGAAAAATTGTCTTGAATAGTCTGTTTTAAATGAGATTGAGTTCTATTTATAAAAACAATGTACTTTATTGTCATAGATCCTTTCAAAGATTGACTAATGTTGAGAAAATTACATTGATGTTGTGTATTGTCTAATCCACACTATGGTGCCACCAGATAACCATTTACTTTTTAGTTATGTAATTAATTTGATACGTACTCGTTTACCACTTTAAGTTGGTGATAATTGTAAAAAATGCTCAGTGATCAACTTGTGTCACAACTAGTTATTCATTTCACTAACTAGTTAGTTCATCTGGTGGCAGAAATATTCCACCAAACTAAACTAGAACAATTACATTATGAATTACGATGAAAATTGTTGGACCTATTGTTAGTCATATAAAAAAATATTATCAAGGTTTGGCAACAGTGTCATTCCATTTAAAACTGTTACACACATTGTCAGTCGTTTCTTGCATATCACTGATATCAGTGGCATTTTCATATAAACTATATAGACTCCTAAGGTCTTCCCAAAACCTGGAATGAAATCCTATCCTGAGTTGTAATTTGTCCCTGTTCTCATGAAAGAGTCCTCCGAAATAATTCGCCCAATGTCTTTTTATTCATTTCTTTTTTTTTGGAGGGGGAGGGGGTGTGAAAAAAGTGATGCTAGTATATATATATATATTTCAAACATATTTTTCTTTTACTTTCAGTCTTAATCAACTCTCAGAGAAGAGGTCTTCAAACAATGTCAGGAACTGACAGACCGAGCTATTACAAGGCTTTGTTCGAACAGTTCCAGCCTGACATCCGCTTCATGCCAGGTGATGATAAAAAAGCTAAGCTAAATGCTCTATTGGGATATGGGCAATATTTGCTCCCAAACAATGACGACACGTTGCTATTGTATGATGCTCAAAATGTGGAAATGAGGAAACCGGACGAGAACTTGCTTTCAATAAGTGGTGGATTACGCTACATTGATTTGCAGGAGATGGTCGTCCCTACCGTAAAGATTTGGACACCGGCGCCAGCAAAGACAGTTGTAAAAGAATTCAATCTGGTCTCATGGAAATTTGACTACTTCCAGAGATATGACAACGGCAACTTAACAACCGCCGTTGAAAGTATGATAGAGTTTTCTCAAAGACTCTGTCATAAAACACAGAAACCAATTCTGATTGGCGGAGAGATGAACCTGATCTACGCCCAGTTGGAGGCCTTTGTGAAGAGACTAAACCACACTGGTAAAAGACTCTTTCTGAGTGAAAATGAAGCAGGGATGTCACAATTTGGATTCAGTGGATTCATGGCCAATACGGCACTCCGAGATCAGTGCCATGTATTCATGATGAACGTCATTCAATGTAATGCTGGAAGATTCAATGGTAACGTAAAGAAACAACTTCATCAGAGTTCAGAAAATGTTGCCGACTGCTTCATAGCCTCAAAGCAATTGAAACTTGACGATGCAAGTTTGATTGATATTGAATCTGTAAGTTGTTTTATATTTTATTTTATTTTTATTATTTAAATCATTTTCATGATACAGTGCAACCTCTCTTGAGCAACACCCACGTTGTTCAGAGGTTGTTGCTCTAAAGAGGTTAATTTCAATGAAAATAGTAGTCTAGGCTGAGAGGATAGACCATGTGCTTTCGGTGACCCCGCTCTATATTCTATAAAAAGCCGCTATCTTGGATGAGGTAAAACATGAGGGAACTTTCGAACCCGCTCTGGCGAAGCGCTTGCGTAACCGTAGTGAACCAGTCGAACAAGCAGACTATTTAATTCCGCTTTAAAAATTATATTTGCCCGTATCCCTCCTACAGGGCGCTGCCATATTGGTATAATGTTGAACCTCTGTAGCAGACGACAGGTTTAAATGCTCTTAAAGTCCGCCATATTTAGCTTGACTATTCGAAGAATAGTAAGAGCTATCCTATTTACTACTGCGTAGGCGTCGGCGTTGGTTAAAGATTTAAAAAAAGGCTTTATCTTGTATACCGTCAAAGATATTTGCTTCAAACCTCACATACTTACTTACTTACTGTGACACAGGGCATATCCCTGACAAGTTACATAACTCTGTCAACAGTAATTTCAGAGTTTTGCTCCTTTTCCACTTAGAAATTTTGGTTAAAGTATGCATGAAAGCCCTTCAAAACTAATTCAGATATCAGTTTCAAAATTCTCACAAATATTAATGATGATAATGAGAACTTGTGTCAACAAGTGCCATAACTCTATAAAGCTTTCTGACAAAATTATGCCCCTTTTTGGTCTTGAAAAATCTTTGTTACACTTCTGCATGACAGTTGCTCCAAAATTAACTCAAGTTGAAACCTCACACAGATACTTAGTATAAAAATATGAGGTAGTATCACTAGGTCCCATAACTCTATATAGTTTTTCAACAGAATTATGCCCCTTTTTGGACTTAAAAAATCTTGGTTAAAGTTCTTCAAGTAAGTTCTTATCTCAAAAACTAACTAACATATCACTTTGAAACTTCTCACAAACATTTAGGCTTAATATCCGAGCTTGTATCAACAAAAGCCATAAATATATGAAGCTTTATTACAAAATTATCCTCCTTTATCGACTTACAAAATGTTGCTTTAACTTTCCAATGTAAGTTGCTTTCTCCAAAAGTAACTCAGATATCGGGTTGAAACTTCACACAAATACTAACTATGAACATATGAGCTTCTATCACTATGTCCCATAACTCTATGTACTTTTTAGAAAGAATTATGCCCCTTTGTGGACTTGGGGAATTACATTCAATACTTTTTCGACTTATTTGTTTTAAGTTTTGAATGCAACTTCGTTCTGCAAAGCTTTCACAGGTGACAGATTCTTACTGCCTATCACATTGCTTTCTTCTAGCATTATTCGAATAGTCGAGCATTGGCTGTCTTACGGACAGCTCTTGTTTTTAATACTGGGCGCTGCCATTTTCGTGTATTTTTTACCGATAATATTTCTAGTTTTAAAGTAAAATTATAACGCATACAAGGTTTAAAACTACCACAGTATATCAGTATAGTACGGAAGCATGGAGGTGACATGGTCGATAATTTTTATAACTCGTTTCCTCAACTTAGAAGAGGTGATATTTTTTATATATATTCATTCACACATGTAGTCAAAACATTTATTAGATATAATAACATACGGACTACTAGAAGTATGGAGGAGTCGTCAGACCAACTTAATCCTGAAGTGAGGTGATACACGAAGTAGCATTAGGAACCGCTCCTAGGTTATCATGAAACGTTATAAGCATGGAAAAGTAGGAATCTCTCCGTCTAGTAAAAGGACCTGACCCTCTATGTCCGCTATTATTACTAGATTGGGTATTCAAGTCAGCACTGAATACCGAACGGGTGCCTACTTATGACAAGCTTCTGACGTTATCTTTACAGGGTGCGCTGGTCCTATGTAAGCGCAATAATTCAGCTTAAAAATCTTTGCTATGGACGTTTTCCGAATTGGCATTGATACAAAGTAATTGATATTTTTAGTTATATTCATTCACACATGTAGTCAAGGCATTCATTAGAAAAAAATACATACGGACTACTAGAAGTATGGAGGTGTCGTCAGACCAACTTACTGCTACAGTGAGATGATACACAAAGTAGCATTAGGAACCGCTTCTAGGTTATCATGAAACGTTATAAGCATGGAAAAGTAGGAATCTCTCCGTCTAGTAAAAGGACCTGACCCTCTATGTCCGCTATCATTACTAGATTGGGTATTCAAGTCAGCACTGAATACCGAAAGGGTGCCTACTTATGACAAGCTTCTGACGTTATCCTTACAGGGTGCGCTGGTCCTATGTAAGCGCAATAATTCAGCTTAAAAATCTTTGCTATGGACGTTTTTTCGAATTGGCATTGATACAAAATAAAACCACTAAATGTGAACCTTTTTTATTTTTATTTGATATGAGGTATACAAAAATATTTACAACATCCGTACATATCACTACATGGTGTCAACATGAATTACTAGTATATATCGCTATTTAATTTTTTAAGAAAATCTCACCAATGAACTACATTGTACATGTATTATTATAACTTGTTTTTAAATTAAGCTTCCCATGGAGCCATGTTGACTGCCCTATGTTCTCTACACGAATAAACCACTAGAAAAAGTTCCGATTTGTACGTTTTCTGACGTCATCATCTGTTTCCTCCTCATCACCAGTAAATACCATATCAAATAGATCTTCAAATGAGTTCTTATGTTTTCTGAACACTTTAATCACGGCTGAGGTAGTATTCTGTCCTTTTGAAATCAGTTCATCAATCTGAGTCATAATTTGTGCATGTAATTTATTATTTCTGAGTGGCAAAATGTAGTTGTCAGTCAATGTTTGGTATTTGCCAAAAAACTCCATCTCATTATAGGGTTGTATGCGTTCTTCTTCCATCTCTTGAGCCGTGTCACTTTCTTCACCATTTTAAATATATTTGCTGTACATATTCTCGAACTTTTGGTCATTACTTGTACGGGCTCTTTTCCACAATTGTATATAAGCCTCGTTATCTTCCACAGAATCTTCTTCCTGGTTACCGTCACTTATTTCTTCATGTTTTCGTTTCCTTTGGTCTCTGTGTTCTGGGCACCAATCGTTTTTTGCATGTCTTTGCACGTCGTGAACAGTGTCAAATAATTGAACGCAATCGTCAAAAGCTTGTCCTTTATCCATTATTTATTTCAAATTACCGTCTTTGTTATCCTGTGAATTTTCCGGCACCTCGATGTGACTCGTCTGAACTTCAACTGCCGAATGATTCACGCCTGGTAAAACATCTTCTTTTATAGTTTCTTGAGGGGTCACGTGACCATTGTAATCAGATTTTTTGTTATTTTGTCTGATACATTTTAACATCTGGTCCTCCGGTGTGAATGGTTTTAAATCAATGAATAAATATCCGTACGGATACTTGGTCGCTTTGGAAAATTGTTTTAAAAGTATGTCACTTTGTCCAGGATACATTTGCCTAGCTAGTGTCATCACTGATTGTTTGTCTACTGGGTTATTAAATAACACCAAATAATGACAATTTCTTCGCTGTGTAGGATCATTGGAACCAAATAAATTCTGATTTATAGAAATCACGGATAAATTTCTATGATGTTAGCCTTCTGTAAATATGTCTGTGATACGTTTATCTTTGCCTGCTTCGGAGAACAAGTCATCCAAAATCAGTAAATTGTTTATTTTTGGTATCAAAGAAATCGTCGTCTTCCAAGTCAGTAGGAATACCCTTTATAAATTCTACCCGTGGCAATACAGTTCGTTGAATCATTGTGTATAGCGGTTGCCATCGTTTATAGAGCCACACAATCCTTTGTCTAATATTTCTTTGCTTAATACCGTTATAGTAAGTCTAGATATATATAATATATAATAACTCAAATGAGATATAACAAACACAAGTGTGTTCTTAGACTACTATTTTAATACAGAAGATAAGATACTATATTATTAAGCATGCGCATGGAGTATGAATAAACATGAGTATGAATATAGTCTATTTCAAATATGTTACATCTCCCTTGTTATACATTAAACAAGTTTTTAAGCATTTAACATGTGAAATAAAATTTGAATGTCATTAAAATCAAATGATTTTTATATCAGTTTTTTTATGTTCTCTTCTTTTCATCATCTGAAATGAATAAGATCATACCAAAAATTTATGAGAAATTTACAAGAATAATAAAAAAAATTTACAAACAACTATCTATTTTCTTAACAAATAATCTTCGCTTGTATAGCGAGTTCTTGGCTTTACAATTCTCCCAGACCGTGTTACGTAAGGGGCATTCTGATTGGAGTTCCCTAATGTATTATCTTGAGGAATATCAAGCTGAGTGTTTTGTTTATTTTTTCTATCAGCCAAATTTAATTGTTCATGGTTTAACAAAATATTTGGTTCTAAGTCTGATAATTGTTCATTAGATTGTATCAAGTATTTCCTATTCCTGCAATAAATATTGCCATTATTTGTTTAAACTTTGTATCATCTTATCCCTTGTTTTGAAATAATTTTGCCTGGTAACCATTTTTTTACCAAACTGTACTCTCACTGAATCATTAACATAGAGTGGCTATAGAGGTCTTGTATTTCTGTAAAAATAGTGTTTTTGTTTTGAGTTTGATTCATTTACTCTCTTTATAACTATCTTTGGGTTAACAGTTTCCTTAATTGGAACAACTGACTTTGTCCTACGTCCAAACAATAACTGAACCGGTGTAAAACCACAGTCTAATGGTGTGCTTCTGTATTCAAGTATCGAAATGTACTGGTCCTGTTTAGTTTCATTGGCCTTCATAGGTAACCTTTATGCGATAGATACTCCTTTTTCAGCCATGCCATTTGACCTACTATGGTATGGTAAAGATTTTACATGAATGAATCCCCACTCTTTTGCAAATTGTGCAAATTACGCAGATGCAAATTGTGGTCCGTTATCACTTACGCATACGTCTATAACACCGTAATGCGACATATGCGAACGCAACATTTTTATAACAGTTTGCGAAAGCATGTCAGGAAGCAAGTTTATTTCAAAGAACCTACTGTAATAATCAATGGTCAATAAGTAGTTACTTCCATCATATGTAAATATATCAATTCCTATCTTTTTAAAGGGTCTATCAGGAAAATCATGAATTATCATAGGCTCATTTGCATTTGAATTTCTGTGATTCAAACAGATACTGCATTCTGTACAAAATCATTTATTTGTTTAACCATACCTGGCCAAAACATATTTTTATTGGCACGCTCTACAGTTTTGTTCATGCCTAAGTGACCTGTGTGAACTTTTTCAAGCATTTCATTACGTAAGGTTTCTGGAATAACAATCCTCTGACCTTGAAAGATCAGGTCATTTTCAAATCAAAGCTCATCCCTGTGATACCAGTACTCTAGTACTTGTGAAGGGCAATCTGATCTATTATCTGGCCAACCTCTGAGTATAGACTGTTTCAATATATGCATTTGATCATCAGAGCTTGTTGCTTCTGATATTAACTTTAACATATCATCAGTAATACGTAACTGTTGCTGAATCACATGAACATGTGCATTCAGTCCTTGAATGAGACCTTCATATTTGTCGCTAGAACACTGTCTTGACAAACAATCACTTACTGGGATATCCTTGCCGGATATGTGTTTAACCTCCATGTCATACTTCTGTAACTGAATAAGCATTCTCTGTAACCTTGGTGACTCGGCTGCCAGCGGTTTTTGAACAATTGATGCTGTGGGTTTATGGTCCGAATGTACAATGACTCTCCGGCCATATGTGTACTGGTGAAATCTTTTGCACCCAAATAGAATAGCTAATAACTCTTTTTCTATTTGTGCATAACCTATTTCAGTTTGAGGCAAACTTTTTGATGCGTACGCGATAGGACGGTTTTGTCGCATAAGACTTGCTCCTATTCCGTGTTTACTAGAATCACATTCTAAGATAAGAGGTAACTTAGGATTGTAGTAACCTAAAACTGGGGCACTTGTAATTGCTTGTTTGACCTCTGTAAATACTTTATTTTGCTGCTCGTCCCGTATAAACTCGCAGTATTTTTTCAAGAGGCTCCTCAAAGGGGCACTAAATTCAGAAAGATTTGGCGCGAATTTTGCAAGGTAATTGACCATCCCTAGAAATGTTTCTAGTTTTGCGCGTGTATCTGGGATCTCAATTTCTGTTATTGCCTTGACCTTGTTTTGATCAGGTTTTAGACAATCTTTGATTATCACGTGGCGAAAGAATGGTACTTTGCTGACACCAATAATGCATTTGTCGGGATTTAATTTTAAGCCATTTTTTCGTACGCGTTGTAGTACTTGGTTTGGGCGTTCATTGTGTTGAGCCATTGTGTCACCCCACACAATTATATCATCAACAAGAGCAAAGAATCCATCTAGCCCTTGAAATATTTCATCTATTTTCTGCATAAATAGATCACCCGATGCTGAAATACTAAACGGAAGTCTTAGCCAATAATAGCGACCAAATGGTGTGCTAAAACACCTTAACGTAGATGACGGTTTGTCGAGCTTTAAGCTCCAGTATGCATGAGTTACGTCCAGTATGCTAAATACTTTTGCAACATTTAACGTTGAGGTAACATCCTCAATTGTCGGCATTGGAAAATGTGGCCTACGTATAGCCTTGTTTAATGCCATTGGGTCTAAGCAGAGTCGAAGCTTATTTGTGTTCGGCTTTTCTACTATAACTAATGAGTTGACCCAGTCTGATGGTTCTGTGACAGACGTACCAACCATGCGGTCGAGCTCCGATTTTACGCGAGCACGCAAAGCGTCCGGAATTCTCCATGGCGGATTTATTGTGGGTACGGCATGGTCTTATATGCAATTTACATTCACCTGGAATTTCTCCTAAACCAGTGAATATAGGTCATGGTAATCCCTCTTAATGGAATGGATTCTTGTGTTATAAACTGTAACTCTGTATTGTTTACAGTACAAGTAATCTTTATCAGATCAAGATCATGCGAGGTTTGAAAGCTTAACAGCGGGGTTTATTTATTATCTACAATATAGAAGTTTGCTTCTAAGCAATGTTTATGTGAACTATTAGTCAGCTTGACCATTCACACGATTGGAAGTAGGTCACCTGTATAAGATGTGAGTTTGCAATCAGGGTTCTTAAGTGGGAGATTTAGATTAAGAGCATCAAACTGGCACTTCGGAGGATATTTGCTACACTGCCTGTGTCGATCTTAAATGGAACGGGGTACTTTTGGAAACCCAGGAAAATATTGGTTATAACACGGTCCTAAGAACTGAAAGGAGCGCTCACTATGTCAATGTTGTAGCCATCTACTTTTGAATAGTTAATTACACTATTATTGTCATTAACTTGATGCACAGTTCTATTCGCATGTTGTCCAAATCTGTTTTAATTTTGTCCAGAACGGCACTCTTTAGCAAAATGGTTAGGCTTGTTGCACTTGTGACATGTTGCACCTTTTGCTGGACATCTTGTCACATCTTGGTGTTTTTGTCCTCCACAGCGCCCACATTTTGTTAATCCATCTTTTGACGAGATTTCTGTCCTTTAGGTTTAGATTTACCCCTAACAACATCTACTGATTGTTCTTGAGAGGCGGCTGCCCCCATACTGCTCAATTGCTTCTGGCAGTGTTCATAGTTTTGAGCTATTTGAATAGCTTTGTCTAATGTTAGCTTTTCAACCTCATTTATTAACTTTCCTTGACTTTTGGATTACTACATTCAACAACAAGTCTGTCTCTTAGGATTTCATCCTTATCAGTGAAATTACAGCCTCGTGCTTTGTTACGTAATCTTGTAACAAATGCATCTATGGACTCATGTCCTTGAATTTAATTATAAAATTGGTAACGAGCGAAAACTGGCGTAAATATAAATTATCTAGTAGTCTTGGCTTAGCGACATTACACTCATTCTACATAAACATGGCCTATAAGCAAACGTAAGTAAGACTTAATTGGTTCGTTTCTTTTTCCCGTCAATATACGTTCATGTATGAAACTATTTGCAGTTTTAATTGGCTTTCGCACAAAATTCACTATACAAAACGTGTATTTATCAAAGCAGAAAAGTTGTCGACTTGAGATTTGAAGTTGTGGTTATTTTTAGCCACGACTGGATGTTCCGATCTAGTTCGTTGAGTTCCGTGATTTTCCGTACAGTCATTACGTTGGGTTTTATCTCTAATTTCAAAATAGTATTAGTATAAATTCTGGAGAAAATACTTGTGTTTTTTTGTGCCTTAGATGCGTTTTATATATTCATTTAATGTTTGCATGAGTTTTAAGCAAAAGCATGATAGTTGACAATTACCAACGTTCTATTTAGTAATGGGGCTTTAAGCAACCATACACTATGTGGTTTGCAGTATTAGTAGTAGTATAAACTATTGGCGGTAACAACTGTCGTCTGCTTTACTTCACCTATGACTATTTATATACATGTAGTTTAAAATACCACAAGCAGGTATAAAATAGAGCTAATATGTCATTCTAAACAAGCGTATTTGGTTAATAAATATCTGTTCGATGGCGTTGGAAATATATGCTAAAAGGGCGGAGTATCGGAACATTTAAAGCTGTCGTCTGCTACAGAGTTTCAACATTATACCAATATGGCAGCGCCCATGTAGCGGCGGGATATCGGAAAATTTAAATTTAAATTCTAAGGCGGAAAAACGGTGTCTGCTAGCGCGGCTGGTTCACTCCAGTTACGCAAGCGCTACGCCAGAGTGGGTTCGAAAATTCCCTCATTCAAGATGGCGGATTTATATAGAATATAGAGCGGGGTCACCGAGTGCAAATGGTCTATCCTCCCAGCCTTGACTACTGAAAATTATACCTCATGGGAATTGTTGTGCAGAGGGTTTGTTCTGTAGAGGACCGCTCTGAAGAGGTGATACTGTATATTCTAATCGGCAATTTGTCCACATTGATTAGAGATTGATTTATACACATACTTATGAACATGTATTAAAAATATTCCAGTAAATTATTGCGTTTTACAAATCTAATTTAGGTAAATGACCTACTTCTTATTTCAGGTAAAAAACATGCTATCAATATATGGTTGTTTAAGTCAAAGTGAATATGCTATCACTACTTTTTGCATAGATTCCCTCATATGGGATTGTACAGTTTCGATAAACGATTACAAGGGTTGTAGAATTCAATGCTATATTTTTTCTATAGAGACGTCTCAAGTTCAGCTCAAAACAATAACTTATTCACATTTATATGTCTGTTTAAAAATCAGAGACAATAATCTTGACCCCACCACCCGGCCCCTTGTGGTCTATTATCAATAATGGCTAGAAACGTTTTAATTATGAAATGTGAACAGTTTCATTTTTTGCTAGTATTTAAATTGCTTGTTTCTTACCCGGATGTTTCAACGAAAAAATCGGCTAATAGTTTGGGCTAATAGTTCGGGCGTCCGATATCGTTAACAATTAAAGTTTCAATTTAGCATATATTTTTGCCATTTATCGTCAGATCTTTACGAAACTTCATACAATGATAACATACTGTAATGAACAGAATTAGACAGTAACCACAACTCTACCTGGCTTTATTGTGGATTACATGTATTTCCCTTTGTACTTTGTGCGTGATTTTTTAAATCCGGCTTTATTGTGGTTTCCACATTACATTTCTTGTTTGAAAGAAAGCTCAATCTTAATGTATTTTATATTTTTTAATTCACAGGTTATGGTCGCAAAGTGAATGTAACTGTAGCTCCAGAACTCAGACCATCGAATTGCGAGAGACAAGAAACACCGATGTAAACTTATCGACCAACAAGCACCTGCATGGATTACCACCTCGCAAACCAAAACATACTGGTGGCTAAATTAACAATCTTCACCATTTAATATCACATGATGAATGGTGCGTTTAGCATACATGCTCGAGCTAACTAACCGGTTTACAATCGGGTGTTACTCAAGTATAAATCAGGTGACGATAGCCGCGTGACTTGCATTCTCAACACCCAAAAAAGCTAGGAATGCTTTGAAAGTCGGGTAAACATATTAGTCGTATATGTTAGAGTCTCAATGGTCAAAATTCATTCGCATCTCCGGACTTGTGCCGGGTTTCAAAGCTAACACATGGGTTATATGAGCATATTGCTATGATACAAGTAAAGCGGAAAAGGACTCTGCTAGTATATTAATGTTTTATAGATATACCCAATGATATGGGTGTAAGGTTCCAGGATTTCGAATCTAGTTCCCTGTTCGAATACCACACTGGGAGGTTAAACTCTTCCAAACAATTGACAGAAATTTCATTTTTTTCGAATAATGAATTAAAGGAAGAAATTGCTGGCCTTATTTTTAAGTAGGAGAGTACTGGTTATAGAAAAGGGGTCCAAGAAATCTAGGTTAGTTAAAATAAAACTCGTTAACAAGCAGTCTAGTGTCAAACAATATCTTGGTCATTAAATTTAACCAAATGGTTAAGAGTAAGAACTAGTTACGATTTTATACGGAAAACAAAAAAGTTATTTTAAATAGTTTATGCTTGAGTAACACCGGATGAACTAGATACAGTTAAACGAGAACAAAGGTGGGCAACAGGATCTCGACCCACCTAAGCAACTACAGTACATCTACACTGGGGTTCAAAAGTTTCTTTACGCATGGAACTTTTATATTTTCTGTGAAATTTTGAACTTTAGTATTGAGTTTAATAAGTATGCAATAAGAGTAATACTATCCTATAAAACTACATTTTGACAAAAAGGGAGGTAACTATGAAAGAACATAATTGAGGGTTCAAGGTAAAAAATATATAAGTTATAAAACTTAAACAACAACTTGTAAAGTATATTTAACTAAATTCTATTACATCAAAATTTAACAAGTGTAAAGATACTTTTGGACTCCAGTGTATATACATGTATGTAGAGTCTTTGGAGGTTCGGGATCGTGCCAGCCCACTCGAGAATGTATGCTGAATGCACCAAATACAGTGTTATCCATAATTACCTTTACACTTTTGTAAATGTATCGTTAATATGTTTCTATTCTTTACCAATATTTAAGAAATTACAAACATATCTTTAGATAAATGTACATGTATAACTATTTCTAACTTGTACAATTGTATAAAGTATCATTACAACCTTTTCCGGTGTTAATGTGAGATACAACTATCCTAAAAAGTTAATACATCAGAAATAAAATGTATGCGTATTAATGAAAGAATCCAGCTTTTTTACAAGTGTATAGGTAATTTTGGATGACACTTCATATCCTTAAATTGTTCTGTACTTAATCCATCCATGCAATTGTTATGAGTCATACATTTCATCCGAGGCTGTTTGTAACATTTGATAATCAACTAACTTGTTGTAAAAGTGAGCTTGTGGATGTGACAGAAATTTTTAATTGTGGAAGAGGTTAGAGATATTGAGATTATGTATTGAACGCTGATCGAATGTTTTTCTTTAACTTGATTATTCTGTAGTGATGATAACTTCTTATGTTTTGTAACGTTACTAATTTAGATATGTGTTTATATAGCAAGATCATTATAAATTGCAAATGCATATACACGTATTTTCATAATTAATTAAAGTTTACGTGTACAGTTACACTTTGTATTGTAATGAAAACGAATGCACTTTCAGTAATTTTAGACAATTAAAACACTTTTTGAGGAATCGCCCCCTCCCTGAAGTGCTGGACCTAACAATGATTATGAATATACCTATACGTTATTCGACCTTTCAATGAAATATAGCTATCTAAAAACTAAATACATGTATGATATAACCACTACCAGCCTAGTACTATTGTTGTTTTTATTCAATTAAAGGTACTCATTTACAGATTTCAACTGGAATATCAACTTTTCTGAAACTATTAAAATTGTTTGGAAACATTTTTAAGCAGAAAGTTAGTGATTTGATAATGACAATTTTAGTGCATATTGTCATACAACTACAAATGATGGCGTTTCATGTAGTAAAAATCTACCCCGTAAGTGACGGTATAGCCAATTTTAGTGCATTTTTGTGACTTTTATTGTATATTTCTTGCAATCTTTAGGTCAGTTTGTCTTAAAATATTAAAACTTAATTTTTTTACACCATTACAAACACTGAATGGTATTTTAAAAATATTAAAAACTCTTAACAAAAT
This sequence comes from Mactra quadrangularis, assembly GCA_025267735.1. Lineage (NCBI taxonomy): Eukaryota > Metazoa > Mollusca > Bivalvia > Venerida > Mactridae > Mactra > Mactra quadrangularis. The sequence goes on along the minus strand of CM046305.1, from coordinate 27,001,902 downwards.
CTGTGAACTACATGTAGTACCTATAAAAATTTAACATGTTCAATTTTCGTTCAATTCGACTTCACATGTTTTCGGGGTTAAATAATCAAAACTCACATGTTTTTATTCAAATAAACTTTGCTATGCTTCATATTGTTTTTGTTTGTTACATGTTTTTATTAAGCTTAACTTCACATTAATTTTTAGTTTTATTCAATATACTTCACATTTTTTGTTAAGTAAACGTATTTGTTTTCTTTTATTATTTTTTGTGATAGTGGAACCTTGATATTTAAAACAAAAAATGATGAAATCCTACATTTTTATTATTTTTTATTCTCATATATCGATGTAACTTGTAAATACGACAATACTAAGTTGATCCCAATTAACTGTAACGTCGATGTTTGACTACATGTATTTTTATTTTCTTTTGATTACATATGTCTGCTTATCTTTTTTTGCACTAATAAATTGTTTGCACTTTGAAACTGAGTTGTGTTATTTGTCTTAAAGATATATAAGTGACGAAATTAAAGAAAATTAATTTTGCAAAAAAACATTATTGACATATTGTATTTATATTTAAATAGTTTTTGACATGTTAAAAAAAAATTAAAAAGTATCCGCCTCTAGATTTAATTCAATTATGAAATTTCATAAATATTTTAAGAAATGCCATGTCCTAAAAGATTTAAAATCTGCGCCGAAAATTACCAGTCGTTTCCGTAAGTCACGTGACTCGCATATTTAATGAGGTAAACCAAAGTATGTGCCGCATATTTCAAGCTTTGACATTTATCATGATTACGATTTTTTTACCGGAACACCGTCTAATATGCAAATTAGCAACTGTCGTAATTTTCCGATGACGTACGAGTCTTATCGGCCATTTCCGTGAAATGGCCTCTGAAAGGAAAATTGGGTTATTTCATCCGTCGTCATCTGTGTGATGGATGGTAATCGCTGCATTTTTAATTCATATTTAGTAATTTTAATGACCAAAGATCATTATTATGCAACTATTTTGCTTTATTTGATATCATGATGGTTCTTATTTCTCGTCACTTTTATGACTTTAAGTTAAAAAAAGTTTAAGTGCGGTTTATGGTCTGCTTAAACATACATGTTCAGCAAGTTTCACAATTTTGTACCATAAATTATGAAAATTAAAATCATTTTAAAGCAAGGGACCCTCAAAGTACCCAATTACATTTGAATGGACTGGAAAAACTGAAGATGAATAAATTTCTCTCTCATTAAAATGAGCAGTGTTTTAGTAGGGTTCGAACCAAGGACCTCTCGATTCATAAATGGGTAACCTATCACTGAACCACAGTTTCTATGTATATTTCTACTTGCAGCTTAACACTATGCGACAAGTTTGTGTTGAAGAGATTTATAATTGTTATGAGACTATTTAAAGTCATTAGAGAGATCACATACACTAAAGAAGAAATCAGTATTGTAAGCGTCAGGAACTGACATTAATGTAATCATAGGCATAGCTATTATAAGGCCCTGTAAACTCGGGCCTACAAATTGGTCAAGGAAATAACATTTTATAAAGTTCCCTAAAACAACACAAACTGGAGGGATGTTATGGTAGTGGGTTTAAGCCACATGGTTGAATCAAATGTTTTATTTGCTTTTCAGGGAACATGATTTTTTTCTTTGCGCAGATGCAAATGTAAGCCTATGTTTAATTTGCTCGTGATGCACCCATGTCTTATGCACGGTTTATCGTGCTCAGTAATGTTTGCAGCAAATCAAATTCAGTTTAGAATTATTGTTGATACAATTGATAATTGTCCTTGAAAATAGATCTGCTGTGGAACGTATATTTTGCTCTTTTTATTTTCCACTTGATAACGGCTACGGGGGGGGGGGGGGTGACCGCCCCTTGATTCACCCCTTGACCTATTTACCAAGGGACAATCGCCCCTTAGAACCCCTTTTGTGGGCCTACAAGTCGAAAAAAGCTGACTACGCCCCTGATAAAGTTTCACAACAAGCATTGGTTTAAATGGAGAAGAACATGTTTAAAGTCGTAATGTTTAATGAACGACATGTACATGTGTTATTGCTTACTTGATAGTTATTTTAGTTTGCACTCGCATTGAATATAGCACAACTACGTAACATGTCATAATTATTCTTTTAATTTCTGAAAATCTATTTTGGGGTTATAACATGGAAAACCCCTAATTGGAAATTCCAGATCTATATTTACTTCATACGTAATCAATACTCACAATGAAATGCGTCGTTCAACATTTAATTTAATAACATATTATAATAAACAGATAAACCTGTTCAACTCACCGATTATATCTTTACACTTGTTTATAAACATAAGTCATACAATAAACAATGGGCACAAAAAATAAATCAAATTTTCATTCTTATATATAATTTTGTATATGAATATATAAATCATTTCATACGCACCATGCATCGAATCTAATTACAATTTTGTCATTATTGCAATTACAAACTTTTCGAATAGCAAACTTAAAATTGCTAAAATGATTGTTGCTCTCGTGTAAATATGTAAATATAAGTTGACCTACTAACACAGTTTCTTGATGGCGATGATCAAGTAAGGGAGATGACTCGAGATAAAATTACATGTATGTTGTTGTTTGAGCTCTTCTTATGAAACTTGACTACCTACTTGTTTCAAGTGATGCACTGGGCTTAACGACATCGAACATTGTATTAGTATCATTCTCGTACCTCGATGTTATCAAGATTCTCGATCTCACTAGTATCGAGAATCCTACTTGACTCTGCGTACGAGAATGATTGATATAAGCACATATAAGTTAATATAAAGGGTTTCAAAGACATTTTGTCATGTACTTGCACGGTTTATCTGAGTAGCTCAGTTGGCATTTGTGTTTTACAAAAATAGGCTTACTGTATTTGATGCATTGTGCATTTTTTTAATGGATTCCCAATTAAAATATAGATTTTCCGAAAATTGAAAATTTGGGATTCTGCTTGGAATTTATGCCAGAATTTCCTAAGGAAATATTGCGACTTATGTTTATTTTTTCAAGAACATTCGATAGATGTCTCTGCATCACTATATAAGGTAGACGCCCTGACTTACTGCGCAATACAAATTAATCTTTGCACAACTGGTAACGTCGAATTTTGTGAATTTGGATATTTTATATTTATAGTACAATTAAAGGTAATTATCAATTTTTTATATTATTGTATTATATCTTTGGGTAGAAAAATAAAATAAATACTTACGATTAAATCTCATTAAAATGTCTTATATATTGTTAAAGTTGTCGCGCGCGCATTAACCCCGTGTATTCAAATACATACTACAGTATTTCTGTACTCATCATCGATCAAATATTTGTTGGTATCTAAGTACGTAAATGCGATAATTGAAATAATATGAAAAGATAACTTTAATCTATTTAAGTGGAAAATTGAAGTCTTGAATATTCTTCTATTCATAAATAATTTATTTTCATAGATGCTATTAAAGATTGACCAATGTTTAGAAAATAACATTACTTTTCTGTATCATGCTTACTGTGGTGGCATATTTCTGCCACCAGATAACCATAGCCTATTTACTTTTTTTTAACCCGGGTTGGTAGCGCAATTTGTAGCGCGCCATGATTTCGAATCTAGTGTCTCGAAGGGGGTACGGATTCAAATCCTGCCCAGGGAGGTTATACCCTTCCATGAAAATTTGACAATGTTCATTTCCCTCCATTAATAAGGTATATGGAAAAGTTTCCGGCCTTGTGGAAGGGTAGGTGAGTACTGGTTTTAGACAAGGGTCCAGAAAAACTAGGTTGGGTGCTCTGGACGCCGTTATATGACCTATACAATGTGTTCCTACGGCGTTGAAATAACAAAAAATGAATACTATTTAGTTATGTAGTAAATTAGAAACAAAACTAGTTACAAACTTTAAAGTTTGACATATATTTGAAAAGTGAACTAGTTAACCACTTCAATAACTGTTTACACCATACCTAACAATAACAATTTAATTATGAATTACGATGAACATTTTTGGACTTAAAAATTGTTAGTCATATAAATAAATATAATATGCTATTGTACAGTTGTACACACATTGTCAGTCGTTTCTTTCATATAATTTTCCTTTCAAATAGCCATGGTCCCTAAGACCTTCCCCACACACCTGGAAAGAAATCCTTTATCGGATTGTTATTCATTTCTCAGGTTGTCGGTATATACGGCATATCCCTCAAAACAAATCCACAAATGTATTATTTCTTTTTTTATGAATCATGATTTAGGGAGAGTCTCTTTCATGCCGATGGACTGTTACTCGTCCAACAGACGACGCTAAATGAAACAATCGGCTGCTCTGAGATTAAAAAAAAAACAAATGATAAAAATATAAACAATTTAAAACTAATAAGTGCTAAAAAATTACTTATGTAAATGTACGAATATTTTAAACATTCATTGCATTTTTCTTTTACTTTTAGTTATAAATCATGGGATACGGTCCTGAAGACAAGCTGTCCATTATAAGCCTCAACTCTCAGAGAAGAGGTCTTCAAACAATGTCAGGAACTGACAGACCAAGCTATTACAAGGCTTTGTTCGAACAGTTTCAGCCTGACATCTGCTTCATGCCAGGTGATGATAAAAGAGCTAAACTAAATGCTCTAGTTGGATTTGGGCAATATTTGCTCCCAGACAATGACGACACGGTGCTATTGTATGATGCTAAAAAGGTGGAAATGAGGAAACCGGACGAGAATTTGCTGTCCATTAGTGGTGGATTACGCCACATTGATTTGCAGGAGATGGTCGTCCCTACCGTAAAGATTTGGACACCGGCGCCAGCAAAGACCGTTGTAAAAGAATTCAATCTGGTCTCATGGAAATTTGACTACTTCCAGAGATATGACAACGGAAACTTAACAACCGCCGTTGAAAGTATGATAAAGTTTTCTCAAAGACTCTGTCATAAAACACAGAAACCAATTCTGATTGGCGGAGAGATGAACCTGATCTACGCCCAGTTGGAGGATATTGTGAAGAGGCTAAACCAAAATGGTAAAAGGCTCTTTCTTAGTGAAAATGAAGAAGAGATGTCACAGTTTGGATACACTGGATCCATAGCCAATACGGCATCTCGAGAACAGCGCCACATTTTCATGATGAACGTCATTCAATGTAATGCTGGAAGTTTCAATGGTAACGTAAATAAACAACTTTATCAGAGTTCAGAAAATGTTGCCGACTGCTTCATAGCCTCAAAGCAATTGAAACTTGACGATGCAAGTTTGATAGACATTGAATCTGTAAGTGGATTTATATTTTATTATATTAATATTATTTATACTATTATTCATGATACAGTGCAACCTCTCTCGATCAACACTCACTGGGAGGGCCTAAAATGTTTTGTTGTTCAGAGGTTGTTGCTCTGCAGACGTTAATTTCAAAGAAAATTATACCTCAGGGAAATGTTGTGCAGAGAGTTTGTTCTGTAGAGGACCACTCTGCAGAGGTGATACTCAATACTCCAAGCGACAGTTTGTCCACATTGAATAGAGACTGATTTATAAACATATTTATAATCATGTACTAAAATATTCCGGTAAATTATTGCATTTTAACAATCTAATTTAGTCAAATGACATACTCCTTATCTCAGGCCTTAATAAACATGCTATCGCTACATGCTACGTCGTTGTTTTAGGACAAATTGAATATGCTATCACTCCGTTGGGCATAGATTCCCTTCGTATGAGATTGTACAGTTTCGATAAACGATTATAAGATGTGTATGATTCAATGCTATCATTTTTTATATAGACGGCTCGATTTCAGCTCAAAACAATGTCTTATTTACAATTTTATGTCTGTTTAAAAAACAGGAACAATAATCTTGACCCCCATTACCCGGCCCCTTGTGGTCTATTATCAATAACGACCAGAAACTTTTTAAATATGCTTTAAATTGCTTGTTTATTTGAAATCTAGCTCAATGTTCATGTATTTTCTATTTTTTAATTCACAGGTCATTGGTCGCAAAGTGAATGTTAGTGTTACTCAAGAACACAGACCATCGACTTGCCAGAGACAAGAAACACCGATGCATACTTACCGACCAACACGCACCTGCATGGATTTACCACCTCGCCCACCCAAGCATTATGGTGGCTAAATTAACAATATTTACCAAATAATATCACGTAACGAATAGTGCGTTCGGCATACATGCTCGAGCTAAATAACCTGTTTACAGTCGGGTGTTACTCAAGTATAAATCAGGTGACGATAGTCGCGTAACTCGCATTCTCAACACCCTCAAAAGCTATGAACGCTTTGAAAGTCGGGTAAACATATTCAGTCATAAATATGTAGAGTCACAATGGTCAAACTTTATTGGCAACTCCGGACTTGCGCCGGATTTTGAAGCTTGGTTATAAGTATAAAGCAGGTGACAATAGTCGCGTGAATCGCGTGCTAAACACGCCCCCCTCCCCCAGAAGCTAGGAACGCTTTAAAAGTCGGGTAAACATATTCAGTCGTATATGTTAAGAGTCACAATGGTCAAACTTCATTCAAAGCTCACACATGGGTCATGTGAGCATATTGCTATGATACAAATAGAGCGGAGAAGAACTCTGCTAGTATATCAATATTTTATAAATATACCCAATGATATGGGTGTAAAGTTCCAGGATTCGGAATCTAGTTCCTAGTTCGAACCCCACACTGGGAGGTTAAACCCTTCCAAACAATTGACAGGGATTTCATTTTTTTTTCGAATTATAGAAAGAAATTGCTGGCCTTATGTTTAAGTAGGAGAGTACTGGCTATAGAAAGGAGTCCAAAAAATCTAGGTTAGTTAAAATAAAACTCGATGACAAGCAGTCTAGTGTCAAACCATATCTTGGTCATTACATTAAACCAAATGGTTACGAGTACGAACTAGTAACGATTTAATACGGAAAATCATAAAAAGTAATTTTAAATAGTTTATGCTTGAGTAACACCGGATCAACTAGACAGAGTTAAACGAGAACAAAGGTGGCCAACAGGATCTCGACCCACCTAAGCAAATACAGTACATCTACACTTGGGTCCATAAGTTCCTTTACACATGGAAGTTTTTCATAATTATTTTCTTTGAAATTTTGAACTTTAGTATTGAGTTTAAAAAATATGCAATAAGAGTATTACTATCCTATAAAACTACTTTTTGACAAAAAGGGAGGTAACTATGAAAGAACATAATTGAGGGTTCAAGGTAAAAAATATATTAGTTATAAAACTTAAACAACAACTTGTAAAGTATATTTAACTAAATTCTATTACATCAAAATTTAACATGTTTAAAGATACTTTTGGACCCCTGTGTATATACATACATGTATGTATAGTCTTAGGTGGTTCGGGATCGTGCCAGCCCACTCGAGAATGTATGCTGAATGCACCAAATACAGTGTTATCCATAATTACCTTTACACTTTTGTAAATGTGTTGTAAATATTTTTTTACCAATATTTGAGAAATTACAAACACATCTTTAGATAAATGTACATGTATAACTATTTCTAACTAGTACAATTATATCAAGTATCATTACAAACTTTCTCAGTGTTAATGTGTGATACAACTATCATAAAAAGTAACTACATCTGAAATAAAATGTATTTGTATTAATGAAAAAAACTCATTTTTTACAAGTGTAAAGGTAATTTTGGATGACATTTCATATCATTAGATTATTCTGTACTTAATCCATGCAATTGTTATGAGCCATACATTCCTTTAGAGGCTGGTAGTAACATTAACTAGTTCTGAATATAATAGTCAACTAACTTGATGTGAAAGTGGAGTTGTGGATGTGACAGAAATTTGTAATTGTGGGAGGTTAGAGATAGTGAGAACATATATTGAACACTAATAGAAGATGTTTGTTTTTCTTTAACTTGAATAATATGTAGTGATGATAATTTCTTCTGTTTTGTAATGTTATTAATTTAGATATGTGTTTAAATATTAAGATCATTATAACTTGTTAAATGCATGTACATGTATTTTTATAATTAATAACAGCTTATATATACAATAACACATTGTATAGTGATAAAAAACGAAGGCACCTTCAGTACTTTTAGACAATTAAAATAAAAACTTTCTATGAGATCGGCCCCCCTGTAGCACTGGCCCAACAATAGTAATAAATATACCTATACGTTCTTTGACATAGCTATCTTTATAATCTTAAAATGATATATTTGACAAAATAAATTTATCTTTTAACCACTAACAGTCTGGTAGCAATTGTTTTTTATTCATTAAAATATGTTCCGTTTTCTTTCATTTCGAATTCTTAGTATGTTTTGGAAGTTTTATTCAAATTAACTTAGCTATGATTCTTATTCAAATAAACCTAGCTATGATTCTTATTCAAATGAACTTAACATGTACATGTATTCAACTAAACTTGATATTGTTTTGTTTGTCATTTAGCTCACGTTCTCAAAATTTTTCAGTTTTTATTCAATTGAACTTCATATTTCTTTTATTAACTAAACATATTTTAATTTTCTATATTTTTGTGCTGGTGAAACCTCGATATTTACAACAAAAGTGATAAAATCCTATATTTGTATTTAATGGTTTTTTTCTCATTCATCGATGTAGCTAGTATATAAGACTTTTTAGTTGATCCCAATTAACTGTAATGTCGAGGTTTGACAACTAAGTTCATGTTTTTTTTATATTTTATTTTGATAACACATGTTTTCTTACCTTAACTTCATACTAATAAAATGTTTGTACTTAGAAAATGAGTTGTATTATTTGTATAAAGTAAAATTCAGCTTCCTTATACATGTTCAGCCCACGGATCATTTCTTTAACAACATAAATAGAACGAGTGTTGTTATGAATTTGATCCTTGATGAACACATGGTGTCTTATAAATCAGGGTCTAGACCACACACATCAGTGAGGCCATGTTCCAGTTGTAGCTTACCACTACGCGACAAGTTCGCATTGGAATGATTTATAATTGATATTAGATTGTTAAAAGTCATTAGAGATATCACATACACTAAAGAAGAAATCAGTAGTCAAAGCATCAAGAACTGACATTGATGTATCATCGACAAGTACAAACACTAGAGCAGGATCACCGACAATCTTCTGTAATGTTTCTATGTCAGCTTCCTCACCTAAACTGATAGCAAATATTTTACGATTTTCAGTTTTCAAAGCTTCAAGTTCAGCGTTTAATTTATTGTTAATCTCATCTCGCCCATTTGAAAGAATTATAACTAACTCTCTTGTGCCACTCTTCAGAGTTGAGGTAGTTGATGCAAAAACATTTCCTCTTACGAACTTAATTGCTTTATCAAGTTCGTGCTCATCACAACTCGTCGTATCAGCTGAACACTGGGTATCTTGACGTACAATAGTCTGTATTTGAGCTAGAAATGTATCCTTTGGTGTTGTATCATTAAGACTTCTCTGTAGTTTTATATCTGAACCATAAGTTACCAGACCAATTCTCACAGTACTGGTTTCATCTTCCATCAGCATAGTTTTCTGTGTCAGGTATGTTATACCATTTAGAGCAGTTTGTAACTCATTTAATGTGTCATCAAGAATGAACACAATATCAGCATTAGTTTCCACAGTACATTCTTAAATAAAAAAACATACATATAAGTAATGTTCGTTTAAACTATGAACTATTTTGCACGAGTGTGTTGCAAGTATAGAAAGATTCTAGTTTAAATATATCACCTGCTGTGACAGGAGCAATAATTTCTAGAATAGTTTCTCACTGACGGACTACTTGCGATTTCTGTACCTAAGGATAGAGTCTATAATTATGGTAGATTTGTTGGTACAGATAGTCCAAAACAAATAAATACAAAAAAGTAAAATTTGCCATCAAACTAATTTGAGTGTAAATCAGAGGTAAAGTTAAAGTTAAAGCAAGAATTTTGAAGTCTACTATTAGTCATCTATAGTTATCACTATTAAGTCGACTCATGACATTAATTTCCCAGATCATAAAACTGTTAACAACTTAACATATGGCGCAGATTGCAGCCACAGCAACCAGTAATAGAGAAGGATAATCCGAGTACTATATACATGGGTCCAGGAAAACTAGTTTAGACGCGATGACCACAGTAAAATGACTACAATTGTGTTGAGCAAAAAAACAAAAACAAAACTTAAGAATAAACCCAACAAAATCAAAGTCCTTACCATCACACTTTAATTTCACCAACTCTTTTAATATAGTGTACAAAGCATCAAAGTTCTGTACAGAATAGACATACTTCCGGTCACGTGTTGTATCTTTAGATGCAATAGTTAATAATTCCTCATGTGAAACTTGTGAACCAATACCTGTAGATATAGACAGTATTGTTTCCTTATAGTCGATCTTTACAGTTGTCAACTATCTAAACATCACGATTTCTTATTAGATGACATTCTTTAAGCAAAGTGTAGTTTTGAAATGATGTGCATCTAAATCTATTGCCGCTGCTTTTTCTTTAAACCAAACTTATTCGTATCCATCTTATATGGTTTCTGTTACTTTTTATCAATTTCGTTTACTTACTTTAGTGGTTTGGCGCGTACCTGTCTACGACTTTTCTTCCCCGTAAGGTATATTAACAGTATTGGAAGATATATACAATATGTACATTGAATTGAACTAACAACAGACTGACGGCTAAATATCGGTCGATGGAAAACATTCAACAAATAATGCCAAAATATAAAATCAATTAAAACAAAAGTTTTAGCGCTGTATAAAGTCCGCTTCTATATAAATGTTCAGCCAACTTTACAATCATGTACAATAACCCATGATCATTGAACCCCTTTTCAGGCAGGTGATCCCTCACGTTACCAATTTTCACCTGAGTGGATTGGAACTACAATAGGTAAAATTGCTTAAGGAAATTAGCAGTGCCACTAGCCGGATCGAGCCCGGCACCTCTTGACTCCTAAGCGGGGATCCAACACTGAATCACTGCTATAGCAATACGAACATTCAATTCAAACAAAAGATTGGTGATTTAAAATCGCATCAGAAAACAAATTATGCCAATCAGAAAATAGCATTAACCTACCTATTGCTAGAACTTTATTTACCACAGCTTTTAGTTCGTTAGCTTTTTGTTCCGTCTTCTTTCTGTTGTTAGACATTCCATCAGTCATTACGTAAACATAACGTTTAGCTATTTTATCATAAGGTCTCTTTGCTGGTGCTTGGTTAAATACATCAATAGCTACTTCAAGTCCTTTGTCAGTGAATGTGGCTCCAGGACGATACTTTATATTGCTCACTGCTTCTTTTAATGTTGTGTTATCGTTGTATTGACCTATTTGAATTTCTATCTTAGCTTTAAATGAGAAGGTCACCACACCGACTTGAAGGTTTTTGTCTCCAATGACAATTTGATCAATAAATTGATTAATGAATTCTAATTGTTTCTTAAACTGTCCTTCTGTCTGACTAATGGACGAATCAAGTACAAAGACAATATCTGCTACAGATGGTTGACATATACCTGTAACAAGAAAATTAGAATTGTAATTTCTTTGAAAAAAACTTGCTCTGATAGAGTCTTATAAGCTAACATATGTCACTCCTCACAGCGGTTCCGTCAAGCGTTGCTACTTTATACAAACATTACCTAGGTTTGTCAAACTTAAGTTGACCCTTAACAAAATTTCAATTTGGCATACACATAGTTACCTCATTCAAATGTCACGGGAAGCAACCATGGTGTTTTGTATCCTATAGTAGATTGTCTCCCTTGCATATATATTATATTTCATTTGAATGCCCTAAGGGCATGAATATAATTATCTTTTGAATATTCTGCATAAAGTATAAGAGGGAAAAGGGAAATAATTTTAAAGTTTGCCATCGTTTGGTCAAAGAGTTCTTGTTTCGTCAAAGAGTCATTTTGGTGAAAAAAGTAACTATATCTACAAACGTTTTAGTCATAATTATTTCATATCAATTTTTCATTTTATAAATGCGACCTTATGCACGACTCATGCAGGTTGTTCGTCTTCTCACAAAGACAAACGAGAACAACAACATAATCACAACCCATAGCTTATCATAAGCAGCTCTTGTAACCATACATTATTTCCCTTCTCTGTATGAAAAGGGATTGATGTGGTGTTTTGAAACGACTAGAGTCATGAGCGCTTTTTGAGAATCGAAAGTGATTGAAATATCTAATATGTAAAATATTTGTGTTTTTGTTTTCGGTTTGTGTTTTTTTTGTGAATAGTTACCTATGTTTGTCAAACTTGAGTTGACGCTTAGCAGAATTCCAATTTGGCATGGCCTAAGTTATATGTCACTCCACACTGCGGTAAATGCAAGCGTTGCTACTTTATACATTCATTAAAGGTAAATAATCGCTAAAGGGGGGGGGGTTTGATATGTTTGGGACTGACTGACAAGTTGTGGTAGAACTCAAAAATATCAAAATAATTTTTAAACTTCTTTTGTCGCCATTGCAACATATTGTACATAGGTCATATCTCGGCGGTCAGGCAACAAACTCACCATTTCTAGACAGGGTAAAAGCTCTGGATTAAGCTATTAACAAGTTAATGAGCGCACAATTCCGTCAGTGACTGACAACTGCCCTAGTTGATTTAAAATCAGAAATAGGAGGAAGAATGGATATTGTAATTATTTCATGAACAAAGACCACGGATGTAAATAAGTCTTACCAGTTTCACAATAATCCCCATAGTAACCTGATGGACAATCACATGTATAACCATTGACTCTCTCATTGCATGTACCGCCATTTTCACATGGAGAACTTAAACATTCATCAATATCTGAAATATACAAATATATTGACTCCATAATTACATGTACCCCCATTTTAACATGGAGAGCTTAAACATTCATCAATATCTGAAATATACAAATATATTGACTCTATAATTACATGTACCGCCATGTTCACATGGAGAGCTTAAACATTCATCAATATCTGGAATATACAAATATATTGACTCTATAATTACATGTACCGCCATATTCACATGGAGAACTTAAACATTCATCAATATCTGAAATATACAAATATATTGACTCTCTCTTATTACATGTACCGCAATGTTCACATGGAGAGCTTAAACATCCATCAATATCTGAAATAATCAAAGGGCTGTAGGTACTGAATCAAAGATTTATTGGCAAGTCCGTTATACTTATGGCGATTATTTCTGGTAAATATTTATCCTAACCTATCCCTAAATCATTCTCATTCCCAGAGGTGATCAAGATTATCGATTGCTTGTATTAAGAATCCAGATAGCTTGCGTACGAGAATTGCCTAAAATAGGCTAAAATGGCTGTAGTTAAACTTTTAAAAGTGGCGATATCATATTGTCAATTGGATCCCAATGATATGCCTAACTTCTTAGATTCTAAATCTTTATACACAAATAATATTCTATTAAAATTTACTTGTGTACGTTTACAGGCACAAAAGACACCATACATGCAAAACTTCGAACTGTTAGTCAGTGTTAAGAACTATTCGCATCAGCTCAGTGGGAATCTTTAGTATAATGTTAATAAGTAAGTATACTCATATTTTGCTTAAGACAGTCATTTTAGTCTGAGGCCTGAAGCCAAAAACAAGTCCATTACGTAAACACTTAATTTTTAACATGATAATGTAGTTCTATTTTTTTAACCTGTCACAACTTGAATAATTACACGGTCACTGAATGTGTTTTTAAACAACTTCTTTTTAAACATTGAGCCACGGATCCATATCAATTATTGATGATCTAACTATGCATGCCGCGATTTTGAATATCGGGGAAATAACAAGTTCGAAAGGAGTAAAAAAACAGATCTAGATTCAGTGACCGTGCAATTATTTAAGTTGTGACAGGTTAATAAAACAGAACTATACAAACTACTTGCCTCATATTCCGGAATGTACATTCTTAATAAAACAAATTTCATAAAATATTACCTATTTCACATCTTTGTCCAGTATATCCAGGCATACAATCGCAGGTGAAAGCATTTATCAAATCAGTACAGTTTCCACCATGTTGGCAAGGACCAGGGGCACATTCATCAATCTCTGTATAAAAGTAACAAAAATAAGTCTTGTTAAATTGTATTCAACAGTAAGTGGCACTCACATTAATCTCGCTGATTTCAATATTCACTATTTCATTATTTCTGAACTCTTGATCGTTATAATGTATTTAAAATCAGATGAGTTAATATCTGTGTATAACCGATTGTAGTGTAAATTTGATAATAAATATTTTTGTTTGGGTTTTAACGAAAAATCAGCACAAAAGTCATTTACGACGTCCAGTTCATTTACCTTATTTTTCCTGGACCCATGTCTTTCACCGGTACTCTCTTTACTGTTTCACAAGGGCGGAAATTTCTCCATATACCTTATTAATCGAGGAAAATCTACTTCATTCAAGTTTATTGACTTTTTTCATAAAAGGGTATGACCAGACCTGTTGGGTTTAAAACTAGCTTCACTGCAGGATACTAGAATCTTAATCCTACGTGCATATAGCTAATGCTACAGTTCCATAAACATACTGAAAAATAGCCATGAGGGCTCCATACGTGCTCCGAGCAATCAAGCTCCACAAGGGCTCGTACGAACTCTAGCCTACTCGTACGGATTGTTACGTTTTTAACAAGGTCCATAAGATTAGCCATGAATACGTATGTCAGTTTCAAAGTCAAATCGTGAACACAATCGTGGCCGAGTATGGATTAAACTTGCTTATCTTTCAGCAACTATTCCGTACGGGTGTGTTGTTTTGTGCCATGTGCGTACCGTCATCTTAATACGCAAGGCTTCCCTCGCGATTTTATGAGACTGAAGCATTACTAAACCAGAGACCGGGTTTCTATGATAGGTTAACAAGTTCTTGGTCGCAGGTGATGAGCTTGTTTCGTTTTTTTTCGCTAGACACAATTAAGAGAGAAATCCGTTAAATGAATATAATAACAAACCTTGGTCACAGAGTATACCAGTGTATCCAGGCGTACAGCTACAGTAAAATCCATTTACAAGATCAAAGCATGTACCATACATACATGGATCAGAAAAGCATTCGTCTATATCTGGAATATAAGATGTCATTGCAACACATATATTTAAGTCTGAGTTTACAAAACAGTAGATGTAACTATTTTATTACCATTTTAAAGCTCGTTTAGGATTGCGTGAGAAATTGTTTACTTACAGACCAGCTTAAGCTTACGGACACCTCTTGATAATGGACACCTGTGGACAACGGACACATTAATTTCCCCCATCCAAAAATGCTATTGAAATTACTTCTAGACACCTGTCGTCTGCGGACAGCGAACACCAGTATTGTTTCCCAAATCCATAATATTACCCCAAACAACGGACACGCGGAATTTACCAATTTGCAGGCGACACTTTGTATAAGAGGCGTCGATTTACAAAACCGCAAAACAGTGGTACACGTTGGCGAACACGTGTATTTTTGGATAGAAGCGTTGTTAAAAGTAGAAAAGTCAGTTGGACGTGTTTTAAGATATATGGTATGATTGAAAACACTCGATAATGAATTCGGAAATAGCTTATGTAGATCAGACGGCGTACTTACAAGAAAACATATATTTTGCCCTAGCTCAAGTCCATTCATTTATAGTTTTGTAATATACACTGCCCTTCAAAAATCCTTCACATTACAATTATTTAAATTGTTACAAATTTCCAAGTTAAAGTTTGAAGAATTATAGACTCCGAAACTATGGTCAATGTATCCCAAAGACCTATTATCAAGTTTGAGAATTTTTGTTATTTTACATTAAAAAACATCAACTGATCTCAAATAGCTAACGTAAAACATTAAATAATAAACTGTTTTTACATTTTTTTTGAAAATCCATTTAGTTTAATGTAAATAGAGAATGTGTGAAGGAACTTTTGGAGGGCAGTGTAAGTAAATAGGTACTTACCAGTACTACAATTAACGTCCGTATAACCAGCGTGACATGTACATAAGTAGTTATCACCATTAGTACTACATGACCCATGGACACATGGGGATGCTACATCACAAATAGCTAGAATGTTCAACAGAAACATAGATGGTTATACATGTACATAAGTAGTTATCACCAACAGTACTACATGATCCATGAACACATGGAGATTTTACATCACAAATAGCTAAAATATTCAACAGAAACATAGATGATTATATATGCACATTGTATTTTAATACTAGTAGATATTTATATCAAGATAAGACTGTGATAGTCCAATTAACAACAGATATATGATAATACTTTTCTCCATGTATTTATGAAGGCCTTTGATGATTATTGTAATTTGTCTCATGAACAATACTTAATGGCTATTTGGGGCGCGCCACCTTCTTCTGGTACATGATAAGTATGAATGTTTGATTATTGTAAGCTGAGATAACCAATGCGATTTTACAGTTTTTTTTCACTTTTGCTTCTCCATGCTATATTTTAATGATAAAAATTACCTAAGCCTTACACCTATGTTAAACACAAAGGTTAGCAAAGCGAGCCTGAGAAATTATTTATTCCATTCTACTTAAAACTGTTTCACGGCAAAAAAATACACCAATGGACAGGTAAATTTTGGAAATTTCAGGGGGGAGGTCTGGACCCCTGACTCTCCGCTAAACCCACCTATGACTTAATTGAATAAAGGGATAGATATGTAAGTACTCACATTGATCACAGTAGAAACCAGCATAGGCTGGTGGACATTGACAATCAGCACCAAGATTTCCTGGTACACATGTACCGCCATGTAAACATTTACATCCTTCCCAATCATCTATATCTGAGAGAAATAGAAAATACACTGAGTCAATCCATCAGTATGGGTTATGTCCCTTTACTTGAAGGACTACTGGTCCAGTGGTAGGACGCGGGTTTGGAGATCGAAAGGTTCCGGGTTGGAAATCCACTAAGGATCATTGCTAATGTCATTGGGCAAGTTTACCGACGGTTGTATTAATGCATCAATATGTAAATGGGGTACTGTGAAGGATCACATGTCTAAAGACGATTTCAATGATCAGGGGTTAGCATACAAAATTGATAAGTCGTCTGAACTTGTATATGAAAGCAGACTTTAAACAATCCCCATAAGTATTCAACAAATAGTGAATCATGCTTATTATACATTGTATAATAATGTTAATTAGTATGTCAGAATATGTTCATAATCACTTGAATGCAAAATTACCATAATGTTTTATCCCTATATATTAGAACAGGAAGTATTTATGAATACATTTTTATTTTCATTATCAAACGGCAGTCTACTTCAGTACTAAGTACGTAGTAAATGATATAGAATAAATTTTATAAGTGACAATAAATCACATAGTCTGATATATAGGTACTTAAGATACAATCGTAAAAACCTAACTAAATATTGATTGATAAACAGACTGTAGCTTTTTATGTAAACATTGCTACTTGAAACATATTCCTTTAAAATATAACTTATTTTTATTTAGGGAACATTGTACCACTTTAAAAGTTTAGACATATTTTATTTACATAATAGCATTCAGCATTATACTATTTTAATGTACATATGCACTATTTAGTAGCCCAACTGTTGACATTTGTGTTTTACAAAAATAGGCCTACTGTATTTGATGCATTGTGCATATTTTAAATAAATGTATTCCCAATTATAATATAGATTTTTCGAAAAATTGAAAATTTGGGATTCTGCTTTGAATTTATGCCAGAATTTCCTAAAGAAATATTGTGAGGCATGTTTATTTTTATAAGAACATTCGATCAGTCTTGCAGCACTATATAAGGAAGACGCACCGACTTACTGCGCAATACTTATTAAGCTTTGCACAACTGCTAACGTCTGATAATTTGAGAATTTGGATATTTTATATCTACATACGGAACTGTTAAGCGGATCTTGACGGAGGATTTAAAGATGAAGAAAGTGCCTCATGTGTTGAGTGAGTTTCATAAGGCTCTGCGCGTGACTTGTACAAGGAACTTTTTGGGTCGTTATGAGCGGGAAGGCATGGCTTTCCTGGACCGGATCATCACGCTAGATGAAACTTGGTTGCACCACTTCGAACCGAAATCAAAACGACAACCTTTAGTATGGAAGACACCTGCTTCCCCACCCCGCAAGAAGGCCAAGGTGGTCAGTTCGATGAGGAAGCACATGTTTGTGTTCGCCATGGACCGCAAGGGAATGCTGCTGATTCACCAGATGCCGGACGGTCAAACTGTGACAGCCAACTACTACCAAAAGGTAACTACTATCTATTGTGTTCCATTTATATCATTATTTTGAAATTGTCACAATATTTTCACCATTATTATTGAAATAAGACAAAACTTATAGCAGAAAACTGGTAATTACAGATAAATATAGGTTTTTAGTGTATGAAATATTTGTGCATTTTATCAAATTTCAGTTTCTCCGAGAAGATCTTGTGCGGGCGCTGAGGAAGAAGAGGCCGGGAATTCCTCTCAATGAATTTGTATTACACCAAGACAATGCCCCCGGGCATACAGCGGCAAGCACCCAACTAGAGATTGATCGTCTGGGATTTCAACGGTTAGATCATGCCCCGTACTCTCCTGATCTTGCCCCTATGGACTTTCGGGTATTTCCAGTTGTGAAGGATCAACTGCGAGGAATAGACTTTGGAAGTGCTGACGAACTGATGAAAGCTACACGGAACATTGTTAAGAAGTTTGACTCTAAATGGTATCAGGACACTTATAGCATGTGGGTACACCGTGTAGACAAGTGCGTGAGAGTCAGTGGTGACTACGTGGTAAGTAAATATATACTATTAATTTTGCGAGGTTTCTGTTTTGTGGAAGAAACTGCGCAGCTTTGAATAAATCTTTTGTTTGTCGCTGGAGCACCTTTATACCGGCATATCAAGTTGACAATTTTTTTTTGACAAAGCCTCTTGATATTTGCTAGAACTGCCAAAAGTAAAAAATAGTGTTTTTTTTTGTGTCTAAAAATAGTTCTAGATAAAACTAAAAATAGACCAAACTCCCCGCAGCGGTTATTTCCCTTCATTAAATTAATAACCTAAAGCCCGTGCTTGCACGAGCTCCGATCTAGTAAGAATAAAATACGCGTGAAGACGCCAGATTGTAGTCTTTTGACGTTGCGTACGCTCTTGGTCCCCTACACGACGACAGGGTGTGTATCTATATATGTTATTGTGCAATAACTATTTTATGTATTTTATTGAAATTTTGTATGTATATTGCACATGTATTTTAAGTGCTGCACGAAGTGCACGTTACGTAGTATAGCGACAGAACGTATGTCTTCACCGTTTTGTATACAACATACGGGTTGTTTTATTGCCTAGCGATAAGTCACGTGGCAGGAAACGGTTAATGGCGGGAATATCGCACGGACTATTCTGTTCTACGCTAGAATTGGAACCTTGAACACGTAGTTTATTCAAATTCTACTTTTTGTTTTCATGAATTAACTTTATATGCCATGAATTACATTAAAACTAGTAAGATTGAATTTCTTAAATATATACTTATACAAGTATCAGCATTTCCAACAATGCTTTTTGAGCGCCTCCATTCCCGTCGGATATAAATACCAGCAGTGGTCCTCTGACGTATTACCACAGATTCAGATATACGTCATTGCTTTAAACCGTCCCAAGTCTATTTATAGACTACAAAGCGTTTGATGAAGTGGGCCGACTTCATTTGCCCGGGCGGCTCAAACCGGCGTACGCCAATTCAGCAACGGCTACCGGCGATTCGCTTTATTTGCTCTGAGATTGAGCCGGGTCAACATCCGGCGCACGCCGAATGCGCCGGTTTCGTTAGAGCTGCTAGCGGGAGCGTTTGACAAAGATGGCTATAAATAGATACAGGAGATACCATTATTATAAAAATGTACTACGATTATTGACAAAATACTAGTTGATGTGTTCAATAAACCTCTCTTACGCGTCATTTGTGTAAGAGTTATATTACAAGTACACATTTTACTCGCCAGACACGAATTAAAAATTTTAACTACTGATATGGGTTTATTTACACACACTGCTTGAAATGCGACCGTCTACAACAGTACATGTAATTAGTTAGCCGGATCGCTTGATTCATATGTTACACCGGGGCGAGCCGATCGGCTATCGGCTTACGCCGGTTCGTAAGCCGCCCGGGCAAATCAAGTCGGCCCACTGTAAGGCCATTCGGAACATCCTCGGCCATTTGCTACGAATAAATTATTCATTCATGAAAGGTCGAGGGTGTTCCGAATGACTGTAAGGCCAGATAAAAACCATCGAATGTCTATGTGCTGTCCAGACAAATTCCGATCGTGCACGTACAAAAGCATTATTATGGTAGACTTCACTATTCACTTGTCCTTTTTACATTAAGAAACTATATTTCATTGATAAGCAAACCAGATTATTCGTTTCAAGAACATGTTCTGCCCCATATTCCGCCAGCTAATCGAACGTTCATATTTACTGATAAACTTGCTCGGAAGTAGGGAAGATAGGTTTCCTTTTTTTCAACAAATGCGATTTTTTTCAAAAAAATGAACATGTTACAGTAAGTTATGCATGTTTTTTTGGTTTTATGTTGCAACTTCCTTGAAACTAGTACTCGTTCATATATCGATAATGATATTTTCTGGTAATACAAACAGGTAACCGGATAGTACACGTCGTCGACGAGTCTATACACGCACCCCTATTTTGACTTCTTGACGTCATTTTTTTTCATCACGTGACCTCAAACGCATCGTTCTGATTGGCTAAAGGTAACCGGTGTCGACACAAAAATGCTCAAATCTTGATAATTGTATATATCGTCGGTCAGGTACCGACGATAATTATTAAGAGTTTGGAAATAGTTCATAATGCTTAGACGAGTATGTACAGTTTTCTAGAGTGAATTTTTATATGTTCTTATGTGCAAACTTTTATCTCTGGTTTTTAGCCTGAACTATTCGTCTAAGCATGTTTAAGTATGTATTATTGTTGTCAATATTCAAATATGACAATTAATACTATATTGCTCTTATAGTTAATGACGCAAAGTGTTATGTTTATAATATATGTTGATGTTTATATGACTCCAAAATTCAAGGTTTCATAAAAGTATTTGCCTATGCAAATAGTGTTTGTTATTTGTTGTTTAAAGGTTAAGACTGATATTTTACTACTGCATTGCTTTTGTTGTTTTATGTCACTTCCTTGAAGTTCCAAAATGCCACTGTACGAACTTTTAGCTTCATCCTTGTATTGTACAACTACAGGTGATTATTAATTTTTTAGATTTATTGTATCATATCTTTGAGAGAAAATAATAGAAAAATACTTACGGTTATATCTCATTAAAATGTTTTATATATATTGTTAAACTTGTCGCGCACACACTAACCCCGTGTATTTAAATACTTACTACAGTATTTCTGTACTCGTCGATAAAATAGTTATCAGTATTTAAGTACGTTAATGCGATAGTTAAAATATGAAGAGATAACTTTACTTTAATCTATTTAAGCGAAAATTTGAAGTCTTGAATAGTCTGTTTTAAATGAGATTAAGTTCTATTTATAAAAACAATGTACTTTATTTTCATAGATCCTTTCAAAGATTGACTAATGTTGAGAAAATTACATTGATGTTGTGTATTGTCTAATCCACACTATGGTGCCACCAGATAACCATTTACTTTTTAGTTATGTAGTTAATTTGATACGTACTCGTTTACCACTTTAAGTTAGTGATAATTGTAAAAAATGCTCAGTGATCAACTTGTGTCACAACTAGTTATTCATTTCACTAACTAGTTAGTCCATCTGGTGGCAGAAATATTCCACCATACTAAACTAGAACAATTACATTATGAATTACGATGAAAATTGTTGGATCTATTGTTAGTCATATAAAAAAAATAATCAAGGTTTGGCAGCAGTGTCATTCCATTTAAAACTGTTACACACATTGTCAGTCGTTTCTTGCATATCACTGATATCAGTGGCATTTTCATATAAACTATATAGACTCCTAAGGTCTTCCCAAAACCTGGAATGAAATCCTATCCTGGGTTGTAATTTGTCCCTGTTGGCATGAAAGAGTCCTCCGAAATAATTGGCCCAATGTCTTTTTATTCATTTCTTTTTTTTGGAGGGGGGGGGGGGTGAAAAAAGTGATGCTAGTATATATATATATTTCAAACATATTTTTCTTTTACTTTCAGTCTTAATCAACTCTCAGAGAAGAGGTAATAAAACAATGTCAGGAACTGACAGACCGAGCTATTACAAGGCTTTGTTCGAACAGTTCCAGCCTGACATCTGCTTCATGCCAGGTGATGATAAAAAAGCTAAGCTAAATGCTCTATTTGGATATGGGCAATATTTGCTCCCAAACAATGACGACACGGTGCTATTGTATGATGCTCAAAATGTGGAAATGAGGAAACCGCACGAGAACTTGCTTTCAATAAGTGGTGGATTACGCTACATTGATTTGCAGGAGATGGTCGTCCCTACCGTAAAGATTTGGACACCGGCGCCAGCAAAGACAGTTGTAAAAGAATTTAATCTGGTCTCATGGAAATTTGACTACTTCCAGAGATATGACAACGGCAACTTAACAACCGCCGTTGAAAGTATGATAGAGTTTTCTCAAAGACTCTGTCATAAAACACAGAATCCAATTCTGATTGGCGGAGAGATGAACCTGATCTACGCCCAGTTGGAGGCCTTTGTGAAGAGACTAAACCACACTGGTAAAAGACTCTTTCTGAGTGAAAATGAAGCAGGGATGTCACAATGTAGATTCAGTGGATTCATGGCCAATACGGCACTCCGAGATCAGTGCCATGTATTCATGATGAACGTCATTCAATGTAATGCTGGAAGATTCAATGGTAACGTAAAGAAACAACTTCATCAGAGTTCAGAAAATGTTGTCGACTGCTTCATAGCCTCAAAGCAATTGAAACTTGACGATGCAAGTTTGATTAATATTGAATCTGTAAGTTGTTTTATATTTTATTTTATTTTTATTATTTAAATCATTTTTATTCATGATACAGTGCAACCTCTCTTGAGCAACACCCACGTTGGTTAATTTCAATGAAAATAGTAGTCTAGGCTGAGAGGATAGACCATTTGCTTTCGGTGACCTTGCTCTATATTCTATAAAAAGCCGCTATCTTGGATGAGGTAAAACATGAGGGAACTTTCGAACCCGCTCTGGCGAAGCGCTTGCGTAACCGTAGTGAACCAGTCGAACAAGCAGACTATTTAATTCCGCCTTACAATTTATATTTGCCCGTATCCCTCGTACGGGGAGCTGCCATATTGGTATAATGTTGAACCTCTGTAGCAGACGACAGGTTTTAATGCTCTTAAAGTCCGCCATATTTAGCTCGACTATTCGAAGAATAGTAAGAGCTATCCTATTTACTACGGCGTAGGCGTCGGCGTTGGTTAAAGATTAAAAAAAAGGCTTTTATCTTGTATACCGTCAAAGATATTTGCTTCAAACCTCACATACTTACTTACTTACTGTGACACAGGGCATATCCCTGACAAGTTACATAACTCAGTCAACAGTAATTTCAGAGTTTTGCTCCTTTTCCACTTAGAAATTTTGGTTAAAGTATGCATGAAAGCCCTTCAAAACTAATTCAGATATCAGTTTCAAAATTCTCACAAATATTAACGATGATAATGAGAGCTTGTGTCAACAAGTGCCATAACTCTATAAAGCTTTCTGGCAAAATTATGCCCCTTTTTGGTCTTGAAAAATCTTTGTTACACTTCTGCATGACAGTTGCTCCAAAACTAACTCAAGTTGAAACCTCACACAGATACTTAGTATAAAAATATGAGGTAGTATCACTAGGTCCCATAACTCTATATAGTTTTTCAACAGAATTATGCCCCTTTTTGGACTTAAAAATCTTGGTGAAAGTTCTTCAAGTAAGTTCTTATCTCAAAAACTAACTAACATATCACTTTGAAACTTCTCACAAACATTTAGGCGTAATATCCGAGCTTGTATCAACAAAAGCCATAAATATATGAAGCTTTATTACAAAATTATCCTCCTTTATCGACTTACAAAATGTTGCTTTAACTTTCCAATGTAAGTTGCTTTCCCAAAAGTAACTCAGATATCGGGTTGAAACTTCACACAAATACTAACTATGAACATATGAGCTTCTATCACTATGTCCCATAACTCTATGTACTTTTTAGAAAGAATTATGCCCCTTTGTGGACTTGGGGAATTACATTCAATACTTTTTCGACTTATTTGTTTTAAGTTTTGAATGCAACTTCGTTCTGCAAAGCTTTCACAGGTGACAGATTCTTACTGCCTATCACATTGCTTTCTTCTAGCATTATTCGAATAGTCGAGCATTGGCTGTCTTACGGACAGCTCTTGTTTTTAATACTGGGCGCTGCCATTTTCGTGTATTTTTTACCGATAATATTTCTAGTTTACAAGTTTTAAAGTAAAATTATAACGCATACAAGGTTTTAAACTACCACAGTATATCAGTATAGTACGGAAGCATGGAGGTGACATGGTCGATAATTTTTATAACTCGTTTCCGCAACTTAGAAGAGGTGATATTTGTTATATATATTCATTCACACATGTAGTCAAAACATTTATTAGATATAATTACATACGGACTACTAGGAGGTATGGAGGAGTCGTCAGACCAACTTAATCCTGAAGTCAGGTGATACACGAAGTAGCATTAGGAACCGCTCCTAGGTTATCATGAAACGTTATAAGCATGGAAAAGTAGGAATCGCTCCGTCTAGTAAAAGGACCTGACCCTCTATGTCCGCTATTATTACTAGATTGGGTATTCAAGTCAGTACTGAATACCAAACGGGTGCCTACTTATGACAAGCTTCTGACGTTATCTTTACAGGGTGCGCTGGTCCTATGTAAGCGCAATAATTCAGCTTAAAAATCTTTGCTATGGACGTTTTCCGAATTGGCATTGATACAAAGTAATTGATATTTTTAGTTATATTCATTCACACATGTAGTCAAGGCATTCATTAGAAAAAAATACATGCGGACTACTAGAAGTATGAAGGTGTCGTCAGATCAACTTAATGCTACAGTGAGATGATACACAAAGTAGCATTAGGAACCGCTTTTAGGTTATCATGAAACGTTATAAGCATGGAAAAGTAGGAATCTCTCCGTCTAGTAAAAGGACCTGACCCTCTATGTCCGCTATCATTACTAGATTGGGTATTCAAGTCAGCACTGAATACCGAAAGGGTGCCTACTTATGACAAGCTTCTGACGTTATCCTTACAGCGTGCGCTGGTCCTATGTAAGCGCAATAATTCAGCTTAAAAATCTTTGCTATGGACGTTTTTTTCGAATTGGCATTGATACAAAATAAAACCACTAAATATGAACCTTTTTTATTTTTATTTGATATGCGGTATACAAAAATATTTACAACATCCGTACATATCACTACATGGTGTCAACGTGAATTACTAGTATATATCGCTATTTAATTTTTTAAGAAAATCTCTCCAATGAACTACATTGTACATGTATTATTATAACTTGTTTTTAAATTAAGCTTCCCATGGAGCCATGTTGACTGCCCTATGTTCTCTACACAAATAAACCACTAGAGAAAGTTCCGATTTGTACGTTTTCTGACGTCATCATCTGTTTCCTCCTCATCATCAGTAAATACCATATCAAATAGATCTTCAAATGAGTTCTTATGTTTTCTGAACACTTTAATCACGGCTGAGGTAGTATTCTGTCCTTTTGAAATCAGTTCATCAATCTGAGTCATAATTTGTGCATGTAATTTATTATTTCTGAGTGGCAAAATGTAGTTGTCAGTCAATGTTTGGTATTTGCCAAAAAACTCCATCTCATTATAGGGTTGTATGCGTTCTTCTTCCATCTCTTGAGCCGTGTCACTTTCTTCGCCATTTTCAATATATTTGCTGTACATATTCTCGAACGTTTGGTCATTACTTGTACGGGCTCTTTTCCACAATTGTATATAAGCCTCGTTATCTTCCACAGAATCTTCTTCCTGGTCACTGTCGCTTATTTCTTCATGTTTTCGTTTCCTTTGGTCTCTGTGTTCTGGGCACCAATCGTTTTTTAAATGTCTTTGCACGTCGTGAACAGTGTCAAATAATTGAACACAATCGTCAAAAGCTTGTCCTTTATCCATTATGAAATATATTTTATTTCAAATTACCATATTTGTTATCCTGTGAATTTTCCGGCTCCTCGATGTGACCCGTCTGAACTTCAACTGCCGAATGATTCACGCCTGGTAAAACACCTTCTTTTATAGTTTCTTGAGGGGTCACGTGGTCATTGTAATCTGATTTTTGGTTATTTTGTCTGATACATTTTAACATCTGGTCCTCCGGTGTAAATGTTTTTTAATCAATGAATAAATATCCGTACGAATAATTGGTCGCTTTGGAAAATTGTTTTAAAAGTATGTCACTTTGCCCAGGATACATTTGCTTAGCTAGTGTCATCACTGATTGTTTGTCTACTGGGTTATTAAATAACACTAAATAGTGACAATTCCTTCGCTGTGTAGGATGATTGGAACCAAATAAATTCTGATTTATAGAAATCACGGATAAATTTCTATGATGTTATCATGTTAACCATCTGTACATATGTCTGTGATACGTTTATCTTTGCCTGCTTCGGAGAACAAGTCATCTAAAATCAGTAAATTGTTAATTTTGGTATCAAAGAAATCGTCGTCTTCCAAGTCAGTAGGAATACCCTATATAAATTCTACCCGTGGCAATACAGTTCGTTGAATCATTGTGTATAGCGATTGCCATCGTTTATAGAGCCATACAATCCTTTGTATTTCTTTGGTTGGTATCATTATAGTAAGTCTAGATATATATAATATATAATAACTCAAATGAGATATAACAAACACAAGTGTGTTCTTAGACTACTATTTTAATACTGAAAATAAGATACTATATTTCTAAGCATGTGCATGGAGAATGAATAAACATGAGTATGAGTAAAGCATATTTCAAATATGTTACACTTTGGATACCAGGCTGAAGTTTTGAGTTGTGATTCTGCAATAATTCTTTTACCATCGCTGTGTTCCCACAGGCTGAAAAAAGAACAAAGTGTTTTAGTTTTTCTTTAAATAAATGTAATACAAAGATCAACAAAAAAGTGAATATTTGTAGGAAACAAACTAGCAAAATATGTCATTAAAATGTTCTAAATTTGCAGAAAAAAATGTAAGAATTTACTTGAAAACATAAATCCAAATTATGGCCGGAATATGAAAAAAGATTTTTTTAAATGGCAAAAGAACGCTTAATAATTTGCTAAACAAATCCACTAAATAATTCTTAAAACGTTATAAAGAATGGGGGTTAAAATACCAGAATAAATGGTAAAAATATAAAACAAATCATTACCTGTAGGACATGAAATCACCATAGTGAATGGATGTTGAAAGACCGTGTTTCCTTCTTGTAGTGTTGCCGGTGCGTTAACAGAAAATCATTATCCAGATCAGAAATAAAGATTGAATTACACTCAATTGATTAATATAAGACAAGGTCGTTCAGTTCAAAAAATAATTGCAGAAGACTTACACCAAAGAGCAGGTATACCGCGACACAAACGTGGCATAGAGGAGGTGAAGAAATTTCTAGCTGTGCTACCTAAGTACCAACTTTTTGTTTTGTCAAAGGAACTTTTCAACGCTAGAGTATTCAGTGGTCCTGAAGAAGGTATACCTATCTACTTGTATCTACATGATGGTCACTTTGATCTCATAACAACTATGACTGAATATCTTAACCGGAGCTAATTTTGTATAGAATGTAAAAAGTGGTATCAGCATCAAGAAAGACATGTATGCAATAGCCCTTGTCATTTTTGCCGTCATCAACACACCAACAAGGAAGAGCACTGGCAACATTGTGGCTTATGTAATCGTACATTTACAAACCAAGCATGTTTTGACCTTCATCTCAAGAAAAACGAGAAGGGAAAATCTACCTGGTGTATGTACCTAGTTGAAATAAGGCGTATTACATATGTCTGCAATGCAGTCAGCTAATCAACCGGTCTAAGCACAAACGTGATCATGTATGTGGAGAGACATATTGTAAAACATGCAAAGAGTATGTTTCAGATGGTCACTTATGGTATATGCAACCGACTAATGAAGACGAAGACAATGTCAATAAATAGAAACCGAAAGACACCAAGTATATTTTCATTGACTTTGAATGCACTCAGGATTCTATCGTAGAATGTGATGATGGCTACCGTCCAAGAAAAGACAACAATTGTCTAAACTGTAATAAATCGTGGTGTTGGTCGATGGTACACAAGCAAAATCTCTGTGTTGCTCTTTGTATGACTAAAGATGTGAACACTAATTCTTTGTGTATAAATTGTGGGCTTACGTTCAAATAATTTCAGGACCTAATACGACTGCGTCGTTCTGTCAATGTTTTTTTTTCAGCGCCTAGCTTTGGCTCAACTGTTATATGCCATAACTTCAAGGGGTATGATAGTTATCCTGTACTAAAATATCTGCACGATAACGCGATTCTTCCAGATGTTATATAACAACGGGATCAAAATATATGTCGATCACAGTACCCAAATGCAAAATTCGCATGATTGACTCTATCCAATTTATACCCATGGCTTAAGCAGAAATGCCCGGTGCCTTTGGAGAGACTGAATTAGCCAAAGGATATTTTCCTCATTAGTTCAATTGTAGAGAAAACAGGATGCCCTTCCTGACCACCTACCAGATGTAAAGTACTATGGTCCTGATGTAATGAAACCAGAAAAATGACAGAATTTTATGACATGGTACGAAGACAACAAAGAACACCATTCAGCTTCCAACGAGAACAAGTACGTTACTGCCAGTCAGATGTCGACATTTTGCTAACACGTTGTCTGAAATTTAGAGACATATTCATAGGCTTAACAAAGAAAGATGGTCACAGAGGCATAGACCCATTTGAGAAGTGTGTGACCATCGCTTCAGCGTGCAATCTTGTGTATAGAACACATTTCCTAGAGTTAATTTATTTATTGGAGTTAACGAACAAATTTCCTACAGTATGAGAGTATAGCCGTCATACCACCACATGGCTACCGACCTGAGGAAAAACAATCTCTCATGGCCTACCAGTGGATGTCCTATATATCACACACGAAAGGAATCTCAATACAACATGGAAAAAACTATGGTGAGAAACAGATAGGCCCATATAAAAGTTGACGGCTATTATGAATTAAATAAAGAAAGACTGCACTCGAGTTTCATGGCTGCTTCTGGCATGGTTGCCCTAAATGCTTCTCGAAGACAACTATGAACCCAGTGAACGAAATGAGCATGGGTAATTTGTATGCTAGGACCATGGAGAAAAAAACATCGCATAGAAAACTGTGGCTATTCTTACGTATCTATGTGGGAGTGTGACTTTAAGCGAGATTTGGAACAGGATGTTGACATGAAACAGAATATTCAAAGCCTAGAAATCATTTCGCCATTAGAGCCACGAGATGCCTTCTTTGGGGGCTGGACTGAAGCTTTCACGCTGTAAAACCAAGCAACCACCGACAAACAAATAAAGTCCTATGATGTCACCTCACTTTACCCTTGGGTTAATTAAACAGGAAAAATACCAATTGGCCACCCAGAAATCATAACAGAAAACTTTCAGGGTATCAGTCAGTATGAAGGATTAATCTAGTGTAAAGTTTTACCACCTAAAGGTCTATACATACCTTCTCTGCCAATCAAATGTAATGGAAAACTGATGTTCGGCTTATGTCGCATATGTACTGAAAACAATCACCAAACATCATGTGAGAACAGTAAAAGTGAGAGAGCATTTATTGGTAATTGGGTCACAGATGAGCTTAAAATGGCTGTATCGCAAGGCTACCAAGTACTTTATATGTACGAGGTCTGGCATTTTCAAAATGTGTCACAATACGATCCCACAACAAAATCAGGAGGTATATTTACAGAATATGTAAATACGTTTTTGAAGGTGAAACAGCAGGCAAGAGATGAAAACACTGAACAAAATACATACAGGACTATATCAGCACAGACGGTATCGTATAAGACTATTCCAAAATAGAGAAGAATCCTAGCCTAAGATCATTGGCAAACTAATGCTGAATAGCTTCTGGGGGTAAATTGGGCCAACGTACCAATCTGATCCAAACAACGTACATAGCGACCTAGCTAAATTCTTTCAAACTGTTAAAGACATGGTTACAGGAAAGGGCAGTGAGTGTATTACCGTAGTAGACGAGCACAAAATTGCAAGATATCGTTCAATTGGACATATAATTACCAAGCGTGAAACAAAGGACTATAAAATGGTTCAATAAAAGAGTGATTAAGGTTCCATCAATTGTTGAAATTGAAAATAACAATAAAGTGGGTGGGGTATGTAAACAAAGCAAAATAATCCAAAAGTTCCTATTATTATACATGTATTTGGTAAGAAATGCATCAAATGTATTAAAATAAATATGAAAAAATATAAAACACTCACCAAAATATGCACTTAGAATGAAATAAAAAGATTTTCCTGACCTTGAAATAGCCTTTTTGTTGTGAGCCTGAACACATATTCAAACTACTTTTTTCATAAATCCAAATGTTGATATAGGATGTTTATATAACAGTCAACAATGTCTTGTGTAGAGTCCCACAAAAAATCTTTCCAAAAAGTCATTTTCTTATTTTATCACAACACTGTCAGCACATGTTTACACGCTCAGTTTGCGCACAGGGGCTTGATGATTTTTTCCTTTAAATTCTTTATAATGAAGATACAATAAGAAGGAAAATTTCATCGAGCCCCTGTGACAAAAACAGGAAGTGGAAACATGTAATGACAGGGTTGAGATAAATGTGAAAATGACTTTTTGGAAATATTTTTTATAGAACTTGGCACAAGACATTGTTAAGTATTATATAAACATCATTTATCAACATTTGGATTTATGAAAAAAGTAGTTTGAATATGTGTTTGGGCTCACAACAAAAAGGCTATTTCAAGGGTAGGAAATTGTTTTCATTTCATTCTAAATGCCTATTTTGGTGAGTGTTTTATATTTTTTCATATTTATTTCAATATATTTGATGCATATCTAATCAAATACATATATAATAATAGGAACTTTTGGATTATTTTGCTTTGTTTACATACCCCACCCACTTTATTGTTATTTTCAATTTCAACAATTGATGAACCCTTAAATAGGACTATCACACTGTACCCTATGAAATGTAAATTCTGTTTTTGTACATGTTATAACAATACTTAAACTGATTTTGTTGATAATTGTATAATGGATTGCTGTCAATTAGTGTAAATAAAATGTATGTACTACGAATTTCTCTTGTTATTTTTGTCAATAGTTTTGTTGTTTATAATTGAGTTTATGTGCAACAGCATGATACTTGACCTCCAATTACCCTAAAGCCACTAAACGATGACAAAATCTTTATCATCAATTTAAAAACAAGTAAAACTATCAAAAAGACAATAAAATATAACTGCCTTTGGATTATAATAATTCTCTCAAGCGGGTTCTCTTTTAGGGGTCATTTTTTTCAAACTTTCAATTTCTTACAAAAGTGGGGTACTTTTATAACATGCAAGTTCGATTACGGAGATATCCTCTCAGCCAATCAAGTTGCTTAAAAGGTGTTTTATAAAACTTACACAGAATTGTGAAGTGTTGGATATGTCATATCGTTTTCCAGCGATTTACTCGAGAAATCAGTGCGTGCAAATTTTGAGTATGCAAACATCTAAACTGATACTAAAAAGAAACGCCTTATTTCAACTAGGTACATAATTTTCGTTATCAAGAATAATATAAGGAAACATTAATGTTGTCACCCAGTGAGAAGTCCTTGGTGACATGCGCAACGTGAGGTATGTCGTTTCTATGCTGATAAGACACAGTCATGACGTTGCCAGAATATAGCATAAATGAATAGAGCATAAAAGCTAGTCTATGTGATGTGTCCACGAGATTACCTTAGCCAACAACAAATTGTTGCTTAAACTCGTTTTGAAACATTGATAAATCTGAGGACGTCAAATAAGCCAAAACGCGAATCTTCACCGAGCTCTACATTATTTTAACATCACGGCCGCGATGATACCAGCGCAGAGATAGACGTTGGTGACGGTGGCATAACTTAAGTACCGTTTCCGCCAAACAAGAAGATTTCCATTGTTTGTCGACTTATTTGACATACACGGTTATCTTTCACCACACACGACGTAGATACTGCCATGACAATCTGTCACGCGAATGTCGTTGGTTTACCGACAATACACCCATTCTACCTAAACGTTGACTATAGGCAAACATTTCTGTATAACGTAAGGCTTAATTGCTTCGTTTCTTTTTCCCGTCAATATACGTTCATGTATGAAACTATTTGCATGATTTCGTGAGTTTTAATTGGCTTTCGCACAAAATTCACTATACAAAACCTGTATTAATCATAGCAGAAAATTTGTTGACTTGAGATTTGAAGTTGTGGTTATTTTTAGTCATGACGGGATGTTCCGATCTAGTTCGCTGAGTTCCGTGATTTTCCGTGCAGTCATTACGTTGGGTTTTATCGCTAATTTCAAAATAGTATAAATTCTAGAGAAAATACTTGTGTTTTTGTGCCTTAGATGCGTTTTATATATTCATTTGCATGAGTTTTAAGCAAAAGCATGATAGTTGACAATTATCAGCGTTCTATTTAGTAACGGGGCTTTAAGCAACCATACACTATGTGGTTTGCAGTATTAGTAGTAGTATAAACTATTGGCGGTAACAACTGTCGTCTGCTTTACTTCACCTATGACTATTTATATACATGTAGTTTAAAATATAAGATAGAGCTATTATGTATTTTCAAAACAAGCGTATCGGGTTAATAAATATCTGTTCGATGGCGTTGGAAATATATGCTTAAAGGGCGGAGTATCGGAACATATAAACCTGTCGTCTGCTACAGAGTTTCAACATTATACCAATATGGCAGCGCCCATGTAGCGGCGGGATATCGGAAAAGTCAAATTCAAATTCTAAGGCGTAAAAACGGTGTCTGCTAGCGCGGCTGGTTCACTCCGGTTACGCAAGCGCTACGCCGGAGTGGGTTCGAAAATTCCCTCATTCAAGATGGCGGATTTATATAGAATATAGAGCGGGTCACCGAGTGCAAATGGTCTATCCTCCCAGCCTTGACTACTGAAAATTATACCTCATGGGAATTGTTGTGCAGAAGGTTTGTTCTGTAGAGGACCGCTCTGAAGAAGAGATACTGTATATTCTAATCGGCAGTTTGTCCACATTGATAAGAGACTGATTTATACACATACTTATGAACATGTATTAAAAATATTCCAGTAAATTATTGCGTTTTACAAATCTAATTTAGGTAAATGACCTACTCTTTATTTCAGGTAAAAAACATGCTATCAATATATGGTTGTTTTAGGACAAAGTGAATATGCTGTCACTAATTTATGTATAGATTCCCTCATGGGATTGTACAGTTTCGATAAACAATTATAAGAGTAGTAGGATTCAATGCTATATTTTTTCTATAGAGGCGGCTCAATTTCAGCTCAAAACAATAACTTATTCGCATTTATATGTCTGTTTAAAAATAAGTGACAATAATCTTGACCCCACCACCCGGCCCCTTGTGGTCTATTATCAATAATGACTAGAAACGTTTTAATTATGATTAGTGAACAGTTTCAGTTTTTGCTAGTCTTTAAATTGCTTGTTTTATAGCCGGATGTTTCAACGAAAGAATCGGCTAGTAGTTTGGGCTAATCGTTCGGGCGTCCTATGTCGTTAACAATTAAAGTTTAAAAGTTTCAATTTAGCATATATTTTGCCATTTATCGTCAGATCTTTAAGAAACTTCATACAATAGTAGTATACTGTGATGAACAGAATTAGACAGTAACCACAACTCTTCCTGGCTTTATTATGGATTACATGTACACGTATTTCCCTTTGAAATTTGTGCGTGTTTTTTTTAAATCCGGCTTTATTGTGGTTTCCACATTACATTTCTTGTTTGAAATAAAGCTCAATCTTCATGTATTTTCTATTTTTAATTCACAGGTCAATGGTCGCAAAGTGAATGTAACTTTAGCTCCAGAACTCAGACCATCGACTTGCGAAAGACAAGAAACACCCATGTATACTTATCGACCAACACGCACCTGCATGGAATATCCACCTTGCACACCAAAACATACTTGTGACTAAATTAACAACCTTCACCATTTAATATCACGTGATGAGTCATACATTTCATCCGAGGCTGTTTGTAACATTAACTAGTTTTGAATAAACATGTGATAATCAACTAACTTGTTGTAAAAGTGAGCTTGTGGATGTGACAGAAATTTGTAATTGTGGGAGAGGTTAGAGATATTGAGATTATGTATTGAACTGATCGAATGTTTTTCTTTAACTTGATTATTCTGTAGTGATGATAACTTCTTATGTTTTGTTACGTTACTAATTTAGATATGTGTTTATATAGCAAGATCATTATAAATTGCAAATGCATATACACGTATTTTTATAATTAATTAAAGCTTACGTGTACAGTTACACTTTGTATTGTAATGAAAACGAATGCACTTTCAGTAATTTTAGACAATTCAAACACTTTTTGAGGAATCGCCCCCTCCCTGAAGTGCTGGACCTAACAATGATTATGAATATACCTATACGTTATTCGACCTTTCAATGAAATATAGCTATCTAAAAACTAAATACATGTATGATATAACCACTACCAGCCTAGTACTATTGTTGTTTTTATTCAATTAAAGGTACTCATTCACATATTTCAACTGGAATATCAAGTTTTCTGAAACTATCAAAATTGTTTGGAAACATTTTTAAGCAGAAATTAGTGCTTTGATACTGACAATTTTAGTGCATATTGTCATACAACTACAAATGATATCGTTTCATGTAGTAAAAATCTACCTCGTATGTGACGGTATAGCCAATTTTAGTGCATTTTTTTGTGACTTGTATTGTATATTTCTTGCAATATTTAGGTCAGTTTGTCTTAAAATAATAAAACCTATTTTTACACCATTACAGACACTGAATGGTATTTTAAAAATATTAAAAACTTAACAAAATCTGTGATCTACATGTAGTACCTATAAAAACTTAACATGTTTAATTTTCGTTCAATTCGACTTCACATGTTTTCGGGGTTAAATAATCAGAATTTACATGTTTTTATTCAAATAAACTTTGCTATGCTTCATATTGTTTTTGTTTGTTACATGTTTTTATTAAGCTTAACTTCACATTAATTTTTAGTTTTATTCAATATACTTCACATTTTTTGTTAAGTAAACTTATTTGTTTTTCTTTATTATTTTTTGTGATAGTGGAACCTTGATATTCAAAACAAAAAAATGATGAAATCCTACATTTTTATTATTTTTTATTCTCATACATCGATGTAACTGGTAAATACGACAATACTAAGTTGATTTCAATTAACTGTAACGCCGAGGTTTGACTACATGTATTTTTATGTTCTTTTGATTACATATGTCTGCTTATCTTTTTTGCACTAATAAATTGTTTGCACTTTGAAACTGAGTTGTGTTATTTGTCTGAAGTTAAACAAAGTTTAAGTGCGGTTTATGGTCTGCTTAAATATACATGTTCAGCAAGTTTCACAATTTTGTACTATAAATTATGAAAATTAAAATCATTTTAATGCAAGGGACCCTGAAAGTACCCATTTACACTTGAATGGACTGGAAAAACTGTAGATGATTTTCTCTCTCAATAAAATTAGCAGTGGCCTTAGTAGTGTTCGAACCAAAAACCTCTCGATTCATAAATGTGTAACCTATCACTGAACCACAGTTTCTATATATATTTCTACTTGCAGCTTAACACTATGCGACAAGTTTGTGTTGAAGAGATTTATAATTGTTATGAGACTATTTAAAGTCATTAGAGAGATCACATACACTAAAGAAGAAATCAGCATTGTAAGCATCAGGAACTGACATTAATGTAATCATAGGTGTAGCTATTATAAGGCCCTGTAGACTCGATGTTATGGTAGCGGGTTTAAGCCACATGGTTGAATCAAATGTTCTATTTGCTTTTCAGGGAACATGATTTTTTTCTTTGCGCAGATGCAAATGTAAGCCTATGTTCAATTTGCTCGTGTTGCACCCATGTCTTATGCACGGTTTATCGTGCTCAGTAAAGTTTGCAGCAAATCAAATTCAGTTTAGAATTATTGTTGATAAATTGATAATTGTCCTTGAAAATAGATCTGCTGTGGAACGTATATTTTGCTCTTTTTATTTTCCACTTGATGACGGCTACGGGGGGGGGGGGTGACCGCCCCTTGATTCACCCCTTGACCTACTTACCAAGGGACAATCGCCCCTTAGAACCCCTTTTGTGGGCCTACAAGTCGAAAAAAGCTGACTACGCCCCTGATAAAGTTTCACAACAAGCATTGGTTTAAATGGAGAAGAACATGTTTAAAGTCGTAATGTTTAATGAACGACATGTACATGTGTTATTGCTTACTTGATAGTTATTTTAGTTTGCACTCGCATTGAATATAGCACAACTACGTAACATATCATAATTATTCTTTTAATTTCTGAAAATCTATTTTGGGGTTATAACATGGAAAACCCCTAATTGGAAATTCCAGATCTATATTTACTTATTTTAATCAATACTCACAATGAAATGCGTCGTTCAACATTTAATTTAATAACATATTATAATAAACAGATAAACCTGTTCAACTCAACGATTATAAACATAAGTCATACAATAAACAGTGGGCACAAAAAATAAATCAAATTTCCATTCTTATATATAATTTTGTATATAAATATATAAATCATTTCATACGCACCATGCATCGAATCTAATTACAATTTTGTCATTATTGCAATTACAAACTTTTCGAATGGCAAACTTAAAATTGCTAAAATGTTTGTTGCCCTCGTGTAAATACGTAAATATAAGTTGACCTACTGACACAGTTTCTTGATGGCGATGATCAAGTAAGGGAGTTGACTCGAGATAAAATTACATGTATGTTGTTGTTTAAGCTTTTCTTATAAAACTTTACTACTTACTTGTTTCAAGTGATGCACTGGTCTTAACGACATCAAACATTGTATTGATATTATTCTCGTACCACGAGGTTATCAAGATCCTACTTGTCTCTGGGTACGAGAATGATTGATATAAGCACATATAAGTTAATATAAAGGGTTTCAAAGACATTTTGTCTTGCACTTGCACCGTTCATCTGAGTAGCTCAGTTGGCATTTGTGTTTTACAAAAATAGGCTTACTGTATTTGATGCATTGTGCATTTTTTAAATGGATTCCCAAGTAAAATCT
Source organism: Mactra quadrangularis (assembly GCA_025267735.1). Taxonomy (NCBI): domain Eukaryota; kingdom Metazoa; phylum Mollusca; class Bivalvia; order Venerida; family Mactridae; genus Mactra; species Mactra quadrangularis. Next base: position 26,964,280 of record CM046305.1, on the reverse strand, counting down.
AGATTGTTCAAAAAAAGAAAATTTGGGATTCTGCTGGGAATTTATGCCAGAATTTCCTAAGGAAATTTTGTGACGTATGTTTATTTTTTCGAGAACATTCGATAGATGTCTCTGCAGCACTATATAAGGTAGACGCCCCGACTTACTGCGCAATACAAATTAATCTTTGCACAATTGGTAACGTCGAATTTTGTGAATTTGGATATTTTATATTTATAGTACAATTAAAGGTAATTATCAATTTTTTAATATTTTTGTATTATATCTTTGGGTAGAAAAATAGAATAAATACTTACGATTAAATCTCATTAAAATGTCTTATATATTGTTAAAGTTGTCGCGCGCACATTAACCCCGTGTATTCAAATACATACTACAGTATTTCTGTACTCATCATCGATCAAATATTTGTTGGTATCTAAGTACGTAAATGCGATAATTGAAATAATATGAAAAGATAACTTTAATCTATTTAAGTGGAAAATTGAAGTCTTTAATATTCTTCTATTCGTAAATAATTTATTTTCATAGATCCTATTAAAGATTGACCAATGTTTAGAAAATAACATTACTTTTCTGTATCATGCAAACTGTGGTGGCATATTGCTGCCACCAGATAACCATAACCTATTTTCGAATCTAATGTCCCGAAGGGGGTACGGATTCAAATCCTGCCCAGGGAGGTTATACCCTTCCATGAAAATTTGACAATGTTCATTTCCCTCCATTAATAAGGTATATGGAGAAGTTTCCGGCCTTGTGGAAGGGTAGGTGAGTACTGGTTTTAGACAAGGGTCCAGAAAAACTAGGTTGGGTGCTCTGGACGCCGTTATATGACCTATACAATGTGTTCCTACGATGTTGAACCCAACAAAATAAATAACAAAATAAATGAATACTATTTAGTTATGTAGTAAATAAGAAACAAAACTAGTTACAAACTTTAAAGTTTGACATAAATTTGAAAAGTGAACTAGTTAACCATTTCAATAACTGTTTACATATACATTACTTATTCATTTATCTAGTGGCAGAAATATGCCACCATACCTAACAATAACAATTTAATTATGAATTACGATGAACATTTTTGGACTTAAACATTGTTAGTCATATAAATACATATAATATGCTATTGTACAGTTGTACACACATTGTCAGTCGTTTCTTACATATAATTTTCCTTTCATATAGCCACGGTCCCTAAGACCTTCCCCAAACACCTGGAAAGAAATCATTTATCGGATTGTTATTCATTTCTCAGGTTGTCGGCATATACGGCATATCCCTCAAAACAAATCCACAAATGTATTATTTCTTTTTTACGGATCATGATTTTGGGAGAGTCTCTTTCATGCCGATGGACTGTTACTCGTCCAACAGACGACGCTAAATGAAACAATCGGCTGCTCTGAGATAAAAAAAAACCAAATGATAAAAATATAAACAATTTAAAACTAATAAGTGCTAAAAAATTACTTATGTACATGTACGAATCTTTTAAACATTCATTGCATTTTTCTTTTACTTTTAGTTATAAATCATGGGATACGGTCCTGAAGACAAGCTGTCCATTATAAGCCTCAACTCTCAGAGAAGAGGTCTTCAAACAATGTCAGAAACTGACAGACCGAGCTATTACAAGGCTTTGTTCGAACAGTTCCAGCCTGACATTTGCTTCATGCCAGGTGATGATAAAAGAGCTAAACTAAATGCTCTACTTGGATATGGGCAATATTTGCTCCCAGACAATGACGACACGGTGCTATTGTATGATGCTAAAAAGGTGGAAATGAGGAAACCGGACGAGAAATTGCTGCTGTCCATAAGTGGTAGAGTACGCCTCATTGATTTGCAGGAGATGGTCGTCCCTACCGTAAAGATTTGGACACCGGCGCCAGCACAGAGAGTTGTAAAAGAATTCAACCTGGTCTCATGGAAATTTGACTACTTCAAGAGATATGACAACGGCAACTTAACAACCGCCGTTGAAAGTATGATAGAGTTTTCTCAAATACTCTGTCATAAAACACAGAAACCAATTCTGATTGGTGGAGAGATGAATATGATCTACGCCCAGTTGGAGGCCAGTGTGAAGAGGCTAAACCAAAAAGGTAAAAGCCGCTTTCTTAGTGAACATGAAGAAGAGATGTCACAGCTTGACCTCACGGGATCCATGGCAAATACGGCACTCCGAGATGAGCGCCATGTATTCATGATGAATGTCATTAAATGTAATACTGAAAGATTCAATGGTAATGTTGCCGACTGCTTTATAGCCTCAAAGCAATTGAAACTTGACGATGCAAGTTTGATTGATATTGAATCTGTAAGTGGATTTATATTTTATTATATTAATATTATTTATACTATTATTTATGATACAATGCAACCTCTCTTGAGCAACTACCACTGGGAGGGCCTAAAATGTCTTGTTGTTTAGAGGTTGGTACTCTGCAGAGGTTAATTTCAATGAAAATTATACCTCAGGGAAATGTTGTGCAGAGAGTTTGTTCTGTAGAGGACCACTCTGCAGAGGTGATACTCAATACTCCAAGCGACAGTTTGTCCACATTGAATAGTGACTGATTTATACACATATTTATAATCATGTACTAAAATATTCCAGTAAATTATTGCAATTTAACAATCTAATTTAGTCAAATGACATACTCCTTATCTCAGGCCTTAATAAACATGCTATCGCTACATGCTACGTCGTTGTTTTAGGTAAAATTGAATATGCTATCACTCCGTTGGGCATAGATATCCTTCATATGAGATTGTTCAGTTTCGATAAACGATTATAAGATGTGTAGGATTCAATGCTATCATTTTTATATAGACGGCTCAATTTCAGCCAAACCAATGTCTTATTTACAATTTTATGTCTGTTTAAAAAACAGGGACAATAATCTTGACCCCCATTACCCGGCCCCTTGTGGTCTATTATCAATAACGACCAGAAACTTTTTAAATATGCTTTAAATTGCTTGTTTATTTGAAATCAAGCTCAATGTTCATGTATTTTCTATTTTTTAATTCACAGGTCATTGGTCGCAAAGTGAATGTTAGTGTTACTCAAGAACACAGACCATCGACTTGCCAGAGACAAGAAACACCGATGCATACTTACCGACCAACACGCACCTGCATGGATTTACCACCTCGCCCACCCAAGCATTATGGTGGCTAAATTAACAATATTTACCAAATAATATCACGTAACGAATAGTGCGTTCAGCATACATGCTCGAGCTAAATAACCTGTTTACAATCGGGTGTTACTCAAGTATAAATCAGGTGACGATAGTCGCGTAACTCGCATTCTCAACACCCTCAAAAGCTATGAACGCTTCGAAAGTCGGGTAAACATATTCAGTCATAAATATGTAGAGTCACAATGGTCAAACTTTATTGGCAACTCCGGACTTGCGCCGGATTTTGAAGCTTGGTTATAAGTATAAGGCAGGTGACAATAGTCGCGTGACTCGCGTGCTAAACACCCCCAGAAGCTAGGAACGCTTTAAAAGTCGGGTAAACATATTCAGTCGTATATGTTAAGAGTCACAATGGTCAAACTTCATTCAAAGCTCACACATGGGTCATGTGAGCATATTGCTATGATACAAATAGAGCGGAGAAGAACTCTGCTAGTATATCAATATTTTACAGATATACCCAATGATATGGGTGTAAAGTTCCAGGATTCGGAATCTAGTTCCTAGTTCGAACCCCACACTGGGAGGTTAAACCCTTCCAAACAATTGACAGGGATTTCATTTTTTTCGAATAATGAATTATAGAAAGAAATTGCTGGCCTTATGTTTAAGTAGGAGAGTACTGGTTATAGAAAAGGAGTCCAAGAAATCTAGGTTAGTTAAAATAAAACTCGTTGACAAGCAGTCTAGTGTCAAACAATATCTTGGTCATTACATTAAACCAAATGGTTACGAGTACGAACTAGTAACGATTTAATACGGAAAATCATAAAAAGTAATTTTAAATAGTTTATGCTTGAGTAACACCGGATCAACTAGACAGAGTTAAACGAGAACAAAGGTGGCCAACAGGATCTCGACCCACCTAAGCAACTACAGTACATCTACACTTGGGTCCATAAGTTCCTTTACACATGGAAGATTTTCATAATTTTTTTCTGTGAAATTTTGAACTTTAGTATTGAGTTTAAAAAATATGCAATAAGAGTAATACTATCCTATAAAACTACTTTTTGACAAAAAGGGAGGTAACTATGAAAGAACATAATTGAGGGTTCAAGGTAAAAAATATATTAGTTATAAAACTTAAACAACAACTTGTAAAGTATATTTAAGTAAATTCTATTACATCAAAATTTAACATGTGTAAAGATACTTTTGGACCCCTGTGTATATACATGTATATATAGTCTTTGGAGGTTCGGGATCGTGCCAGCCCACTCAAAATGTATGCTGAATGCACCAAATACAGTGTTATCCATAATTACCTTTACACTTCTGTAAATGTGTTGTAAATATGTTTTACCAATATTTAAGAAATTACAAACATATCTTTAGATAAATGTACATGTAATGTATAACTATTTCTAACTAGTACAATTGTATCAAGTATCATAACAACCTTTTCCAGCGTTAATGTGTGATACAACTATCCTCAAAAGTAACTACATCTAAAATAAAATGTATTTGTATTAATGAAAAAAAACTCAGTTATTTACAAGTGTAAAGGTAATTTTGGATGACACTTCATGTCATTAGATTGTACTGTACTTAATCCATGCTATTGTTATGAGCCACACATTCCTTTAGATGCTGGTAGTAACATTAACTAGTTCTGAATATAATAGTCAACTAACTAGATGTGAAAGTGGAGTTGTGGATGTGACAGAAATTTGTAATTGCGGGAGGTTAGAGATAGTGAGAACATATATTAAACACTAATAGAAGATGTTTGTTTTTCTTTAACTTTAATAATCTGTAGTGATGATAACTTCTTCTGTTTTCTAATGTTGTTAATTTAGATATGTGTTTATATATTAAGATCATTATAAATTGTAAAATGCATGTACATGTATTTTTATAATTAATTAGAGCTTACATGTACAATAACACATTGTATAGTGATAAAAACGAAGGCACCTTAATTACTTTTAGACAATTAAAATAAAAACTTTCTATGGGGTCAGGTCCCTGAAGCACTGGCCCAATAATAGTAATGAATATACCTATACGTTCTTTGACATAGCTATCTTTATAATCTTAAAATGATATATTTGACAAAATAAATATATCTTCAACAGTCTGGTAGCAATTGGTTTTTATTCATTAAAATATGTTCCGTTTTCTTATATTTCGAATTCTTATTATGTTTTGGAAGTTTTATTCAAATTAACTTAGCTATGATTCTCATTCAAATAAACCTAGCTATGATTCTTATTAAAATGAACTTAACATGTACATGTATTCAACTAAACTTGATATTGTTTTGTTTGTTATTTAGCTCTCGTTCTCATAATTTTTCAGTTTTTATTCAATTAAACTTCATATTTTTTATTAACTAAACATATTTTAATTTTCTATATTATTGTGCTGGTGAAACTTCGATATTTACAACAAAAATGATGAAACCCTACATTTTTATTAATCTCATTCATCGATGTACCTAGTATATAAAACACTATTTAGTTGATCCCAATAAACTGTAATGTCGAGGTTTGACAACTAAGTTCATGTTTGTTTTTAAATTTTATTTTGATAACACATGTTTTCTTACCTTAACTTCATACTAATAAAATGTTTGTACTTAGAAAATGAGTTGTATTATTTGTATAAAGTTAAATTCAGCTTCCTTATACATGTTCAGCCCACGGATCATTTCTTTAACAACATAAATAGAACGAGTGTTGTTATAAATTTGGTCCTTGATGAACACATGGTGCCTTATGAATCAGGGTCTAGACCACACACATCAGTGAGGCCATGTTCCAGTTGTAGCTCACCGCCACGCGACAAGTTTGTATTGGAATGATTTATAATTGATATTAGATTGTTAAAAGTCATTAGAGAGATCACATACACTAAAGAAGAAATCAGTAGTCAAAGCATCAAGAACTGACATTGATGTATCATCCACAAGTACAAACACTAGAGCAGGATCACCGACAATCTTCTGTAATGTTTCTATGTCAGCTTCCTCACCTAAACTGATTGCAAATATTTTACGATTTTCAGTTTTCAAAGCTTCAAGTTCAGCGTTTAATTTATTGTTAATCTCATCTCGCCCATTTGAAAGAATTATAACTAACTCTCTTGTGCCACTCTTCAGAGTTGAGGTAGTTGATGCAAAAACATTTCCTCTTACGAACTTAATTGCTTTATCAAGTTCGTGCTCATCACAACTCGTCGTATCAGCTGAACACTGGGCATCTTGACGTACAATAGTCTGTATTTGAGCTAGAAATGTATCCTTTGGGGTTGTATCATTAAGACTTCTCTGTAGTTTTATATCAGAACCATAAGTTACCAGACCTATTCTTACAGTACTATTTTCATCTTCCATCAGCATTGTTTTCTGTGTCAGGTATGTTATACCATTTAGAGCTGCTTGTAGCTCATTCACTGTGTCATCAAGAATGAACACAATATCAGCATTAGTTTCCCATGTACATTCTAAAATAAAAAATAACATACATTTTAGTCATTTTCGTTCAAACTAAGAACTATTTTGCAGGAGTGTGCTACAAGTCTAGAGAGATTTCAGTTCAAATAGATCACTAGCTGTGACAGGCGCAATAATTTCTAGACTAATTTCTTACTGACGGATTACTTTCGATTTCTGTACATAAGAAACAATAGAGTCTATAATTATGGTAGATTTGTTGGTACAGATAGTCCAAAACAAATAAATACAAAAAAGTGAAATTTGAAATCATACCAAATTGAGTGTCAAACAGAGGTAAAATTAAAGTTAAAGCAAGGCTTTTGAAGTCTACTATTAGTCATCTATAGTTATTACTATTAAGTCGACTCATTACATTAATTTCCCAGATCATCGAACTGTTAACATACGGCGCAGATTATAGCCACAGCATACAGTAATAGAACAAGTAAAGTTATCGGCATTGTGGAAGGATCATTCGAGTACTTTAGACAAGGGTCCAGGAAAACTAGTTTAGACGCGATGACCACAGTCAAATGACCACCACTTTGTTGAACTAAAAAACCCCAGAAACTTAAGAATAAACCTAACAAAACCAAAGTCCTTACCATCACAAGTTAATTTCACCAACTCTTTTAATATAGTATACAAAGCATCGAAGTTCTGTACAGAATAGACATACTTCCGGTCACGTGTTGTATCTTTAGATGCAATAGTTAACAATTCCTCATGTGAAACTTGTGAACCAATACCTGTAGATATAGACAGTGATTGTTTCCTTATTGTGGATCTTTACAATTGTCAACAATCTAAACAGCACGATTGCTTATAAGATGACATTCTTTAAGCAAAATTTGTAGTTTTGAAATGATGTGCAGTTAAACCTATTGCCACTGTTTTTTTCTTCAAACCAAACCTATTTGTATCCAACTTATATCTTTCTATTAATTTTTATCTATTTCGTTTACTTACTTTGGTAGTTTGGCGCGCACCTGTCTACGACTTTACGTCCACGTGAGGGATATCGACAGAATTGGAAAATATATACAATATGTACATTGAATTGAACTCACAGATTGATGGCTAAATATCGGTCGATGGAAAACATTCAAGAAATAAAGCCAAATCATAAAATAGTATTAACCTTAAAATAAAAAAGTTTAAGCGCTCTATAAAGTCTGCTTCTATATACATGTTCAGCCAAATTTACAATCATGTACGATAAACCATGATCATTGAAACTCCTTTCAGACAGGTGATCCCTCACGGTACCAATTGACACCTGAGTGGATTGGAACAACAATAGGTAAATTTCTTGCTTAAAAAAATTACCAGTGCCCGGATCAAGCCCGACATCTCTTGACTCCTAAGCGGGGGTCCATCATTGAATCACTGCTCCAGCAATACGAACATTCAATTCAATAAACAGATTGGTGACTTAAAATCGCATCAGAAAACATTCAACAAATAATGTCAATAATAAAATAGCGTTAACCTACCTATTGCTAGAACTTTATTAACTACAGCTTTTAGTTTGTTAGCTTTTTGTTCTGTCATCTTTCTGTTGTTAGACATTCCATCAGTCATGACATAAACATAACGTTTAGCTATTTTATCATAAGGTCTCTTTGCTGGTGCTTGATTAAATACATCAATAGCTGCTTCAAGTCCTTTGTCAGTGAATGTGGCTCCAGGACGATACTTTATATTGCTCACAGCTTCTTTTAATGTTGCATTATCGTTGTATTGACCTATTTGAATTTCTATTTTAGCTCTAAATGAGTATGTCACCACACCGACTTGAAGGTTCTTTTCGCCAATGACAATTTGATCAATAAATTGATTAATGAATTCTAATTGTTTCATAAACTGTTCTTCTGTCTGACTGATGGACGAATCAAGTACAAAGACAATATCTGCCACAGATGGTTGACATATACCTGTTATATGAAAATTAGAATTGTAATTTCTTTGAAAAAAACTCGCACTGATTGAGTCTTATAAGCTAACATATGGTATGTTATCACAGCGGTTCCGTTAAGCGTTGCTACTTTATACAAACATTACCTAGGTTAGTCAAACTTGAGTTGACCCTTCACAAAATTCCAATTTGGCATGTACATAGCAACCTCATGCCACAGAAAGCAACCGTGGTGTTTTGTATCCTAGACTTGATTGTCTCCCTTGCATGTATATTTATACGAGTAGATACTCTTTTGTGCATATTTCAATTGAATGCCATAAGGGCATAAATAAAATTGTCTTTTAAATATTCTGCATAAAATATAAGAGGTAAAAGGAAAATAATTTTAAAGTGGATATCAATTTTGAAATTTTGATCTAACGGGTTATTTAAGTCCTTAATTGACATAACAATTGTGTGACTTGTAAAATCATTTACACTGAACATACCATCTTAAAGTTACTTGTATTAAAATCAAATTGAATTTAATAGACATGGTAATCTAAAAAGTTCGTAAACCATTGAATAGTTTTTTTATCTGTAATATAAAAGATGACACTACGCAATGAAGGATTGTGTTTTTGACGTTCAGTCATACACACTTCCAATCGTTTGCCATCTTTTGGTAAAGCATTTTATGGCTCAGATCGTTCCAAAAAACCACGCCAATCCTTTCTCATATAGAGAAGGGAAATAAGACATGGTTACCAGAGCTATCGATGTTTTGCTGGGGGTTGTGCTTACGCTGTTGTTTTTCGTTTGTCTACGTGAGAAGACGAACAGCCTGCATGAGTCGTGCATAAGGTCGCACTGTCTTTCCATCTATATATCTATGTATAAACATTTAGTAAAATTAAACACCACTATAGGCAACTTGATTTTAGGCAACACCGCGTTTAAATTAACTTTAGCTTTATATCAAATATTCATTTTGTCTTGTTTCACTCAAAGAATCATTTGGGTTGAAAAGTAACTTTATGTACAAACTTTTAAGAAAACTTATAATGTCCAAATTTATTAATAAAAATGAAAATAGATATGGAATAATTATGACTAAAACGTTTGGAGATAAAGTTACTTTTTTAAACCAAAATGACTCTTTGACGAAACAAGGCAAAATTAATTTTTAATATAGAGCCAAAAAAAATAAAAATTGGTGGTTAGACAGGACAATGCGCCATGCTCATGCGACCTTATGTACGACTCATGCAGGTTGTTCGTCTTCACTCAAAGACAAACGAAAACAACAGCGTTATCAACCCCCAGCAAAACATAAACAGCTCTTGTAACCATACATTATTTCCCTATTCTGTATAAAAAAAGGATTGGTGTGGTGTTTTGGAACAACCAGAGTCATGAACGCTTTTTGAGAATGGAAAGTGATTGAAATATCTAATTTGTAAAATACTTGTGACGTTGCGTCTAATACTGACGTCAATTTGCGTAACGTCCTTAATAAATTGGCTACAGTGATATATACTATATTTTTATTGTTTCGTGAATCTTATAGCATATTGTTTTCAAATACATTGAAACCTAATGTGTCATTTTCCCATATTCTCTGATACATACCTATAAGTTATTTTACCAAATATCAATGTAAATTAAGGTGTCTTAAAATCTTATCATGTTTGGCAATATTTTAATTGCATTTTTATTTGTTTTAGTCTTTGTTTCTCTTTTCCTTTGCCATTTTATCTTTTGCCGTTTTGAACTGCACGTGTTAATGCATTACTTTTTAGTTACATAATCCATCAGAAAAAAATAGTCAACAACATTGACATACGATTGATATAAAATTTCGCTATTTTGTTTAATTCTGTGAACAATGATCTTTAAAATATCTGAGTCGAGTCTATTTTCGGCATGTTGTGGATGCGTTTCATCGTGGCTAGACATTTGCCAACCTGACTATCGCCGCTTTCCGTTTGCTTATTTTTTCCATTCTGGAATATATCTAAGAGTAAAGAAATGAACTTTTAAAAATACTAAAAAGCATCATGCCAATTTAATTATTGCACCAAATATATCGAAGTTGTTAACGAAATAATTTGTAAAATTAAAATCTTACCTTTTTAACATACATATATTTTCTGAATGTTTTGCCTATAGCTATGTTTATATTTGGATAAAACTTTATTTATGTATAACAGTAACACAAATATAGTAAGCTTTTCTGATAAAAAAGATGCTTCTTCATACTGCTGACATCTGGGTTATTATAACGAAATTTACTAGTTTCTGTTACATCTCAACGGCATATTTTCCGAAGTTCAGTCGGGTTTACACACGATTTTTGAAACTTCATTGTCGCCATTGCAACATATTGTACATAGGTAATATCTCTGCGCTCAGGCAACGAACTCACCGTTTCTAGACAGGGTAAAAGCTCTGGATTAAGCTATTAACCAGTTAATGGGCGCGAAATTCCGTCAGTGACTGACAACTGCCCTGGATGATTTAAAGTCAGTGGTAGGAGGAAGAATGGCCAAAGTAGTTATTTCATGACCAAGTCCACGGATGTAAATAAGTCTTACCAGTTTCACAATAATCACCATAGTAACCTGATGGACAATCACATGTATAACCATTGACTCTATCATTACATGTACCTCCATTTTCACATGGTGAACTTATGCATTCATCTATATCTGAAATAATCAAAGCGCTGTAAGTACTTAATCAAAGATTTATTGGCTGGTCCGTTATACTTATGGCGATCTTTTCTGGTAAACATTTATTATAACCTATCCCTAAATCATTATCATTCCCAGAGGTGATCAAGATTATCGATTGCTAGTATTAAGAATCCAGATAGCCTGCGTATGAGAATGGCCTAAAATATGCTAAAATGACTGTAGTTAAACTTTTAAAGTGACGATACCATATTGTCAATTGGACCCCAATAATAGGCCAAACTTCTTAGATTCTTTATACGTGTACACCGATCACATTCTACTAAAATTTACTTGTGTACGTTTACAGTCACAAAAGACATGATACATGCAAAACTTTGATCTGTTAACCAGTGTTAAGAACTATTCGCATCAGCTCAGTGGGAATCTTTAATATAATGTTAATACTTAAGTATACTCATATTTTGCTTAAGACAGTCATTTAAGTCTGAGGCCTGAAGCCAAATAACAAAGTCGTTGTGAAAACACTTAATTATTAACATTATAATACAAATTACTAGCCACATTTTCCGGACAGTACAAACTTAATAAAACTCATATTAATATTACCTATTTCACATCTATGTCCAGTATATCCAGGCATACAATCGCAGGTGAAAGCATTTATCAAATCTGTACAGTTTCCACCATGTTGGCAAGGACCAGGGGCACACTCATCAATCTCTGTATAAAAGTAACAAAAATAAGTCTTGTTAAATTGTATTCAACAGTAAGTTGCACTCACATTAATCCCGCTGATTTCAATATTCACTTTTTCATTATTTCTGTACTCTCGATCGTTATAATGTATTTAAAATCAGAGGAGTTAATACCTGTGTATAACCGCTTGTAGTGTAAATTTGATAATACATATTTTTGGGTTTTAACGCCAAATCAGCACAAAAGTCATTTACGACGTTCAGTTCACTTAACGTAGTTTTCCTGGACCCATGTCTTTCATCAGTACGCTCTTTACTCTTTCACAAGGGCGGAAACTTCTCCATATACCTTATTAATCGAGAAACATCTACTGTATTGACAAATTTCATAAAAGGGTATGACCAGACCTGTTGGGTTTAGAACTAGCTTCCCTGCAGGACACTAGAATCTAAATCCAACGCGCATATAGCTAATGCTACAGTCCCATAAACATAAAAATAACCGTGAGGGTACCGTACGGGCGCTGTGCGATCAAGCTCCACAAGGGCTCGTACGAACCCTAGCGTACCTGTACGGACTGATACGTTTTTAACAAGGTCCATAAGATTAGCCATGAATACACGTATCAGTTTCAAATCAAATCGTGAACACAATCGCGGCCGAGTATGGATTAAACTTGCATATCTTTCAGCTACGATTCCGTACGGGTGTGTTGTTTTGTGCTATGTGCGTACCGTCACCTTAATACGCAAGGTTTCCCACGGCTTACGGCTGTCTGCATGTACGGGTCCACAGCAAACCACGATTTTATGGGACTGATGCATTACTAAACCACATACCCGGGTTTCTATGATAGGTTAACAAGTTCGTGGTCGCAGGTGATGACCGGTTCAATCATGTTGAGCTTGTTTCGTTTTTTTTCACTAAACACAATTAAGAGAGAAATCCATTAAGTGAATGTAATTACAAACCTTGGTCACAGAGTACACCAGTGTATCCAGGAGTACAGCTACAGTAAAATTTATTTACAAAATCAAAGCATGTACCATACATACATGGGTCAGAAGAACATTCGTCTATATCTGGAATATAAGATGACATTGCAACACATACTAAAGTCTGAGTTTACAGGGGCGGACCCAGGATTTTTTTCTAGGGTGTTCCGAACTTTTCAAGGGGGTCCGAACTTTTCTGGGGTCCAAACCTCGAACCCCAACCACATTATACACATTTTGCAGAAAAAAAGTACAACATATTGGTAATAAAAACTACATAACTATCAAATCTATGTTAAGCACCGAGAAAAAATACTTCATGCTACTTAAAAATGACTTTTAGGCGTAGAAAAACACTAATGGACAGGTACATTATCCAAATTCTAGGGGGGGGGGGCCGGACCCCCTGACCCCCGCTGGATCCGCATATGGTTTATAATCCAATAGATGCAACTATTTTATTATCATTTTTATAGCTTGTTTAGGATCACGTGAGAAATTGTTTACATACAGTCCAACTTGAACGGACACATCAAATTCCCTCTATCAAAAATGCTATTGAAATTACTTCAGGACAGTGGGAACCTGTCGTCTGCGGACAGCGGACACCTGTATTGTTTCCAAAATCCATAATATTACCTCAAACAACGGACACGCGGAATTGACCAATTAACAAGTGACACTTTGTATAAGAGGCGTCGATCTACAAAACAGCAAAACAGTGGTACACGTTGGCGAACACGTGTATTTTTGGATTGAAATATTGTTAAAAGTTAGACTATCAACCACGGGGGATTGCAAGTAAATCTTTTGTTCACTGTAATTTATTTATGTATGTTATATTTCTGACATGTACAAGTATGTTCTTTGTTAATCTTCAAATATTGGAGGAAATAAAGTTTATAACCTACAAGAATTTTTTTTTGCCCTGGCACAAGCCCATTCATTACGTATTTTAGTTCGTGGAATAGTTTTGTAATATACACTGCCCTTCAAAAATTCCTTCACATTACAATTATTTAAATTGTTACAAATTCCAAGTTTAAGTTTGAAGAATTATTATGAGCTTTTTTTATTCATTATTCATGCAATGAAAACAATATTTTCCTAACTTACATTTTATTTTATTGAGTTGCACCATCAGTTTTCTATCAGCCTCCGAAACTATGGTCAATGTATCCCAAACCATTATCCAGTTTGAGAATTTTTATTATTTTACATTAAAAAAAGAACTGATTTCAAATAGCTAACTTAAAACATTAAATAATAAACTGTTTTTACAAATATTTGAAAATCAATTTAGTTTAATGTAAATAGAGAATGTGTGAAGGAACTTTTGGAGGGCAGTGTAAGTACATAGATACTTACCAGTACTGCAATTAATGTCCGTATAACCAGCGTGACATGTACATAAGTAGTTATCACCAACAGTACTACATGACCCATGAACACATGGAGATTTTACATCACAAATAGCTAGAATATTTAACAGAAACATAGATGATTATATATGTACATTGTATTTTAATACTAGTAGATATTTATATCAAGATAAGACTGTGATAGTCCAATGAACAACTGATATATGATAATACTTTTCTCCATGTATTTATGAAGGCCCTTGATGAATGTTGTAATGTGTTTCATGAACAATACTTAATGGCTTTTTGGGTTGCGCCACCTTCTTCTGGTACATGATAAGTATGAATGTTTGATTATTGTAAGCTGGGATAACCAATGCGATTTTACATTTGTTTCACTTTTGCTTCTCCATGCTATATATTTTAATGATAAAAATTACATAAGCCTTAAATCTATGTTAAACGCAAAGATGAGCAAAGCGAGCCCTTGAAAAAATTATTCCATGCTGCTTACAATTGGTTCACAGTAAAAATAAATACACTAATGCACGGGTTACTTTCGAAAATTTCAAGGGGGGTCTGGACCCCTGACTCTCCGCTAAATCCACCTATGACTTAATTGAATAAAGGGATAGATATGTAAGTACTCACATTGATCACAGTAGAAACCAGCATAGGCAGGTGGACATTGACAATCAGCACCAAGATTTCCTGGTACACATGTACCACCATGTAAACATTTACATCCTTCCCAGTGATCTATATCTGTGAGGAATAGAAAATACACTGAGTCTAACCATCCGTATGGATTATTTCTCTTTACTTGAAGGAATCTTGGTCCAGTGGTAGGACGCGGGTTTGGAGATCGAAAGGTTCCGGGTTGGAAATCCACTAAGGGTCACTGCTAATGTCATTGGGCAAGAAATTTACCGACAGTTGTATTAATGCATCAATGTGTAAATGGGGTACTGTGAAGGATCACACGTCTAAAGGCGATTTCAATGATCAGGGGTTAGCAAACAAAATTGTTAAGTCGTCTGAACTTGTATATGAACGCACACTTTAAACAATCCCCATAAGTATTCAACAAATAGTGAATCATGCTTATTATACATTGTATAATAATGTTAATCAGTATGTCAGAATATGTTCATAATCACTTGAATGCAAAATTACCATAATGTTTTATCCCTGTATATTAGAACAGGAAGTGTTTATGAATACATTTTTATTTTCATAATCAAACGGCAGTCTACTTCAGTACTAAGTACGTAGTAAATCATATAGATTAAATTTTATAAGTGACAATAAATCACATAGTCTGATATATAGGTACTTAAGATACAATCGTAAAAACCTAACTAAATATTGATTGATAAACAGACTGTAGCTTTTTATGTAAACATTGCTACTTGAAACATATTCCTTTAAAATATAACTTATTTTTATTTAGGGAACATTGTACCACTTTAAAAGTTTAGACATATTTTATTAACATAATAGCATTCAGCATTATACTATTTTAATGTACATATGCACTATTTATGATATATGTTGAATATCAAAGTGGTACGCTTAAATCAGTAAAATGATGTACGTGCATCGCCTTATTCACCTTTTGAGATGGAAAGTCTATTATACAAAGTACATAAATACGCATGACTCATCACACGAACTGTACCTACCATTGCAAGCAGACGATGTAATAGGACCAAGTATATTAGACAATGATGAGTAGTTTGAACAAATGAAATAATAACTTGGTTTTGTAGCGATGCCCCTTAGTTCTTCCTCATTGACCCAAGACCCTACCCCTGCTGTGTATACTGTAATATCCATGTCTTTAAGTTTTTGTGATGAAGCAATACTTGGTTCAATAGAAGAACTTTGTCCTGGAATGAATTGCGTAACATAATAAACATTGCTGGGTCAGTGAAAAAAAATCTTACGATAAACATTGTCGTAAGTCAATAGCAAGGAATAATAATCATTTGGTCGTTGTTTGGCCAATTTATCCCAAATATTATTGAATTATGTATGATAATAATTATATATGATATGTAATTAAACATATCTGGGGACTCTCTTATCCTGCAAGTCTGTGAGAAAAAGACTTGCCATTAAATGTTTCCATAACATCTTTAGTATAATGTGAATACTTAAGTTGTTCATATTTGAATGAGGGTAAATACAGAAAAGGGAAGTCGGGCACACTAGCGTACGGAAAATGTAAGAAATTATAAATATATATATATAAATAAGTACAATTCATACCGTCGGTCATTAAAACAACTATACCAGCAGCGCTTGGTCGACTACCAAATGAAGAATCAAGAAATTTTAGTCTGGCTTCCTCCAATGCTTGACTGATATTCTCACCACCACTTGGGAATCTTTTATATATAAGAGAAAATGTTTATATGTAGTTTTAGTTGAACTCATTTATTTTAGCTATATTGTGAAACAAGTTTTTACCGCTTAGATCAATCACTTCCGATTTCAAGTCCTGGTTCCCCAGTACTAAACACATGTAGTAAGATAAAGTTTCTTGTTCAAGGAAACAGCGGGGTCGGTGTTAGATGAGATTCGAACCAACGCGGAGCAGGCTATCCAATGATTACCAGTCCAACATTGTCACCTCTCGAGCGATTAATGAATGCCCATGAATAGAAAGCTAATGATACATACATACTCGATGGAAAAGATTCAGTGTAGCTTTGTGTCCAGTCGAGAATATAAATATACACTGGGGTCCAAAAGTTTCTTTACAAATAGTTAATGTTTTACGTTTTGGAATATATTTAAACAAACTTTACTTATTGTTATTAGTTGTACAAGTAATATACAGTTTATCATTAACTGTCAACTATGTTCTATCATCACAATAAAATGTTAAACCAAATGTGTCTGCATTAATTTTTGCTATAAAAAGATAAAAGGAAAATATGAAACAAAATTCAAGTGTAAAGAAACTTTTGGACCCCAGTGTATTTAAAGATCTTTTATTCACTTTTTAAAGAGCTGCAACATGTGCCATCAAATTAATGAAATATCGGTGAATTCAACGGTTTCAATGAGCAGTATACTTTCACCTGTGACTGATTATATGTTATTCAAATATATAGCTTATAGTCTAAGCTCTGCCCCGTAATTTTCATTCATCAAGTCTAAATTAAAAACGTTGACCCATCTATGTACCCGACTATATGTATTCTATTTTTATCCATGATTTTGAACATCAGCTTATAATCATTTAGACAAAATCACAATATATCTAGTTGGAAAAAAGAATCGAAACATCTAAAATGAAACACAGTTTTTATTCAGAACGTTTACATTCAAGCGCTGTAATTAAAATTAAAAAGACACCTTTATTGATTCGCAATTTTCATCGTATAAAATGCCGAAAACAAATCAATTTTAATACTTACGGTATATTTGAAATGCTTGACTGTAAAGCTGATTTAGAATTGTATTTATTTAATGGAAAGTGAAAAATCACATTGAAGTATGTAAATACGGCCACGCTGACTTGTGTAGAACTTGGTCCAATTTGAAAACTATCAACAATTCTGTTGATAAAAACTAAACCTCTATCAAAGTCACTTTGTCCAACACTTCCTGATCCGTCGATAAGAAATATTATATCAGCTGGCTCGGCATGACTACAACCTGTAACAACAATTAGTGTAAAATTGAATGCATCTGTTAGTGGCGCATACATTAACTCCTCAAGGAGTGGGCGTGGCCGAACGGTTACGACGTTGGACTGGTAATCATTGAATAGCCAGCTCCGCGTTGGTTCAAATCCGATCATCCAAAATCTACCCGTTGTTTTATTGAGCAAGAAATTTTATCCTACTAACTCAGTATTTGGGGACCAGGAAGCGGACTCGAAAGTGATAAATCTTAGTTGTAAGAACTTGTTTCACAATCTAGTTAAATAAATTAGTATATAGTATTAACCCCACATATTTAAATAGTCGATATTTGTTCCAAACCCCCTTACATAGATACATGTACAGAAATAATATAGTGAGTATTGAAATCATCGGGGTTAATAAAAACATTAAATGTGTCGTTTAAAACAATGGCTGAAGAAAAATTAAACCTTATTTCAACTTCATTATGCCTGTCTTTTATGATTAGCCCATACAAGTATCAACGATACGCCACAAGGAAAACAAGACAATTCATAAGTCTAAAACATTTAAATGGACTGTCTGTAACTTAGAAACGCTTGTTAGTATTGCGATTGTGAATTTAAAAGCACCAATAACAACAAAACCACTCTTAAATCCAACAAATCTATGGAGTTAATGCGTGTGTTTTTTTCCCTTTAAGACATCGTGCAAGTGATATATTTATTAAAATTACCTGACGGTTTTTAATTTAAATAAAATACATTTACGACTTATTTTTTAAACGTTTCAGCTCATATTGAAAACATTCAAAGTACAACATGTTACATTCTGTTATATTACTTACTTGTACAATTTGCTTCTTTAAAACAAACTAACAAACATAAATTCATATAAATGAAAACAAAAAATCCAAACTTCCTCATTCTGTAACCCGATCACCAAGTCTATACGAGAGATAACATTGAACTGAGGGTAATTTCTATTTTACATGGGAAGTATTGACAGTACAAGTATATTGAATTCCTTTCAGTGTATAAACGATATATGAGAGGTTCAATGATTTAGGAAAGATATGGGTAAACCCCGATTTTTCTAACTGACATTTCAACTCAGACATACTGATATATTTAAAAAAAAGTTTTAAAGCTCTTCTCACTTACAGATTCGGTTATATTTTGATATCTTAATATTAAATGTCATTGTCTTTAACAGTAATAAAATGAATTCATTGTTTAAGCAATTGAACTGTCGATTGTGAAACATATCTTTTATAACGCGGGTTTAAATCAAATACCACATCGTACTCTATCATATTTAGTCATCTTGTTTTTAAATATTGCTGGTTAGCTCTCCTGAGCTATTTCAGGGTGGGCTTTAAGGATCGTTGAATGTCCGGCGTCTATCATCCGTCCAAATTTGTTTGTGAACAATCAAGGGGTTACTTTTTTATTCAAATAACATGGACATTTGTCTGAAAACTTGAGTTAGTTTGATTATTACTATGTTAAGTTTTTATATAGGTCATCGAAAACCCTGTTTAATTAATCCAAACTCTACAATAAGGGGCTACATTGCGGCTCTATAGCCATAACGCACTACAATGCGCACCTATGATTAGTATATAATTATGTTACACATTACGGTAAGCATCGAAAAAATGTAATTAAACACCTAAACCACTACAGTTAGCATAGGTGCATCCAGCTGGGGGTCAGGGGGATCCGGACCCCCCTAGAATTTAGAAAATGTACATGTACCAGTCCACTAGTGTATTTCTTGCATGTGAGTCATATTTAAGTAGCATACAGCAATTTTTTCGGTGCTTAACATAGATTTAATGGTAATGTAGTTTTTATTATCAATATGTTGCATTTTTTTCCTGCAAAATATGTATAATGTGGTTGTGGTTCGGATCCCCCCAAGAAAAGTTCGGACCCTCCTAGAAAAGTTCGGAACTCCCTAGAAAAAAATCCATTGATCCGCCCCTGGTCAGGTACCAATAAACCAAAAGAGAAGCCGGTATTGTCAAGAATTGACTGTACAATACTCAACCATTTGAAGTTTTTCTGTGATTGATATATGTATTGTTAACACATTTTTTAAATATTTTCATATCAGTTTATTTTCTCTATTTATTAGTTTACCCTAAAAGTTAATCATACTATATGTTACAATATCTGTTTGGGTAAAGAAAGGAAGAAAGATAACTCTTGTATATATCTGATATATGTGTTCTAACGTATAGCCTCCCTTTAAATATTTCTCAGATATATGTACATATGTATAAGACTAGAAAACTTATAGATACTAGTTTACATATTTGGTCAATTTTTTCATATTTTTAAAATACCATTCAGCGTCTACTTCTTATTATTTTAAGACAAAATGACATATATGTTGCAATTAATATACGATAAAAGTCACAAAATGCTCTAAATTGTCTACATTTACTACTTGAAACATCATCATTTGTTGTTGTATGTCCATTTGCACAAAAATTGTCATTATCAAAATACTAATTTTTTGCTTCAAAAGATGTTTCCATACAATTTAGATAGTTTCAGAAAAGTGCATATTTAAGCTGAAATCAGTGAATGGGTACCTTTAAGATGCAAAACGATGCATTAGACCCCAGTCACACTGGAACTCACGATTACTTGCGACCACCGGCGACGCGTAAAACCGACGATCATCGGCGATTGTCTGCGACCAAACCCTCTTTGCGCAGAAAAATTTACTACCGCGATTATCGTACGACCAGTCATTGACAATCGTACGACAGGTCATCAGAAAACGTACGATTGTCTCAAGATTGTCTGGGATTACTTACGACTACCCGTGACCTGTCATGCGATTACCTACAACTTGTCGTACGACCATCGCACGATTACTAAAGACTACTCAAGACTATCAGTGACTAGTGACAAATTGTAAAGACTGTCTTAAGATTGTTGCACGACAGATTTGCGATTAACAAAATCCGATAAAGACTGATGGATTGGAGGTGTAAATAAGGACTTTACAGTGAAACATGTTCATTTATCACAACGAGAGAGTAAACAACACAGAATAACTATGGCCGGCGCACTAAGGAGACTGCAGATGATACAGAAGTCGCTAGTTGTCATTTGTAATCGTGGGTGGTCGTAAGACAAGTCACTACTAATCGCATGATGATCTTACGACTTTGGAAATACTACCTGCGACCGAGTGACAAGGACATCGGCGCCGACCAGTTGAAGATTATTACAGACTTTCGAACGACGATCGTGCGACAGCCTAAGACCTTATAAGATCACTAGCGACCTGTTTGATCGCAAGGAGGTTTTTGTGCAAGCTTTGCTTTGGTCGTGGGACCTAAATAAGATAACCTGCGACTGTCGAAGATCCCCGATGACCGTCGTAAGACTTTTTAAAGATTCTTCGCGACCAGAGGTCACTGGAGATCGTCACCTGGTCTTTAGTGGTCGTCAGTTCTAATGTGACTGGGGCTTTACCGGACTATTTTCTGACTAGTACATGACGTATCATCATAGGAACCATAGGTGATGGCAAGTTGTCAGTGCAAGGCTGAGGTAGTACAGTCAAGACTGTCACATGTGACCATCAGAGGAACTTTTAAAAAAGGTCACATATGACAGGGAGTCTTTAAATACAGACCCAAAATTTGAACGTGTTACATAATGGATGTCATTGTAAAATGTATAGTGGATAACATCATGCACATTAATAGTATAGTACCTAAAGTTTGACCCCGATCTGACCTTATGCAAGATTATTCATTACATTGAATACGAATGTAGTATTAATCAGGGTGGAGAATCAAAACCAGTTCGTATCATTGAAAACGTAAACAAACGGACGCCTTTTTGGAAAAATTCAGGTAATGTTTCTAATTTACTCCTTTATTCGTTAACCAATGAAAACACGAACATTACCGTAACACGCTACTCATATTTCCGTGATGCATATACCATACAGATCCAATTAGAATTTCAACAAGTTATCCCGGACATTGGAATCGAAGTGATCAAGAATTGGGTCGTATTAGACGGATGCGAACTGGTTCAAATTCATACTTTTGCCTAATTTATCACAAAAAATGTATAACCCACGGAACATATGTGTAGTCTTGTAGTAAAGTATCAACTTTTTCAGAAATAGTTTTCACATAAAAGTAAAATTTTCGGAGAATGATGCGAACCGGTTCAGGTTTACACAATGATACGAACCATATTTATGATATTTTGCATTTTTATTTTTATTTGAATACTTTTTGGCCGATGTCAGTTTCAAAGCATTATTATTCCAAACTTACACAATTTTTTTCGTTTTCATTTTTATTTCAATTTTTTTGCAAAGATCTAATTTTTTTTCTGGTAATTTTTAATTGAAAATGACTTCATATTATCACATTGTAAATATTGCGCTCTTATTTGTAAACGCAAGTAAGCCAGAATTTTTTGCAAACACGCCAATACTCGCAAAGACGGCAAAAAATTGAAAGACAAAATCACATTTAGCGTTAATGTGTTATCGCATGATTACACTCTACGTGTAGAGTAAAGCTATGCTGACATAAAAAATATTTTCAGAGAGTATTTATATTTGATCTTTGTCATTTAAACGCAGCGTTCGGAACACCTCAACCTTTTATAGGGTCCTGTTTTTGACGATTGAAATATGTTCTTGTTCAATTTGGAACATGCGGGTGTTTAACAAATGTGAAAGTGAATTTTATAAACAAGATGTATGTTGCTCTCTTTACTATCGGTATATCATGTATTTTTTGTGACAACTCGAACTTTTGCCTACAGACTGGCCAATGATAATTGATAAAAAACGCACTTTCAATAAATTCAAAGGAAATTTGACGTCGATGGACATCGACAACAATAGACCTCCACAATGTTTTTGTTGTACCCTAAAAAAACAATGCCGTCAGTTTAAGTGTATAATTGTTTTACAATAATAATTGATGCTAATGACATTAAAGTTATTTGTCGGGACTACAAAATATAGTTGCTTATACACTGTCAGTAAAGACTGCCACTTGTTATTTGGACTCATTTTTGAAGACATATTTTCGTCAATCGTTAACTCTAAATCAATTAAAATGTAAGCCGTTTTTAATTATTAATGTAAAGAATGTTGAATTTTTAAAAAAAACTTTGGTGTTACAACTAGTTCCCAATGCTTTATGCAGTGAAATGACTAAGTTATTAACCTGCTATATAACTTACGAAAAACGCGACGTTAACATGACGTCGCTTTATTTTCTTGTACCGATTATCGAATTTCAAATCACCATAGCAACGTCATGAATTGAGATATTTTAATAAATCATACATTTTTGGAAAGTACAATGCCTACTCTTTAATTTTCTTTAAAAATCTCAATTTCGAAAAAATGACCTTAAGGGCCCTTTTCTCACGTTGCGCATCACTTGTTAAAATTCTTATTGGAGTTGTATGGTATATACATCACTAGAAGCGAAAAAATGACTAGCGTGTTATGGTAATTTTCGTTTTTTCATTAATGGACGAATAAAAGAGTAAATTAGAAAAAAATACCTGAGTTTTTCCTAAACGGCGTCCGTTTGTTTACGTTTATATGATACGAACTGGTTTTGATTTTCCACCCTGATTAATGCTCGATACCAATATCGAAGTATAAATGTTACTTGGCAAGTGTAGAATAGGAATGGTACTAATTTTCGTCGGGACATGTGTAGATAATTATTAGATGTAAATGTGAAAAATCAGATCGAAGTCAAACTTTAGGCACAATATACACTGGGGTCCAAAAGTTTCTTTACACTTGAATTTTGTTTCATATTT
Source organism: Mactra quadrangularis (assembly GCA_025267735.1). NCBI lineage: Eukaryota > Metazoa > Mollusca > Bivalvia > Venerida > Mactridae > Mactra > Mactra quadrangularis. The sequence continues at coordinate 26,940,482 of CM046305.1, read as the reverse complement.
TCCTTTTATCTTTTTATAGCAAAAATTAATGCAGACACATTTGGTTTAACATTTTATTGTGATGATAGAACATAGTTGACAGTTAATGATAAACTGTATATTACTTGTACAACTAATAACAATAAGTAAAGTTTGTTTAAATATATTCCAAAACGTAAAACATTAACTATTTGTAAAGAAACTTTTGGACCCCAGTGTATTCTTCAAAATAAAAACAATAAGCAAGAGTAATTAAGGTTTTGTGTTTTTATTATTGTGTATTAATTTAAAAACAGTAAAATAGTTAAAATCGATAAGATGATAAAATCAATTTTAAAATAATAAAATTAGATTCATTTACTATAAAGTTTTTCAATTATAAGATCTGGTAAAAAGTCAGTAGTTTTAGTTTGTTTTTAGAACTTGACAGCGCTAACGATAGTTCATCATCAATATGGGACACAGAACTTAAAATGTTAAAATTTCCTGTGCTTAGAGCGTACAGTTTAACCTCTGCAGAGTGGTCCTCTACTGATCAAATCCTCTGCACAACAACATCTTATGGTATTACCCATAGGCATAATTTTAATTGAAACTAACCTCTGCAGAGTAACAACCTCTGAATAGCAACGCACTTTAAACCCTACCATTGGGTGTTGTTCAAGAGAGCATTGGGTGTTGTTCAAGAGAGGTTGTGCAGTACTGTGTATTTCTAAATATACACTAATAGTCAGCCCTTATTTTAAGATCTTAAACATTGTCACATCCAAACAATACTTGTCTAGCTGTCATGTTGCAATACTTAAAAAATAGCGAAATTTTGACTATTTTACCAAAAACATACTAAAAAATTACTCAAGTATGCAAATTTTGATCATTAAATCAGCCTTCCATATAAAATCGTACAAAAGAGATTTTGTTGAAAATTGTCTGAAAATGGTTAAATGAATACAAATTATATAAATTAATATATTAAATAGATCACGTGACATATGTACGCTCAAACCACAGACAGTAAAACCATATATGTAAACATGTCCTGTTGAGTACTTATAATTTAAAGGAATGTATCTATTTTAACCAAAAGTTCAAACGAAACACAGAAAAAGCATTAAAGAATCAGGATATCTGTAAATTTCGGAAATACATGTTATATCTTTTTTTGTCTCTAAAGGTGACATTTTTTTATTTGTTGCAACGCCACTCTTAAAATTTGTTTTCCCGATCTAAAATTCTCCGCTCGCCTACTCGCTAATTTAGATCTAGCCTTTTCCAACCGAAGGTCACGTTCAGGTGACCTTTTTTCATCATAATATTCATGACGAAATTGTTATGATTCGTAACTTGTTTACATCGTCTACGTCACGCAATTTGAAATGAGCCGCCCAATCGCAGACTGTGAATAATACGGCTGTTAAATTAGCATGCAAACATTGGTATAAAAATAGAAATTTCGAAATCAAAATGTGATTAATAGTGTTTTCGTCTAGATGAAAGCTACGCATTGATTGGTCGACACAAAGTTCATCTCGACGCGACCTTCCACGCAGACGATAGAGATCCTGTACGACAACGCTCTACAGGATATCTGTTCACGGAGATTGAAATACTTTCATCTCTATTTTCTACACGTATTCTGTAAACATGTATGTCTTTTATACAGGCCGTCCTAATTTTTAATTGTTACTTTAACATAACTTTCAAATCATCAACGTTATATAGAAGCAATAGAATCTTATTAAAAAAGGTTTATCACCTTATTTGTGATGTTAACAAACTATTAAATTGTACGAATAAAGCTAATTTGCAATTTCAACCAATATTATTAAAGTCATTTTATCATATGAATGGAACCTTATACAAAAAGTAAGAAAATTAACACATCCCCTTATTGCCAATGGTGAGTCTGAATGAAAAGATGGACAGATTTATGGTCATCTCAGATTAAATACAGTCTTACAATAGAAGAAATAAATCGATTTATAAACGCCAACGTATATTATATACATTACGGATAATAAATTGACCGAATATCATGATCTTTCCAAATTTGTACGAGATGAAATAGATTTTTAAAGTACGGAACCTTTAAAGTGACATGTTGTGATACTTTTTCAATATTTTTGTATCATAATACGGTTATAACGAAACCTTTATTCGTGTTTAAAATGACGAAACAGTGTTTCGAAAAAAACCCTCAAAATAACATTATTTATGAAATTAACACTATGTCATGCACGGGACTCAGTAGTAAAGCATGTGTTCTTACATTTTTATTCAGTTCAAGATCACGGTTGCAATATCACGTGACTAAGGCGGCACAACTACTACAGAAAAAAACAACAGTGAACAAACCGCCTCGACTCAGAGTTTTAAAGAGTTGTAAGTCTTAATTCTTGTCAAATTTCTATGATACCTACGTCTATGATACCTACGCGAGGCTTAGCAGAAAAGAACTGTATACTTTTGCTCATCCCATCTTCAACGTATCTAACCTTTTGCAAACACCCTGGAAAATCTACCAACATTATTCCTTTTCAAAGACGGACGACGGCTTTCACTGTAGCGTGCTAAAAAGGTGATATTAGTGGTATCGCCACCGTAAAGATGGCATTGTTGAGATAGTTGATGTGGTCTTTCACACATGTTCAACTAAGTTCAATTTTTTCTAATTGGATTTTTGTTTATAAACATCCGTCCACTTATCGTTAGTATATAGTAGATGTTTGTACATATTAATAAATATAATTCCTTTAAGTGTTTTGAACTTAAATATTTGCCTGTTTGGCAAGGTAAGAACTAACTGGAGATCGGAACTTCGGACCAGGTAAAACTTGGAAGTACAATTAAAGAGATAGTTTTTCTTCTAAATAGTTTCTTTGTCATCGACATAATGAAATACTTTTAAAACGATGATTTGTGATATAACTACTGTGTTTTTGTCACTCTTAATTGAACTATGACAAAATAAAGGCCCTGTTCTGTTTGGTTCTGGTCAGTTCTCTTCCATATTTTCTGCGCTGCTCTCTACTGGTATGTTCTGTTTTGTTTCATTCTACTATAATCTTGCTCGGCTTAATTTTCGCTGTACTGTTCGGATTTCCTTTGCTCTTGTACTGCTCTCTCTCTGTTGTGTCTTTGTATTGTATTGTGTTGTGCAATGTTATGCAAAGTACTGTTCTGTTATATCATTTCTTTCCACTCCACCTTACCAACCCACTACATTTATCATTATCTTTTTATTTGCTTGCTCAGTTCGGTTTTTCTCCTTTCTGTTCTGTTCTGTTCTTTTTTATCATTTCATATCCTGTTCTCAATGGTTAAATAACTAAATCTTAAAATAGTGTTTAATTAAAATTATAGTTAAATCAAACATGACATTGCTAAATAAAATCATTGAGATGTTTCGTTACAGATGACTTATCCGATTTTTGACTGAGAGAAATTTTGTATATACAAGTTTTATCAAGATTTCTGTATGCCTCATCAACCACAGGGAAAGTTAAATCATCTGAGAATAAATCATCATTTCACTCTTGTTTTCTGGTTGACAAATGTATGCTTATCCTTATACAGTGCCCAACAAAAGGTCTTGGACGAATGAAAATTTTAGAAAAACTGATCAGACTTACCTAGTTTGCGACATTAGGATATATGAGTGATCTACAGATAAGATCATTTTAGTTACAAGCACTATATCTTGTTTGTGGAATTTTAATTACCCAAAAGAAATTCTTTTGCTCGAACTAAAAAGTGATTGTATCTGGCAACCGGACACCCGTTTATTTGGACGAGTTTCCTAAGCATATTGCTTTGCCCTCTTCCTGGTTCCCTTAAATTGATTTTACATACGTATTCCTTTCAGAGTAAGAAGGGTACTAAGACACGAAGCGCTAATTAGCGATATGCTTAGGAAACTCGCCCTTAGCAGACTCATACCAGAAGTAATTTAACTATGATTGAAGCCTATACATGTTACATAGTTAGAATGATATGTTGATTAACTAACTGATGCCGATTTTTTTACTTGCTTAGATGACTCTATGGTTTTTTGTGGGTTGACGTGAAGTCCATTTAAACCTAAAACATGATTGTGTACAAGGACTTCTGGAGGGTACTGTATAGTTCAAATCAACAGTCATTGACCGATTGTATCACGTACCATTCCTAATACTACTACTTTGTTGAAGTTAAAAAGTCGGCCCTTGCTTGATATTTTTATTAAAAGAAATGTTTTCTGTTATAAAGTACCATAATTTATATAACTTGAAACTCAATGCTTCACTTATCAACTTTATTGAATCATCATGGAGTGCTGTGCTTATTGTCCTTTATACCGTCAAGTTTTGTTTAAATTTTAGTTAGTTAGCGCACAATCATGCGATTTGTTGCGATTTTAGAGCTGCATTCTTTGATAAAAATATCTACATTTTTGTATTTCTGTATAAAATATAAATTATCATACATGTAATAAAATGAACATGAATTGTAATGCTATACCATCCATATCAGATAAACAAAGGATGACACATGAAGGAGAATAACAATCCCAAATTTCCATGGTTGTCCTTAATTTGAAAGAAAAGGTTCACCATATTAAGACCGTTCATCCATAGTGGAACTTTACTGTATTTATGTTGTTGTTTGTATAGAAAATGCAATCGTAGACTAAACAACTTGCACTTTGCATAATTACATGTCTACGCATAATAACCACTTCATTAAAAAGATATTTTATGTTATGAATGACTGAACAAATACAAATTGTGCATGTTTGTATCCTATATATAAAGCTTACACACTGTTGTTATTCAATCTTACAGCATACAAATTGCCTAAGCTTAATGATTTTCAATGAAGTATCCTTACTTTGATATTTCATGAAAAGAAAGTGTGCTTTTTAACCAAACAGGTAAATCTAAGCATTCTTGTCTTTGAATGAAAAAAAATACAATACATTTGTGCATTACAATTCGCACTTGTCTAGTCATGTAATGGTGCAGTGGCAACGTGTTACTTTGTATAATTTTTCCTCCTCAAACGGAGGAGTTGCCGACCCCTTATAGAAGAGCAAGTGAGTACTAGTTAAGAAATATGCCCAAGGAAGCTTGATGGGTGAATAGGCTGTCGTTTATATATTACACATGTATTGATAAAAGGCGTTTATCCTATGAAAAAACCCAGAGATAATGTATACCCTAGAATGGCCAAAATGTTGATCTTTAAAGTATATCCTTTACTTATCGAAACATTCTTTCAACGATATTGATTATCATGATTGTAAAAAAAACTGTCACGTATTGTGTTTTTGTCATACTCAGCTGAGTATCCCATTTGCTACCATTGCTCGTCTGACTGTTTTTGTGATTTTTTTTATCATTTTATCGTTGTAAAAGATTGTATGAAATTCTAACCAGCTTTCTCGGAATTTTGTTTCACCAAAGACTCCTTCACTTTTCCGTAAAGATTCACCATATTCGACCTACAAGTACACGAAGAAAAATAACGACATAATTGTCGAACTTACTTTGAATGACGTGTCCTATAGCGACCAGAAATGGGACCAAGGTAGAATATTATCAAACATCTTACGATCGTATCATCAAAGTTATTTAAAAATAAGTATAAACTATTGGGATAATCAAAATTAATTGACTTAATTGCGGAATGTCTTAATATAGGGAAAATTTTCTTCTCAAATCAAGCATTTGTAAATATTTCGAGGGTTGTCCGCAAGACTGTAGTAAGTGCATTGCATAAAAGAGCGAGTTACTACAGTCTTGCGGACAACCCTCAATTTAATCGTCAAAAAGCTCTTGATTTTGCAACCAAGGTGGTCTTTATAGCAAAACGCTAGTTACTGTATAATAAAAAATCGTAGATGACAAGTGAATAGTAAAGAGAAAGTTTAATTGCTTTAATTAGCTGTAATACCTTTGATTTTACGGGTCACGGGGATCGCCCAATTTAGATGACCAGCGTACTGAGCCACTGGACCATTACCATTTGATGATAAGATTGTTGAACTTTTGAAGTGAGCGATTAGAGACATTATAATGACCTTTATTGGTGGGCAAACATATGTTTCATCACCAACGTATACAAAATTAAATGAGTTTATAGGTATACATACATCAGTATCGTTTCGCTAGACTGTGTGTATAAACGCCCATTGATCGAACATTTTAAACGAAAGGGAAGCCAAGCGTGCAGATTATAAAGTATAAACTAGCTTGCATGTTGTTTAAAATGAAATTATTCATTATGTATAAAACATCGTTCATTCGTCAGTGAAGTGTCACGTCTAACAATTTTAGTTGTCATGTGATTTTTAAGTAAATTTATTTACTAGTTATAAGAACCACGGTGAAGCCACAAGTGGATATTATATATTCAATTTCTTAAAAAGAAATGGGCGGCGGTACTAATAATGGTAAACAAGTGTTCTTTATTGGTGCCTGGAGAGCTCAACAATTTAGTGACCAATTATTAAAACAAATCAGTGGACAGATTGCTTCAAAGAAAGGATTTTTAACGGATTTAACTATTTCACCAGAAGGATTGGAACTTTTTATGAAAAATACTGAAGGACAAGTTACACGTCATGATAAAATTGCTTTAGAAAATATTGTGGATTTTATTGATAATAAGTATAGCACTACTTGTACATTAGCTATAGTTCGTGACAAGCAACTTAAAGTTTATACAGTTTTTGTGTTTATTTGTAAATCCGATAAGGACGCTTCAGCCTTGATACAGCTTTACAGAGACACTAAAAGTCAGTTAAGTGGCGAAGGATATAATACAGACTTGACACCGAAGGGCCACAACTGGGTTTTACAAGAAAAATCAGAGCCCACTATTCATAAATCGGTAAACGGCGAGGTACGAGTGTTTACGTCAAACCCAGTGCCAGACGATCAAAGATTTGAAGCAGAAGACCACAATATGTCGGCTGATACTCGTTCACGTACGTCTGGAAAGAGTTCAAGCTCTGATGTGAAAGAAGAACTTAGTCACCTAGCCGAGGAAGTTAGGGATATCAAGCGTCTACTTGAAGTTGGATCAAGGAACAGACATAATATAGAACATCAGAATGGAAACTATCACATAGTCACTACAAAACGAAGTCCGATGATACCAGTGACGTCACAATACATGGAACGAGAAGTCAAAATGAGACAAGTACCTCATACTAAAAGCAAGTCAGTTGTTTACGCTACCAGAAGTAGTAATAATGGTCGATATCCCGAAGGTGGTCGACGAGTTATCTTAACCAAAGGTGGCAGTGTTCCTAGAAGTGGTTTACGCCATTATTCCTCTGTAAGCCCAACAAGAGCTGTCTATACTAAGAGAGTATATGACCCCAGAGCCCCTGTGATCAACAACGAGATAAGAAAACCTATACAACAACAACAGCAACAACAAGTGCGCTACGTTTCCCACCAACAACCTGTTATCATGATACCAAGGATGCGATCAACCAGTTCTACCATTTCTCATAGATCAGATGTGGTCCATAAAAGCATCGAACACGTCTACAGAGCTAGACCGTCCCGTAGAATGTATCTACCACCTCGGCCTACTAGTCCGATAAAACAGCAAAGCCCTGAAGTCCTTTACTCCGAAGTTAACGAACCTAGATTCTACTCTCAACCAAAACCAATTCAAATAGTACACCGTCAAGTGAATGGAGTTCAGCGACACGACAATGGACACCATACTGTCCATGTGAGGTTGAACCCAGAGGTTAAGACATACTATGAACATGACGACAACATAGTCGCTAGAGATGCTAACATTTCAAACGTAAGCACCGCTGTTAACATGTCCATGAATGGATCAGAGGAGAGGCTGTCACAGGTAAAGAATTCTCAATATACTAAAAATCTTCCTGCAGAAACTATCATCGTTCGAACAACTGGCGAAATTTCAAGAAGTGCTCCGGAAGGTGAAGCAAATGTGAAAGAGCAAGTAGAAAGTGTCACCTCTGAGATATCGAGAGAAGATGAGAGTCATGGTGGAAGCGTGTATCATGTTAAAGCTGCATTTACTGAGCCACATGGTAACGATGCTTACAAAATTGGAGAAACTCCTGTGGATGAATCTTATTTTGATAATCCGAATGAACACTTTGTTACTGATACAAGTGAACAAATAAATCAAGTGTCTGATACTTATATTGCCAATGAAATTGAAGGTGATGAAGATGTGAATATCAGTACTGAAGAAAATGGCGATGCTGGTCTATTTGAATCATACGTTAAAACGCCCGAGGATTACAATGAACCAAAAGACGAAATTGTTGAAGAAATTGCAGTTCGATATCATGAGGATGGTGACGCTAATGATAATGATGAGGCTACTAAAGATAAAGTTGAGTCTGATAATGAAGTTAATGAAGTTGTGAGCGATGTAGAAGCAGAAGATGTAGAGACTGAAAACGATAGACATGATGAAATTGAAGATGAGGGACTATTTGGTGCTTATGCTAAAACACCAGAAGAATATGGCGAGCCTGAGAGTACGGTTGTTGCTGAGGCAGCATTCAGATACCACGAAGATATCGAGAAAACTGATGATGAGGACAATGAAAATCAGAATGATGAACCAGAAAGACGAGTACGTTATAATGATAATGTTCAACAAATCGCTGTAAATGGCGATATAGCACACACCACCCTAGAAGATAGAAACTTGCATGCTACGTTTGAAAACTCACAACTAAATGAAAGAGGCGAGTTATCCTATGGTAGGGGCATTTCTGCTAGAATTCAAAGATTAACTGCAAGAGCAAAAGGGGAGAGTCTATCAAGTGATGAGGAAGATATACCTAGAGAACAAGATTATAAACTTGATATGGATGCACTGAGGCAATACACAAGTGATCCATCCGTTGTTATAATTGAGTCCGAATCTAATCGTAGAGTCAAGGCTGAACCTGCTGATGATTATGATCAAAACAATGAAGTTGATCCAATTGGTGACGTTGATACATATGAAGAAGTTGTTCAAAATGGTGACATTGATGACAATGAAGAAGATATTACTAATGATATAGACAATTTGTCACTTAACGATGAAAATGTTGAAAATATATCAAATGGACTTGAACCTAGCGATGAAACTGAACCTAGTAATGAACAGGATACCAGCAATGAAGCTGATCCTGAACCAATTGTTAATGATGTTTCACCTAAAACTTTCGTACATGAGTCAACGGATTCTCTACCAGAACGGGTAAAATTACCTGTAACTGATGAAGTGTTGAAAGCTTACATTGCTAAAAAGTCTGGAAAGAACACGGCAGATATGGACGATGTAGACGAACTTGTAACGCGATCTGAAGGATCCGTGTTATTCTAACAGTGTTTGTTTCCTAGAGAGCTGTGTATGTTTCCTAGAGAACTGTGTATGTTTCCTAGAGAACTGTGTATGTTTCCTAGAGAACTGTGTATGTTTCCTAGAGAACTGTGTATGTTTCCTAGAGAACAGTGTTTGTTTCCTAGAGAACTGTGTATGTTTCCTAGAGAACTGTGTATGTTTCCTAGAGAACTGTGTATGTTTCCTAGAGAACTGTGTATGTTTCCTAGAGAACTGTGTTTGTTTCCTAGAGAACTGTGTTTGTTCTTAGAGTACATTAAAGATTCCAATATTTAAAGACGTGTTAATCAAAGTAGACAATATAGTAACTGTGTTTTATTTCACAATATGTGTAATATATTCACTTTGACTTGTACTCTTTGACAAGCTGGAAGATTTGTGAGGAATTCGATTTTGACGATTTTACCATTTTGGACATTGGTTCGTGATTTGCGTATGATTCATTTTATTCTTCGTGGACTTAACTAAATGGACGGACATACATTATATTATTAACTACATATATTTTTGTATTCGGAGTAAGTTACATTTCTAATTAATGACTTACATTGTGTTCATGTATAGAAATTTTATAACAAGTATAGAATATAGTTGTAAATTATAATAGCTTTAGATAACCTGGTAGAATGTCAGCTATGTAGTCAATGCAAACATCCCGATGAATTTTGACATTTTATTTTCATATTATAATGATTTATTTATCATTAAATGACGCTAATCGTATGCACATATTTTGCAACATTAAATGTTAATTATGTATAAATAAATTTCGTAAAATGTAGAGAATGATGTTCTATATGAACAATGTAGATAATGTTATACATTAATGTTCAATTTAAATTGAAATAGATAACCCGAATGATATTTACTATTATTGGCAATGTTCTTTTGTTTGGAGCCAATCATTCGGAACACCGCTGTGATATTCTACCAAGATATACATAGAAAATCGCTAAGGAGTTCCGAATGGAAGTCAATCTGAACTCTATCAAGTTTGTCCTATAATAACATAATTATTACCAGGCAAGGAACGTCAGTTATGGCTACTAACTTTCGAGAATCGAGATCGTACAAAAATCTACTTTAATAGCAATTATCATATTTCTAGATATTTCGGATGTTTAATATATGTACATGTATGTATGTACCGCTACTATTATTCGGACAGGTCAAACTTATTCGGACAATTTGTATACTTAGAATACCCTTTGGCGTATCATTTGACCTTTTATCCGTTATCTATTTAATTATCATGAAATATATGCATGACTTTTAAGATTGGGTAAAATCGGATGACAAGATTAAACTCTAATGTTTGATTAACAAGCGTGAAAGACTTAAGTTTGTAAACCTAAGGGCGAGCTACCTAAGCAATATCGCTAGCTAGCGCTTTGTGCCCTGGTACCCTTCTGATACCAAAAATGAATATGTTTGTGATATCAAATTCAGGGTACCAGGGTGCAAAGCGCTACCTAACGATATGATTATGAAACTTGCCTTTAGTTCAACTGCAGTGAACAAATACTAGTGTCTGGTTTGTTTAAATAATGCGTGGGCTGTAGACTTCTTTTCACAGTATCAAATACATTAACAGCGTTCATGTATGAATACTAGATATTTGTTTTAACATATCGTTTGCATTATCACGTATACCAATTAGTGTATCAATTACATAGCGTGGGCCAGGTTTGTTTGAATTATGATAGTTTTATATTACGTTGAAATTTTAGCTTACATAATTATGTTAATTTGAAGCACTTAATAGCTTTAAAAGGTGTTTAAGTGAGTGCGCCCTTTTGGTCTTTCTGTCATAATGTACAATTGATAATTATGTAAAAGATTCAGTGACATAGCTAACAGAAATATAAAAATGTACCAATTCTTCCTATCGGGTTTCGTTTAACACTGAACGTGTTTCCGGGGTGTAAAAATCCGGGTTTCTATGTCTCTGGATAGATTTCAACTAGGTTCATGAGTTCACGATTGCAGTGCTACTTAAATCCGAACACATTTAGGACAATTAAAGAGATCCCGATTTTAAAGGTTCTCGATTTTCTACTATTGTTTTCTTTTAGAATGTTATAATGGGCCCTAAAAGTCACACTATATCAGATTTGGGGTTTCTGAGGGTTTAGATTACTTATACTGTTTTTATAAAAGGACTTAATTAAAATATGTAGGCGTTCTATTTAAACTATTTTAATATTACCTTTTTTATCACTTTTAGTATATATATATAAATATGTTAACTAAGTTATGACATATCACTTTGAAAACGTTTATCATCCTTCATTGTTTGACTGTACTTAAAAACCAAGTGGTCCTATGTGAACCTCAGTTGAAATTATACAAGAGTAGATGATATTTATATATTTCGATGTAAAATTACACTATACAATGCATTTTGTTACTTTTGTGAATTGTTAAATTTTATTCAACAGTCAGTGGTGCGTACATTAACCCTGCTGATTTAAATACTAAATATTTGTTTGACAATTCCCGAATAAAAATACGGATATCTATTTTTATTGATTGTGAGTACAGAAGTATTGTAGTGAGTATTTAAATCAGTGGGGTTAATGTATGTACCACTGACAGTTAAATAAAAGACAGCTGTTTTATAAATCATAATTGCGCTTGGTCAAAATTAGGAAGTTAGACCAATGAAATTTTCTGTATTTTGAAATTTATGTGGCAAATTCTGACAGTAATAACATTATATTATATATCGCTGGTTTAAGGCAAAACAGTCGTAACTCAATATAAGAAAAGAGTGAGTTACGTTCGTTTTTCGCTTAACCAGCGATATAAATATGCATACAAGTACGTTTTGTTGTATTGTATACTTGAAAACTACTATGAATCAAATGCATAATGTATGAAGTGTTGAAATGAACGCAATAGAATAGCAAGTCATTAGTTACGTATGTTTATCAAACAATATAAATGATGTAAGTTTGTTTTTGATGGATAAAACTTGTCATAAAATACGTATAGTCTTTAATATGTTGAACATGTGTGTAGGTTAGGCTTAGAGAGGTGTAGTGCCCTACTGGGTACAGTATGAATGTGCTTCTTTTATCATAATTCAAGTTACACCCAAATAATCACCATATCATTATTTTAACATAATATACACCAATGTTTGCTCAATCTACAGTGTATCCTCCGTAAGTTCTTCGACAAATGAATATTGGAGACAAACTGATCATGTATATTTTGAGTAAATTCACAATTATCAACGCTTATTGATGTAAAAGGTTTTAATCATATGTTATTGCTTTGTATTGTAAAAATGTATGTTGTATATCCATGTATGTCACATATTTTATATGATGTAAATGTTGTTCATGGGTCAAATGGCCTTTAGAATATAAAACAAGGTCTTCTTCTTCTATGTTGATAAACTAAGTAATGCTGATTTAGGAAATGATCCTGATGACTCTTGTTAATGGGTAATTGTGAATCAGTTTATCGTAAAACATTTGTTTGTTCAAGAACTTTTGGATGTCACTGTATTATGTAATATTATTGTACACGGATATTTTGTATATTTGTCTTTTCTCTCAATTATTCTAGAGCTATTTTCTTCAATATCATTTTTTTTTTTTTTTTTTTCGATGATTCATAAATTTGTAAAATGATCATTATTTTATACATTTCAATTCCAATTAGTTTAAACATACGCAGTGTATTGGTATGTAACCTTACAATAATCTATGATTCGTGCTTGGATCGAATTTCGATATTCCGATTCTTAAACGGACTCTCTCACGTTGCCATCAAAGGTAGCTTGAAGGCATGCATATAGTCTGATACTTCAGGTACAAAAATATATTCTCAACAAACTTATCAAACGATTTTAATAAATATGTGTTCATTATAGGGCAAATTTAAAAAATGGACCAGATATATAGAATGACGGTATATTTTTCTCTGTGATTTTTATGCTATTTTGTTAAATAAAAAAATGCTTTTTTTGAAATGCATTGAGAATATGATCGACACCATGCAATTACGGCCTAGAGATTGTTAATATTAAGTCATACTGTCCTTGAATACAGTGTTGTCACATAAACTGTAAAATAACATTTTCTTCAATGGTATGAATATTAACAAGCCTCCATGGTAGGTCGATATACGCTGTACGGTTCGGTAAAGCTGCATCATTTTTATGGAAGAATATTTTCAGCACAAAATGAAAAATTTAGAAACTGTCTATAAACGGGATGGATTTATCAATGGGGTTCCAACATTGAAAGTTTTAATTTAGATTCTTTGTGTATTTTCACAATCCAACAACAACAATAATTTCATTAAGTGATTCAGGACTCCGTCCCATTACATACATATGTTTTAAAACCTTGGGGAGAAATATATTACTTAATCATATTAGCTTGTTAACGGGTGTTTGATGTGAATATGGCTTGATCACTCTGCCATGTAAAGGAGTTTGTACAAGGTTTTGTTCATGATAAAGTATTTAAGATTATATAAAAAATATGTACCTATTATTTAGCAGGTCCGTTCCAAAGCGGAAACCCATTAGCTTCTTGATTTCGTAATTTGTTTATGGCATATCTTTTATAACGACTAAAACATCCCCCTCTTTGCTTTTTGGCATTGTATATATATGCATGAAATCATAACTATGTACTATGTGCACGTTTATCAAATAAACTTCTACTCTGCTCTGTTCTGTTCCCTTTTTGCTTTTAGGCTATGTGGATAGTTTGTACTCTATTCTTGATTTTCCTGATATGTTTGCTTACACCTTTATTATATTACTATAGCCAACCGATTTAATAAATGATTATGATATTCCAAAAGATACCAAGCCGCTTAAAATGCGTCAAATCATGCACAACGTCTAGGCCCATACATAACCTCAAGTAAATACTCGATTTACTGAAGAAAAAGTACAGGAGAAATTCTTTAAACGGTTGTGTTTTTTATTAAGATATCAATTTTGTGCGAATGATAGATATTAAAATTAACATTTTAGTTTTGATTGAAATAATAACTTCCTTTTGATGAACTTATGAACTCATGAATAAACGTTCTTCGTGTAATCATTATAGCTTTCAGTGGTTTATTTACTAAATCTCGTACAAGAAATAAAAACCAACACAACTAATATCCAATTTAATGTTATGCTATTTTTGATAGATTTCATCACCAGCTGAAGTTTAGACTATCATTCAAGATTTTTTTGTATGATGATTTATCTGTATTTTTCATTCATGATGCACAGCTTGGGTTATATTTAAATTAAGATTAAAATATTTACCTATAAACACATTGAATAGATTTGTAGAGAGCGTAGGCTGATAAGGTTAGTTAACAATTGTATAAGTACATCTCTGTAACGCGCCGTCTAAAGTTAGAGTCTTAAAATGGTCACGCCTTAATCTCATGAACACCTTGTGTTAATTTGAATAAATTCAATCTTATACTGTATAAATATGGACAAACATAACTTATAAATAGCTTTAATATAGCACGTAACGAGGAAAATTTAACTTTTCATCGAAAGAGTCTGATACAAAAAAACTATACGACAAAAACGGTCGTAAATCCATTTTAAGATTTCGTCTGAGAATGATCGGAATTCAATTAATAATTTTATGATTGCTTATTTAGATTGTATAAAACATGCTGTAAAATTTACGACCATTTTGAATTAATTTGATAAAATATTAAACATTTTACGACCATTTCCTGCTAGTCGCTTACAATGATTTTCTTCGTAAGTTTTGTCAACGAAAATGGTTTCTGGTGAATACGGCATATGAAGAAAACAACTTATGTATGAGTAATTTAGGACAGTCTTACACAACTTATATATATCTTTGGTTCCAGATCGTGTCAGCCATCTTTGGCCAAACAAATCATTGGGACCAACAATTGACGTTTCTCAATATTACAAATTATATACTATTCGTGCTTTACAATGTTTTACGCTGTTTTCGGTCTGTGATAACTTATAGAAATTGAAATCAATTAATCAATTTCGGGAGGCACATTGTCGCAAAACTCAACATTTCTACTGTACTGTATATTCAACTATTTCACTATTGTATTTGTACATAAAACTGCAATCATTCTCATTTTTGTGTCATTCAGCCATATTACTATTGCTGATACTGTAATGTTATTTCTTTGATATTTTCATTTTTTATTGTCAATTTTACTTATACATGTACACTTCTCTTAGTTTACAGTGAGCTTTTGAAAATGGTCAAAACGTCTAAATTGCTGAGATTTGTATATGAATAAAACCTGCTCAAGTAGACTATGACATCTTGACTTCTATTGTCATGGTTTGCTATAGTTAATTCTTTATGTCCATGGTCAAATTTCTCAAGACTGTATTTGCGTAGTCTGCCATGTTGTCGAGAACAATACGCTATATGTCGCTAACGTATCAGATTTGTATGGAGAGGGGTTAGGGAAGCTCCACCGAAGCGTCTATTGTAAGCAAATGTTACTGGACATTTCGCGGGCTTAGCGCAAAACGGCCGTAACTCAATTTAAAAAAAGAGTAAGTTACGATCGTTTTGCGCTAAGCCCGCAATTTTATACTTATTCTTTCTGTTGGTGGAAGAATGCCATTCTTGGTAGAATGAAATATTTGTTTATTGTTCTTGTTCATGGCTTACTTCATATAATTTCTTAGGATGTTAAGCCACCCTTCTCCCCCAAACAAAACAACAAGATATGTACATACATGTATTTACATGTTACAATCCAACATAAAATATGATGATATGACGATATTCAACTTCTTTTCTCAAACAGCTTAAACCATTTTGGGCATTAAGATGTAGGCCATAATGTCTAAATCTAATCCTTTTTGGTTGTACAATGCTTTGCAGTATTGTTAATGATATTTTAAAAATAGATGCAAGTATATATATATATATATATATATATATATATATATATATAAATTATGTTCACCATACTCAACTTTTTAACCTTTTACACTATGTACTATATTCGTTTGTCTTTTAGAATGTTCTGTGAATATATGATATAGTTTTATGTTTTCTCTTATATAATTTAGACCATTTCCGTGAATATATAATATTTAATATGTTATGCTCGTTTTATATGTTTGACTCTTCTCTCCCCAGCCACCTTACGTTGCAACAAAACTAGTACCATAATAACCACGGAATGAAAGTCTTTTTGTGTTACACGTGATATTACGTTTTCATTGTTTTTAACTTTAGTTCTGATATTATTTTATAATATTGTTACATTGTTTTTCTATTGTGTATAAGTCTTAAAATGTAAATTAGTTAAATGTATATATTATGATATTTTGATATTAGTTTACCATCGTGTTCTTTGTCGATATTAGCTTTACTTTAAAATATCAAATTTAATACTGAAAATTTCATACTTTACGTCTTTGAAATTATGGCATTTTTGTCGCAGTTTCTTAGATGCGCCGAAACATTATAAAAATACTTTTTTATTTATAGCCGCGCTTTCGTATGTATACATGTAATAAATCCTTGATTTTTACTGATTTTTATTTTATAAATTTTTATACTAAAATTTGACTTCGTCATGCTTGACAGCCAGTAACAACATCACATTATACATTATGCAAGGTTGAACTTACGCATGATGGACGAATAAGTTGGGCATGATTAACTTTGAAAGTAACTTAATTTTAAAACTTTTCATTACAAAGATTTGTAGTTGGTTTGTCTAGATGGATGGAAATATGTAAACGCCCATAAATTCTATATTTAGGTATATACCGAGATTTCAATCAGCCAAAAATGTCGTTAGCTTGTAAAATGTGAGAAAATATCACATACATACCTGTTAGCCATTGATTGAAACGATTGGTTATATTATTGGTGATGAAGTTTGATATATATGTTGATTATTATGTTGTTTTTTGTAGACAAATTGTTGTTTTTGCCTTGTTATGTTGTTTTTGATTTATTATGAAAATTACTATATTTGACAATACTATTCATGCAAATATATGCCTAATTATACGCTTTTAAATTGCTACGAGTGTTTGTTATTCGTTTGAATGAATATATTCATCCCAAATCGTACGCTGTCGGACAAGTTGTCTGCAACTACAACCCATCTTCTGTTTTATGCACCCTTCTAATCATTCAAGACTTGCAGCCCTGTACACCTTTTCATAAAAAATCTTACGAAAAATGTTATCGTAAGTCAAATTAAAAAAATTCGCAGTTCAAAGTCAGACGGATAATGAACATAACAATGCTATGATATTCAAAAGGTATACAATATTCTTTATAATTCAATAACTTTTGGAATTGATTGGCTAAAATGACCATATTTTGGTTTTTTTTTTGCTTTTGACTTACGATATTTTTTACCGTAAGATATTTTGTGAAAACATGCCTGATATCTACTCGTTCGGAACTCATCGAAGATTTTCTAAGAAACTTATCTTCGTAGAAGATTGCCAAGGTGTTCCGAATAGTATATTCTATCAATACGTTGATAGTGTTGGCATTCAGGGTTGGAATCGGTTGCGTTTCCCATGACTCGGAGTTCACAATGTCCTGCCAACTTTATTGGCTGGTAAGTTAGGAGTCAGTAGTGCCAAGGTAGCCCAATTTTTCTATAAGAATATTTGTCTATCTCCAATGGGATGGTCCGATACAAAGCTTCACTGATGTATATTGACACTTTATTGGATTGAAATGGTAACATTTTCCTTACCAAGCCTGGCATATCAAGAAGGTTTCCTAGTATGTCATGTGGACAAAAACAACAATATAAGTAAACATCATTCTATTTGAATATTACGAGTTTACAAGTTTATTCAATAAAGAAAACCGGAAGGTCTTAGACCCTTGCGGCCAACATACATTACAGCATACAAATATAAACATAATATATATGTACAGACAAGTGACAATTTACGGGGTCTCTATATAAAACCCCTGTTGAGGGGTATTATCTACTTAAGCTTGGATTGACCTTATTTTAATTGATATATCAATATATATAATAACCAAACACAAGAACAGTATGATATGAACCTTTATATATACACAGTCTGTTGAATGTATAAAGGGTATTGTATAGGTATACCCAGTAAGAAATACCCCACAAAAATTCTGGGGTCTATACCAAGTCTTTTTAAAACGTATGTTGCGCAAACCATAATAGTTGTGTCCCCTATATATATCTTTATCAAATATATATCAAATTATAGTAAAAAAAAACCACAAAAAATAGATATAATAAAGAAGCTGTCCAATAACAATGACAAATTATATAAACATAAAAATTAATATATTGACTGTATCATATAACATGGAATGTACTGTTTATAATTACTATTGCTCGTATCGACAGTTCATGAAAATGTGAGGTCTTGGATTTTCAATTTTTCAAACAAGGCTCTTAATGAGGGACTTTTGTCAGTTATCTTTCCTTGATAAAATCTGAAGCAATCCAATTGGTAAATAGGTCCTATCAGTTGGAACCCTTGGATTTTATCATAGAAGTCCTATGTAAGGATAATAATATATTTCATCTAATATTTTTCTTGTTAATTGAGATATAAGCAGGATTGATGAAGTTTAGATAGTTCTTTACCCAAACAATATTTAGCTTGATTTTCAAACAAATTAAATAATTTACAAAAAAGTTATTTAAGATTAATTATGGCTAATTGACATTGAAAAGTAAGGGTAAAATTCGAGTAATCCAAATGATTGGACCGACCTATTTGAAGAGCATACAAGGAGAAATAACTGAATAATGTCCCTTATTAGATATGTTTCATAGTCTTGGAGAAAAAAAGCAGTAATTTAATGCCGTGGTCACTCATTACCGGATGGTTATCCCGGGCTCACACAAAGTGAAAATGCAAGCAATTGTAGCAAACCGTACGAATCCTTGGTTCATCCACAATCATTCGTGATTGTGGTTCCACTATGTACTGCTTTTAAACTAGTTAAAAGATCTCCACATTCAGCCAGAATCCCTGTACCATTCCTGCAATTTTGACCATATCCACCTTTCTACTTATCATTCTTAGATGTGTGACTGTGGTTTAATGATTGTAAATGTATCATACTTCGTTCTATTGTCGTCCATACATACTCAGCCGGTATCATCCTTCGTGAAAGTGTGACCAGTGCTTAATGATTATAAATGTATAAAAGACATTTGTGTTTAACTAACACCTGTATGTTGTATAGATTAACAGTCTGATATAATTCTAAAGTTATATGAACTAGTAACTTTATATTCTAGGTCAGTCACAGCATGTAGGACAGTATCTATTTTATATTTTTATCTTCCATCAAAACGTCTTTACGATGTATGCCTATAGCAAAGGTCATGTCTGGGTGATAACTCTAGAAGTACACAGTTGGTTCAATATACAGTGTCCTCTAAAATCTCTTGGATGTAATCAATTTTGAGACAAAAAACCTGACCAGACATTCTGCAATTAGTTTTTACAACAATAAAAACTGAGGAATGTAAAATAGTTTGATTTTTTGTGCGACGTTTAGCGTCAGTGTTGCGATGTTTAACGTCGGGGCAATTGTGACGTTTAGCGTTAGTTTTGCGACCTTCAACGCCAGAGCAATTGCTAAAGCGGTGGCTGCGACGTTTAGCGGCGCTACAAGGGGTTGAGTATGATATATAATGAAAATTGCAAGCAATTACCACTCTGTTCAATCATTACTATTGTCGTCGCATCAGGTGAAAACTACCATTCACCACCATGGAGACAATGTTGAACCGTAAGTCAGTGATACATGTACAAAGATGGCCACACGAAGGTGGCTATATAAACATGGTATCACTTATTATTCAGATTTTAATCAGGATGCGGTTGTATATGTAAACGATTTAAGTTCATTGTATATAGTAAAGTATAAAATATAATTACATACAATTTATAAACCCCTTTAATTATACGTACATTTTCTTAACGTTGAGACACCTGCAAGGATAATGATTTGGTTAGGTTTAACGCTTTCTCGACACATTGTATAGGTCATATCACGGCGGTCAGTCGATCGGCTACTTATCGTTCCCGGAAAGGCTAAATCTCTGGATTTAGCCGTTCACCAGTTACTAAGTGCGTACTTTCGTCAGTGACTGACAGCTGTCCTACATTATTAAGAATCATTGGTAGGAGAGAGAATGACCATATAAATTATTTCATGACCAAACTCCAAAAAAGTATGCCTTGCCTAAGAATCGAACATATGATCCCTTAAACAGTAGACGTTCGTACTACTGACAGGACAAGCCGGGTGGACCTGAATGGGTTATGCAGCTCACCTTGACCCTATATTATTGAAGTCCGTTTATTTGAAAGACAATAATCTTATATGTAAGTTGCAGAGTATCTTCTAATAGCTAAACAGAAAAGTTAGAAAAATAATAACAATTATGGACTTTAGTCAGTTATCTTTCCCTGATAAAATCTGAAGCAATCCAATTGGTAAGTAGGTCCTAATAGTTGGAATCCTCGGATTTTATCATTTAATTCCTATGTAAGAATAATAAAAATGTTCATCTAATGTCTTTCTTGTTAATAAAGGTATTTAGTAATGAAATTTATATAGTTCTTTACCCTAACACTACTTAGCTTGAATTTCAAACAAATTAAATGATTTACATAAAAAGTTATTTAAGATTAATTTTGGCAAATTGACATTGAAAAGTAAGGGTAAAATCCGAGTAATCCAACTAATTGGACCTACCTATATAAGAGTGTACAATGGGGAATAACTGACTAAGGTCCCCATGGTTGTTACTTATGTCTATATAAACGGTGTTTGGGCATATAAAGCACAGCTAACTTTCCTGCACTCAACACACATACAAAAGGATTCTTCAATCTTGCTGTGAATCTAATCCACAATTCATTTCCTAAGTAAGAACATATACAAGACACTTGCCCATTCAATGTTTATATGATATATATAGCGTATTTTGTATAAAAAAACAACCTTATTTAGAGTCCTATCATGAAATTAATGTATAAATTATCACCATGGTCTTTGTATTTAGCTACAACATAGAGCAAGTATTATACTTGTTATCATCACAATCAATGTACGAGTAATAAACTATGTTTTGTTGTCACTAAATCATAATAAACAAGTCATAAAACACCAACATAATAAGGTGATTTCTACAATAAAATTTACATGATTCCTACATTGGTTAAATGATAGTAGATTTATTTTCATAAAGAAGCACTTATCGAAGTTTTATATATCCTGTTTTTTCTCTTGCTTAATACAACATTATATAGATTTTATCATACTCAGATAGATTTTGTAAAATCTTTAATGATAATTGTTTATATTTTCACATTGTTATACATTATATAATAGCTTGTGATTACATTATATAAGTAATAATATTAGATTGCTTTGAAGTCATATTTGTTCTGAGTAATAATATTGTGATGTTTAGGTCTGATTCTAGACTTTCCTACCAAGTGCGATGTTAGCGTCAGTCAATATTTACGTTTTAATAGCTAGCCACCTAGATGAAATTAAAACTATTTATCTTGAAATTGAAACAACACAACTTGGGTACAGTCCCGAATCTTAAAAATTGGTGCATACGTAAATGACGATGCGTCTATCTGTAACTTTATTGTTTCAGACGGAAAAGTATTAGCGAATGCCACACAGGTAAATGGTTTGAATGTATATGTTCAAAATGGAACAAGGTTGCTTTGTAAATACGCTTACGAATTTGACGCATTTTACCCAAAATGAATGACTTTCCTGGTTTATTGACTGAATAGACACATGACCAGGTAACATAAAAATCTGTAAGCACACAACAGTCTCATATTTTACTTTCAATTCTGTATAACTGAACAGCCAGATATCATTTGATTGATAAGTGATTGGTGATAACTTGTTGATGATGAAAGCCATACAGCGAGCTAAAATTCACGTTCCCAGACAGTTCGAGGATGACCTGACAAGGGGGTATATATGCCTCGATTGAAAACAACACTACCTAAAATTGTTGAAATCGTCAATAAAAATAAGCTTTATGTGACACCAGGACCATAAAGACACTTCGGTTTTGTAAAACATCTGGAATTCTGTGGCGAAAATAATGCAAATAGAGATAATATTTGTTAGTTCTCTTTTATTAGTTATTGAGTAACTGTACGATATTTGACTTCAAATTCAGGGCTGCCATGTCGTTCACTACGGCTTATAACTAAATACTCAGCCACAATGGAAAACCACGAACTAGATAAAATACCTAGGCTATTATGAGATTCAGGCATATTGATTCATCTCATAATTGCCGAGTTTTCTCATAAAGGGTATGTTTTTTACCGATAAAATGCCGCCGTTTTGAATTTTGGTAAAATCTTATGTGTTTTTGATTAATGACCCTTACGTAATATCCTTTATCTAATGTACTATTTTTCTCAGGCTAAAATGAGTGTCTTCAGCCAAATTAAAATGCCGATATGAAAACAATTGATTATTAACATTATATAAACTACATTACTTTCTTTCATATTGCTGTATGAAGGAAGATTTTTTATGTTATACTTATCATTCGCCTTGCATTTTCCATGTGATTTTCATTCTTTTGAATAAGAGTTTATACTCAACAATAAGTGTAAAAATTAAAAATGCTGATTTAATACATTATTTATAATATTCAATACATAGCTATACAATCTTTATATATTTTCATGTTCTGGTCATTTTGTCTAAAAAATTAAAGCATATGACCAAGTATTCGTGGTCATGACAAACAGACAATCCTTTATCTTGACGTCAGAATGACGTTTTTGACGTCATACCGATAATACTTAAACGCATATAGCGGAAAAATCGTATAGACAACTTTTCTCAAATTCTGCTGTATGAAAGTCTATACCATGCTTTACATCATATCAAAACTTGGCAAAAATTTATCGGGCAGATTTTTCATAAAAACGGTTTGAAGGCAATTTTTCTGGCTTTTTTTATGTTGCCAATTCGGAAGTTTTTGTCTCTTGCGAATATTTTAATATTAAACGTATATTTACACTGTCCAGGTGGTAGATAATGATGCAAGCTTTAAATTGATGTATAATTTGTTGCTGTGGCGCGGAAAATAAAGATTTAGCAACACATTATAGACGTTTTCTTACCATTGTCGACTGACGTAAAAAGTGCACGCGGGCGTCATGTTTACGACGTCATGGTAACGTTATTAGCAATAATGACGTCAAATAAAGTGTAGATCCGAATCGGAAATATCGTCAAGTTTACAACGGTACCAAAAATTATATACAAATCTAAAAAAAGTCAGATGTACCATACCACCTTAAGCGTTGGTTGTGACAATTTGCGTTGGTTGCGACGTATAACTGTTATGCGACGTTAATCGGCGCTACATTGGTTCCCCATTCTCGAAGCTTTTTCACAAAGCATTGTTTTTTCCAAGTACTGTAAGATTATGGAAATTATAAACCATCTGTACTTCCAGCATCGATGCCTTCAATGCTTGATTATAACCAGTTAATTTCTAATTATATGAAACGTGTTTTATCGCAGGACTTTTCAATAATTTTGCTCTTAGTTCTCGAATCTCGACGGCACCGATTGTCACTAATCGGCAATTACTATGACATGAAAACGTTTCCATTGGACAAAACCGGTCGAGTTTAAAGTGCAATGGTACATGTACTGTCAATGTTTCGAGAATACTAAGATTAGTGATGATGAATGAAGTGAAACGACAGGAAGAAGAAGAAAATAAGACCTTTCTCTTCATCATCGTCGGTTATCACACGATACATTACTCCGCTTTGCTGCGTTATGTACCATTTATGGCCATTTTGTTAGGAAATCTCGTAATCATGAATAATTAATGAGGCAGTTTCATTGGTTCCGCAAGGAAACCACAGCGGAAAACTAGCCAATGAAATTACGTTTATATCTAATTCACGAAAACGAGAATTTGCTAGTCAAATTGCTCATGGTACGTATTGAGTGTAAGGGAAGAAAGTATTGTGGTTGCCGACGACTTCTGTTCATTGTAATAATGAAGTTTTTAATATGACACATTTATGTAACATCGTGAATTGATCTTAGTAGTACTATGTCATACATGAACAATAAAGATGGTTCACACGTGTTCAATAAAGTCTGGATATGTTTATGGTGATCATATTTCAACTGTAATAAAAAGTAAGATAAGAACTAGTATGACCTTAATGTGTGTGACTCATAATTTACATATTAACATGTGTGATTTAAAAACCAGCATCTGTTTTCATCAATCATATAAGTATATTTAAACTGTCAGACGAATGACGACTATTGTACGCGAAACCTCAGCACCTGCTTGTAAATTTCTATGACGTCATTCCAATGACTTTGAATATATTGTTCGACAAACCAGAGCTGTCCGATAATCAAGTAAATGTGACAAATGACAATACATCGACATACTTCCCGTATGATGTTAAGGTACTGATAAAATACCTTATGACAGCCCTCTTGATAGGTATAGGCTAGTGCTGGCTAAAATGTTCGAATACCTACTATTTGCAAATTACATGTACCAGCATGTCTTTTATTTTCAATCAATATCACTGTGTTTTTATCATGTAACCTCAAAAAAACGCTGATGTTTAAGTCTATACTTAATATTTACATTATAGTGTGTTTAGTTTCTTTGTTTGATCGAAACCTCGTCGACCACCAATAGTTTGTGGTCATATAACGATTGCCAGCTCATCTAACATAGCTTCCGTGGATTTTTGTCTATAAACAATACTCATCTACCCTTACACACAACATATGACTTATACACTTTATTAAGATAGGAAAATTGACATTATTTTCGAACTTTTATGAAAGGGTATTAACAGCACAAACCATCCACTCCTTCTGGACACTAAAATCAAACTCATGCGCTCAGCGACCGCTTCGGGATTCTTGGATTCCAAGTACTAAGTATAACCTACTGCGTCACTTTATCGGATAAAAGTGAAATGTTAGTACTCATATTGAAAATAAAAGTATGAATTACTTAAGCACTGGCACCAGAGTCCTCACATTCTTTCGATACGCTCATACATGTATATAATATTTTGTCAACAAACACAATTAAAAATCGGTTCCGTATACATTACCGTGTACAAGTTATAACTATACTTTCATAATAATATTAAAGGTAGTGTACATGTATGTATGCACAGGGAACTATATATATAGGGACGTACGATCATAAGACCCAAGATATGGACTCAAGTGCCAGTGTACTTAATGCCTCAGTTCCATAAAATCGTGGCTTGTTACGGACCCGTACGTGCAGACAGTCGTAGGTCGTGGGAAGCCTTGCGTATTCAGGTGACGGTATGCACATGGCACAAAACAACTCACTCGTACGGAGTTGTAGCTGGAAGATATGCATGTTTAATCCATACTCGGCCACGATTTTGTTCACGATTTGATTCTGAATCTGATACGTGTATCCTGGGCTTATCTCACGGACTCTGGTAAAAATGTAACAGTCCATACGGGTACGCAATACTTCGTATGTGTCCTTGCGGAGCTTGATCGCACGGCGCCCGTACGGTGCCCTCACGGCTATTTTTATGTTTATGAGACTGTAGCTTAAGATATGGACTCAAGTGCCAGTGTATTTAAGATATGGACTCAAGTGCCAGTGTACTTAAGATATGGACTCAAGTGCCAGTGTACTTAAGATATGGACTCAAGTGCCAGTGTACTTAAGCCAAAAAATAGCAAACTTAGTATTACGCATTAATATGACTCATTTTTAGAACGTTAACATTTCATTATTTTGTCACTTGATATATCGCATCGTGAAAACAAATAGATTTTGACAAATTTTACTTGGAAGCAACTAATTGTACGTTGTTAAATGATATTTGTCACTCTGATCCGTTTTAGTTAGTACACTTTACGGGACAATTTTATAACTTGTTTTACATAAATTTGACATGTCAACATTTAATATATAATAAAAAGAGATTGAGTCGACAGATTTTTAATGAGACTTTTCACACTCATATTTTTACAAATTTTTACATAATTTTGAATATTTAAAACTCTCAACTTCATAAATTTCAAAAAATAGAAGTGCGTATACATTTTCAAATAATAAATTATAAAACAAATAAAAAATAAAAAAAACCATCCAGGGCTGCGTTCAGTTAGCAGTTAGCGTTAGCCAAACACAGTTATCGTTATGAACGGTTAATTGAACGACCCGTTGAAGTGCGAACGTTTAAAGATGGCGGACAAGAGAGTCGTTTCTTCTATTTTATTAGAAGAATTCGGAGAGGTGGACTTGTTTTTCTTGTTTACTTGGGTTTTTTTGTAAATTTATTGATCTAAATCAACGGGAGTAACACCGCCGACTTCGTTAGACCTAATCCGGAATTTAAATTTATGGGTTTTTTCCGTCCGTGCACAGGCGGTACAAACAAAGTTGTATACACATTATTGCTAAACAGCACGAACTATGAACAGTTACAGAACGTTCCGTAACGATACATTCGGAACTCCTCGGCCATTTGCTGCGTATAATCTCGGACATATTTAGAAGCTATTTTGAAACTACCGGTGTTGAAGTAAACAAATACATGGCCGAGGAGTTCCGAATGTATCGTTATGTAACGTTCTGTAACGTTCGCGGTAACTGAACACGCCCCTGTTCTTTATTACACACGTTTTCATTGAAACAGTGAAAGTTTGTTTGTACCGGAAGGGAAAACCCAAATATTTGAATTTCGGATATAGTCTATTCTCTATGGCAGTTACTAACTTGCAAAATGTACTGGAACTATTTTGTTTCAGGTTGTTTCATATTCGCGTACCATATACTAAAACCGTTAGCTGTTGGCATTAAACGTTTTCTGCTAACAGGCCGTTCAATTATTACTGTTAGCGAACGTTACATAACGTTACAGAACGTTCGCGGTAACTGAACGCAGGGTAGTGTCCGTTTTTTCTCAACTGTCAAAACATTAATAATTTCACGGTGAATGCTTTTGTTAAAATTATTGTCGTAGTATACCCATGAGTTTCCGAAAGTGTGTATTATGATTGAGTAAAGTTTCTTATGCCGAATAATAAGTTTTAGTCAAGATATATTTTATGAAATTAGGCCGCCAGTACAAAAACAATGCAATCAATCACCGTGAAATTATTCAAGCTTTGACAGTTGAGAAAAAACGGGCAATATGTTACTTTAAACAGACATCTTGTTTATTTAGCCAAGTGTATTCCGCAATCAATGTTAACTCACCGAGCCTGAGAAGTTCCTATAAACTCATAACGACTCTCACGGTTCTATTTTAGACATTCAAATACAAAGAATCAACTGCATGAGAACTTCAGAAATCTGTGAATTTGAACATTTTGAATTTTGTTTAGGCTATGCTATGTAGATAGTCATTTATAATTAAAGCAGAGGACGACTGTAATAATAAAAGTTTATCCGAAAGCTCTTTGAACGATTCTGTTGGCTCCCAAAACTTAAATCTAAGCTATCACAAAGAGCACATATTCTTGACTTTTAAGTATCAAATAATTAGCATGAGTTAATTTTTCTATTAGTCTTAAAAAAATACAAACTTACACATACACAAACCTACTTCTCTGAACAGAACAGAACAGAACAATCACTTTATTTGCTCACACCAAGATACATGGTACATGAGAACAAAATAATACAACATAGTACAAATAATTACAAAGATCACATGACATACAGACAAAAATACAAAAAATACATTCATACACCTCCCTTACGCATTCACACTTAAAACTTAGTTTATTAAGAGACTATGAATTTCAAAGTAAATTTGATTTCGCCAAACTGTAGAAAGAAAATTAATTTTTAAAAGAAAGACTAAGATTTCGAGGAAAACTGCGGTAAAGATTCTATCACGTTAAACACTCCCTGGCTTGTCATTCCTAGAACAAATGTTTACTAACTTCGTATATATTATTCGATATATTCAAGGACAAGATGTTTCATAAAAAGAAATTATAATGTAATTTATTGTATTACAATTTTGATATTTGATAAAATATTTAACCAAGGTGATATCTCATTGCTGTCATCTTTAATGAAACTATTTTATAATTAATGATATATCACAACTTTATATAAACATCATGAATGACATATGGGAAAGTTAGTTGTTATTATCTTTACAAAAAATGAACCTTACCGGAATACCCTTTAATGTCACACATGTTTATTAAAACCTATGCCATACTCTAGCATTTACTATGTATACTCGGCGTCAATGAAAACTTACCACCCTACCAACCCTCGCTTTATGATAATAGAAATGAAGTGCAGTAAAAACTTTACATAGACACATGTTTGGTATACACATGTAGTCATTGCTGCCAAAAGAATCTATAATCGATTTACGATGTTCGAGTCCCGGACTGCACATGCAAAAAAGATTTTTTTGTAAGGACGACATGTATCCAGTAGTTTGTGTAAATGATTTGTCTCTAACGAGAGTGAGTCGACAGGTTAAGGAAAAAACAGTGTATTTTCAACTATTGCTATTCAAATGCCACGTTTAGGGGACACTCAAACGTCACCAAGTTCTGGGCATTGCTGACGCCGGGCTTTCATTTCGTGAGATTGCTCGCCGCATGGACTGCTTGCATCAGAAAATCATGAATCTGGTAAGGAGACATAAACAGACAGATTCGGTGAGAGGTAGGTCACACCTAGGTCGTGAAAAGGTGACGTCAGGACGTACCGAATGTCAAATTCTCCTGCTGCACGCTGGGGTGGTTATAGTGTCATGGTATGGGAAGGCATTTCTTGGAGGCACAAGACCCCACTTATTGTATTGCCTGGAACACTTACAGGTCATCGTTACATTAATAATGTGCTGAGGCCAGTAGTTCTTTCTTTTATTCAGACTGACACTGACGTCAACCTTCTCCAGCAAGACAATGCACCGCCCAAATCGGCTCGCGTTACACAAGATTTCCTGCAGGTTAATAATGTCCACACATCGTCTTGACCAGCTTTCAGTCCTGACTTAAACCCTATAAAGCATCTTTGTGACCAACTTGACCGAACGGTTTATGACGGCAGACGTCACGTCAATAATTTGCAGCAACGTATATAAGCACTGACTGAGGAGTTGGATGCAATACCCTAGTACAGAATCCTGCGTCTGATACGGAGTATGAGACGTAGATGTCAAGCTGAGCTTGATGCAGAGGGAAGACGCTACTGAGGTCCGTAACTTTCATTTTCGAGGTGGTCTTCTCGGTTTGCGGAGTAGATCCGTTTATGCTTAGATTCCGTACTTGCAGAGAAAAATCCTTTTTTGTAATATAATATTTGAAATCATGTAAAATTTTCATATTTGTAAGTGTTTTCACTTTTTTCAAAAATAGGTTCATGTAAGTGGTAAGTTTTCATTGACGCCTAGTAATACTTTACATAATCTCTCTCTAACAGTGAATATCTTATAAAAACCTTTGCCGTACTAAATGCATGTTACATTCGGTCATTAACAGCCATTTGATTGTTCTTTTTTATTGTTACGTGTGCTTATCATAGAGCATATACCTTTATTTCACCCACGTAAACAATTACAGTATGGGGTACAAAATACAAAATTTTAAACATGTAATAAGAAGTAAACACTCAATAATATAAATTCCATTTAAGTGTTTAAGTATGGGGGATTTGCTCGTATGAGTACGGAGCATAATTAGTGTGGCATTAAGACATGAAAATAAAATAGTGTCGTTTAACATGCAGACGAGCCCAAAATGATACCATACTTCTTTTAATTATTACTGACAGAGGGCAAAAATCAATTATTAAAAATCTTAACCATGTCATATTTAGTTATCAAAAATCACCCCATACCTTATGATTTTCTATTTTACTTTACCATACCGTGTGATAGTCTACTTAGCTATTAAAAACCTCTACCCTACCCTGTAATGTTTAATTTAGTTATTAAAGGACTCCGCCATACCTAGTGATGTTTAATTTATGATAAGTATGAAGTAATTATAAAAAACAAGTTCAAAGCCCTGTCATCAATCTTAGGTCACACTTGAACATTTACAACTTACAAATTATCAGCTAGCTCAGCAAAAAAATCAACATAAAAACATTTGTTTGTCATTTATTATTCCGTGAATCATCGATGACGAGAACAGTGGTAGATTAGAATACAAACGCTCATTTCAATTCAGTTTAATATGTAAAACGATTTCTTACTTAACTACTGGCTGTTACATGAAGGCTAAACTTTGGGTCATAATCTTGTCCATGTGTAGCTCGTTTAGGATAACATGAGACATAAGGTCAGTTTTCAAGCACATCGCTAGCTAGCGCTTTGTCCTCTGGTACCCTTTTTACACCAAAATTTCTAAGTATGTGATATCAAATCGAGGGTACCAGGGAACGTAGCGCTAGCAAGCGATTTGCTTTGGAAACTGGCCAATAGTTTATATATAATATTACTTACATTTGTTTATAGTTATCATGCACGAGCTAAAATAGCCCATGGATCGATCGGCCTACTCTTGTCTGAGGTTTGTTCCAACAAAATATACAAGACCTGAGACCATTTGCCTAAGCATATCGCTACGTATCGCTTCGCCCCCTGGTACCCTCGATTTGATATTACATGTACATATCCTCCGAGGTCCTATTTTCGTTCCAGTCATAATTTCGTCACTAATCTTGTTTTTGACGAGATACCGCGAGATTTCAACTGGTGAGCGTGATCGAGTTGCCGTGGGAAAAATGATACTATGCATAGTATTTAACGCTCGAGTGATTTCAAGTGCAAATAAGCAGTAGCAATTATCCATTCCTCGTGTTTTTAATTATTTCCTTTCAAATCCTTAGGGTGACGAATTATAGACACTGGAGTATACTCATTCATTTTGGTGTAAGAAGGGTACCAGTGCACAAAGCACGTAGCGATATGCTTAGGCAATAGGCCCTTAGTTTCATTGCTGATATTAAAAGCATTCAGATACAAAATTTCTTGCCTGGTCGTCAATTTCCAAAAGCATAGGACAAAAAATAGTGCAATAGTTGACTGAAGTGTGTGAAATTGTGAATATATAGAATTATTTATTTCTTGGCCTTTAATTGGTCTAGTCTTCGACAAAATGATATCTGGTCCACCTTGAAGTGGTTGGACTGTTTGCAAATATCACTATACATGTATTCATTACTTTAAATGTGCCAGAATTGCATCTTAGGCAAGCATTTCATTGGTTAATCTGAGATGGTCATTCCAATTCATATCCTTTTCAATGGCTACACTGGAATAGAGTATAATGAACGAAAGAGGAAGAACATGTTTTTGCTTTTGTCAAATGTTTATTTCTATAATTGAGCAAAGTAGTGTGTTTGCGAGGCCGTTTTCTGTCAAAAGAAAACTTGATTGTTGCATTTTATGTGTGTGTTGATTAAAATTAATGTGTTTTCATACCTGAAACCAGATTGTCGTGTGAAGTATTTATTGTGGTTCCTGTAGACGTTTATAAACTCAAAGAAGACAACATTAAAAGTTTAAATGCAAATAATTAAGTGAGATGTTGTATGAAGATAAATTAATGATGCGGTTCGATGTATATGAACACAGTGCTCATTTATTCACATGTCATTTACGTTTGTAGCAATTATCATAATTATACGTAGGTCAATTTAACTTATACCAACATTGAATATTAAACTAATAAAATGATTTTAATGTGCTATATTCACAGAGTTTGATCGGTACTCATATACAATGACGTCGTGTATTCTAAAACATGACAAGATAGATCTAAATTACATTGAGAGTGAAGATGTATACAGTACCCACCAAAAGTTTGGAGACAAAAGAAATTTACTAAAATTCATGAATTTTGATGATTAAATTAGTAGAATTACTTTTTTAATATATTTAAGTATAGTCTGTGATAAATAAAAACAAATTCCATGAATGCAACACATTTATAAGATTCAGCATCTGACATCCTAAAGCCTCCAAAACCATGTGTATTATATTTTTCCATTACGTAGCTTTTATGCTATTTTTGTAATCTTAGTTACAGTAATAATTATAATCAATAAATAAAGCATTACTAAAAAGCATTTCAAAATAAAGTTATCAAATTGTAGATAAAAACTATTCAGTAAGCCTACAAAGTGAAAATGTCTGCTAACTTTTGGTGGGTACTGTATGTAATTGTTTATGATAAAACTATATACTTTGTAATACTGTGATATATTTTTTTGATTAGTGAAGCATACATATGATCTATGATCGTGCGTTCAACAACAGATACTATGTTAAAATAAACTGAGTTTCTATCAATGAACCTGTTATACTACATGAAATACGTTTTTGTAGATTTTTAAAGATTTGCATTGGAAATATATCATATAAAAATAGATCGGTGTTCCATTTACAATTTTACTCATTATTACGCTTCGGTCCGATTCCCTAGAGAATTACATGTACTTGGGTGAGCTCATGGAAGTTCATGAATTATTTTATAACGTTTTTGTGGTTCGAATCTCACCCGAGGAGGTTATACCCTTCCATGAAATTTTGACAATAGTGTCGACTTTTCTTTATTAATAAGGTATATGGAGAAGTTTCTGGCCTTGTGGAAGAGAATATTATTACTGGTTAAAAACAATGGTCCAGGAAAGCTAGGTTAGGTGCACTGATTGCCGTAAAATAACCTAAAATTGTGTTGACACGGCGTTAAAGCAAGTATAAATATAGATAAATAATGTTTGTGTATAAATAATGACTTACAATTTCAATAGTCTTTAAACGATATAGTGATCTTCTATGTTCGTTAAAATACTCCAAAACAATTTAATGTTTTACCCGTATCGTGCCTTTCGTGCATGTACAATTACACAGTTAACGTTATAGTGGAATTATAAATGTGTATAAAGAACCTAGGAGCCTTATACATTATATACATTTAAGTTCTGTTTTAAAGATCTTGGTTATTGCAAAATTATGCTATTTTGACGGCTTTCAATATCTTTAAGATTTTAATTTGAGAAGGAAAAGGTCCATACATGAAAACCCTTCTGCTATATATAAAGACCATCAATTTTTCTGGTCCATATTTTGGAGCTTTCAACTATATTAATACTTGCATATAATTATACGTGCATAGCCAAGTCAAGCTAATAAATCAACGTTTAAATTTCTATTATTCCGATTATTTAATCATATCACATGTAAATTTTAAAGTTTGCATTTATATAATTTGACAGATGATATTTAAATTTTAAATTTATTTGATTCAGTGACAGAGTTGTTTCGTGTTGTTTAATACTAAACATTTTCATTTGTAGATGCATTTTATTACAAATATTTTTTGTTCAAATTGATATAAATCTACTAAAATGCACAGTTTTTACTCACAAACTTCAAAAGTTTTTGTGTGATCTTATAAAACACATCCTATTAAATTTGGGTAATAAATTTTAAATTAAACTATTTTCTTTTCAAGATAGCTCAATTTAGGGTTATTGCATACATAATTGTATAATTTTAAATTAATAAATTGCGCTCTTAATGGTCATAAAATAGCTGAAACAAAAAGTACCAAAGACTATATTAATGATATATTTTCATACATGAAGTTTTACATGCATATATTAAGGGTTCATCAATGTGTGCTTGAATAATATTCAGTGCCCTCAAAGCATTGTTCAAAAATAGTGATAAGACACTTATCGTTCTTTATAAAGTTTTTTTCCAAACAATATCGTGAATTTTAATCACTCACGTTTATTACATGTCGCAAAAGTGAGTCAGAGTAGAGCCGCTGACTCCGAGTCCCATTTTCACTGTGGCAATACCACGTGACTATGGCATAACAAAATCAAAAGCTAGGCCGTCTCAAGAAGAAAACAGTAAACATCCGAGATGTGATTCGCAGCAAATAGCATACACTTTTCTGTGTAGCCTCGCGTAGGTATCATTGAAATCTGTCAATATTTAAAAAACTTACAGCTCTTTAAAACTTTGAGTCGAGGTTGATTTTTTCAATGTTATCTTCTTTAAACCGTGGCTTTTTTATGTTATGGTCACGTGGCATTGCCATCGTGATATTCCTCATTCTCGTAACCAGAAGTCACCTAGGTTCTCAATATAGACATCCTATGGGGACGAGAACGCATATTTCTTAACAGAACTTTATTTTCATAACAATTCGTTTTCTTTTACTCTGGGTCTAAAAGTTTTTTTACACTTGTATTTTGTTTAATATATTTCTTTTGTCTTTTTTATAGCAAAAATTAATGCAGACACATTTGGTTTAACATTTTATTGTGATGATAGAACATGGTTGACAGTTAATGATAAACTGTATATTAATTGTACAACTAATAACGACAAGAAAAGTTTGTTTAAATATTTCCAAAAACGGAAAAATTAACAATTTGTAATGAAACTTTTGGACCCCAGTGTATTTATGCATTTTATTATATAAAATGTAAACCAAAGACTATGACCTCATCGAATCGTAAAAGAAAGTTAATTACAATTAATTACAATGACTAATATAAAATTACGTGTTTTTGTTCTGTTTATTCTATAAACACTTTAATTGATACGTATGCAGTCGTAGTATATACGCAGTTAGCATAATAATTTAACAGTAAACATGCCATGATTCATACAAATTTTCTTGATCTTTACTTCCTATCTATCAATTTCTTGACACAGTTACAAAGAAATAACTCTAAATAACGATCGAATGATGCATTTTGTATAAAAGCCTCTATTATAAAATATGTTCATTAACAGCTAACATCAAAAGTTATGTCTCACAAACCATAAAGTGTAACAAATATAACATGCGTTAGAGACACAATAACATTTCGAAGCATTTTGGTTTCTAAGTTTATATTGGACAAAGTGTTTCTAAAAAAGGAACGTTTCGTGAGAGCACATTTTATTCATTCTATGCTTTATATATTTTAATATTTATGTATGATCTTTATGATGTAGGTCTTAACAATCAAGCACCGTACCACTGTGAAAGGACCGAACACCCTTCCATTTTCAAACAGTTGAAGTACATAAAATATAGCATACTGTATTCTGAACATCGTTTCATTCATAGTTTATTTAATGTTCTACCTTTCCACCAACACAATATCAAATTGACTGACGATAATTTTTGTCGTTAGAAATTTTGTAAAAATCCACAGTTTTTTCATCCCACCTGATAATACAAAATAATTTATTAATATTTTGATATATTACGATAAAAACAAGTTTTTATTCATCAAACGATTCAATGATCAAATAATTCATAAATAAATTTTAACTCTTGGGATAAATACTCTTCAGTCATATAAAATGGAGGTAAAAACCAATTATTTTATTTGACATATAATTTTAAATAGTCATTTTTTATATCAAAATTATATCATACTTACATTCGTACAATTCAAAATAAGTCAATTATATAAACCCGCTACCATAGTCGAGTGGACAAGGTCGTTGACTTTAAGCCACTGTAACCTCAGGATTGTGGGATTTGGAACGTTGGTGCGAGCAGAGGTACTAAAAAACCTTCAAATGAGGAATTGAACTATCGCTAACAGTAGACCGGAGAATTGCACAAATGTATTGATCTATTGACTTCCATTATAGAATTGATGGTTACGTAAATTGCGGGACATCCATAGGCTTAGGATATGATCTAGTATAGTGTGGAATTCAATTTTAATGGGGAGGATTTTGAGCTAACGATCATAACTCACAGGACCCCCTCCCCCCCAAAAAAATCTGGAAATTAAAATCGCCGAAAAACAATTTTTGCTTTCCTTATCAGTGTTGCTGCCGATCACATGACTATTGGCCCTGCATCCAGGATATATTTCTTTACTAGTAATAGATGAACCGTCAAGTACAGATGACAACCTCTACATATAGGGAGGAAATATGACATTACTTGCACTTTATATATAATATATGTATTTTGAAATTTCATTGGTATACTATTTAATCTAAGCTCTATTGTGAAACAAGTTCTTACAACTTAGATTTATCACTTTCGAGTCTGCTTCCTGGTCCCCCAGTACTGAGCTACAGTAAAGTTCCGCTATTAAGACCACTTAAATTGTTATTTCAAAATCATGCGATTTTTGACAATTATTAAGACCCAAATGCTTAATTTGTTAACAAAAGGGTCTCTATAATAAGACCGGTCCAGTATTAAGACCACCGTATTTGCTGGTCATAATAGCGGAACTTAACTGTAGTAGAATAAAATTTCTTACTCAAGGAAACGACGGGGTATGTTTTGGGTGGGATTCTAACCAACGCGGAGCTTGCTATCGCATAATTACCAACCAACCGCTGTAACCACTCTGCCACATCCGCTCATTTCATGGAAAAGATATGATCTTCCGTGGCCTTTAAAGATAAAACTCCAAGCTAAGAAGTTCAGAAACTTACCTATAGGTAGATCATTATGTAAACGATGTTTTAATATAAAAATGATGTTTTTATTATACATGTGTTTTTGTGATTAATGTCTTATTTTGATTTATAGGTGTGACGCCTACATTATAATTTAATTACCTCACACCTAATTTGATCACGATCAAAGAGAAGCATTGAAGATGAAAACATACTTTTTAAACATGTCCATACAGTATTCAGAATGAATATTATCCATGCTTTATAAAAAATGTATCAGCAACAGTAAAGTATGGATCAGAAATATGGACATGTTCAATGAATATGAAGATTGCAGAAGGAACAGCAATAGTCGAGTGGTAGCAACGCTGTCCAGGTGATCATTGAATGGTCGACTTTGTGTTGTCTCAAATATCATTCAAATTCTACTTCGGTTTTCTTTAGACAAAAAGTTATATCCGAAATTGCTTAGTTCTCGCGGACCAACGATAACAAGCTGAATGGTGATAATATTCGATGTTAGAATTTGTTAACCGAAGCTAAAATTAACTTTTTAACAGATCAGTAAACATGGCTTACACCAGACACCATACATAGATATAGTAAAGATGTCTACATTGGGTCACACGTGAATTTTTATCAATGCAATCTTTTGTGATCATTGTTATGAGATTCTTTAGATCTACATAATAATTGTCTATCATAAAAAATGAGATATGTATTTTTCTGCATAATAAATTACATTACTAAACTTACCAAGTGATAAGCCAACCTTTACTGTACCTATAATGGTTTCCGACTTCATTGAACAAATACTAGCATTACATTATATAAATATCACATCCTAAAGAAGGTGAAAGGACAGAATGTTCACCCAAGACAATTAAAGTCAACCGAGGCTTTAGACAATGCAGTAGTCTCCCATCGCTTTAAGCGGGTAGATAGGTGATGCCAAGCGGGCCGATAGGTGATGTCCAGAGGGTAACATTACGGATTGTCACCCGATGACGTCACATTTGGCTCTATAGTAAACAAATCACGTGAGGTATAATAAAAACCCATTGTCAAATGTACACCACAGTTAAAATAGAGAACGATATTCGTAGTGAAATATTTTATTTATTACCTGGTCGAGTACATCTAGTAACAATTCGAGACAATGCCCCGATAGTGAATCACGACGTAGATAAATACCGAAAAACAAATGGCGGATCGACAATACGATAACTCGGGATCACGTTCTTTAGAAGTTTTAGTGATTCTCGCCCGACTTCGAGCGAACACAATTGGACTGTTCAATCGAAAATGGACAATCTCACATCTACATCGGTTATGTATGGGCAATAAAAACATAATTCAAGTGAGCTAATGGTAGTTTTTCACTCATTATTATATGAATTATATGCTAATAAGGTTTAGAGCCGGATGCGAAAGGATATCGTCTTCTTTGGAACGATAAACAGCAAAGCGTTTGGTCCGCAGTCTTAGGTTTGCTTGCTTTAAACTAACGGCTCCATTTAGCTTGGCGACCACAAAATAGCGTTTTTTAAAGTGCTAGATAGTCATACCCTTAGCAACTGGGTAGTTGCTTCTACAGAGCATAAGTTATAACCATTTTTTTCTATTCATAAAAATGATTACATTAAAAATTACTACAGAAATGATTTTACTATAATGACCAACTTGCCAATTGCTAAATCATATGACTATTGACGATTTTTAGAGCTAGAATGCTTAATTTGAGACGAAAAAGTTCATATATTAAGACCATTCCGTTATAAAATCCATAAAAATGGAAATTTATTTCATGATCTACACATTTAAGAAAATATATATAATTTCATATTTTAACATTAGAGAGTCGCGGCCGTAGTTAGTTTGCTAGACATTTAATAATGCAATGTGGGCCACGATTCCCTGTCACGGCAAGTAAGTCACCTGAATGCAAACCATGAATGCATAATATAACAGTGTTATTTCTTCACAACAGGTAATAAGTTCATTTCTTTAAAAAACACCAATTATAATGATATTCAATTTACTTCACAAAATAAGGTGGAGTCGTCATCAAATTACAACAGAAAACATTACAAATTATTTCATAAACAAAACTGCTATTCAGAAATATGAATTAATGGCATGCAGTTAACACACATGGAATGTTTTCAATAGAAAGCAACATTCCCGGGGTATAATACAGGGTCCTCCATAAGTCTTTAAACTAAATCCTGATATTACGATGATTTGATTTAGGCTTATCCGTAAAAATGAAACAAAACTGTCACCTGAGCGAATTCCTAAAAGAACATTATTTTTTAGTTTATAAATATGTATTAAAACTATATAGGACTAACAATAAATGTAAATAACTTGCGGTAGATTGATAGATTTTTTATATATAATGTCACGGCATGGCATTCATCATAAAACATACAAACAAGTTGAAAACAGAAACAAAATGTATGAATTACTAAAAGGACATCGCGGGCTTAGCGAAAAACGGTCGTTCTGCTACAGTGCTATAAACATAAAAATAGCCGTGAGGGCACCGTACGGGAGCCGTGCGACCAAGCGCCGCAAGGGCTCGTACAAACTCTTGCGTCCAGTACGGACTGTTACGTTTTTACCAGGGTCAATGAGATGAGCCGTGGATACATGTATCAGTTTCAAAGTCAAATCGTGAACACAATCGTGGCAGAGTATGGATTTAACTTGTATATCTGCCAGCTACGGCTCCGTATGGGTGTGTTGTTTTGTGCCATGTGCATACCGTCACCTTAATACGCAAGGCTTCCCACGGCCTACGGCTGTCTGCACGTACGGGTCTGCAACAAACCACGATTTTATGGGACTGAGGCATAACTCAATTAAAAATAAGAGTGAGTTACGACCGTCTTGGGCTAAGCCCGCGACTTGTCAAACAACATTATTCTTCAAGTATGACACTAAAAGTAAAAAAAACACCATATATCCATTGCAGTGAGCATGATCATTTTGTCTAGAACTTTTATTTGCTCATCAAGAAGTTATAGGGGGCACTGTATAAGCTGCTTTGTGACTAAAATTATGACACAGATGGTGTTTTCATTATATATAAGACTAATATTTCATTTTTACATAATTTGTTTTACATTTAGAATGCATACTGATATAAAAGTTTCAATTTTCAATGTTCAAGGTTGTCTGCTTGTCGTCTTAATATTTGATGCGTTGATAGATACGTGATCTGACACTTTGAAGTAAAAAGAAAAGTAGCGATGAATCACCGTCTATAATACCTACCACGAATTGATACAATTCATAAAAATATATTTTGTGTAGGGTTTAACGTCGTGTCACCACCCCCTCCCCCTCAAAAATAGTCATTTCACGACGATCTGCTCATCGTAGTTTTCCAGGAATCTTGTCTACGATCAGTATTGACATACTATATCAAAAGGTTGATATTTTATCATATACCTTATTCAGTGAGAAAATCGACATTTTTGTACAATTTTCCTAGAACGGTATAAACAATCATGGTCAGGCTCGAACTAGCAATCCTTAGAGATTCTAGAATCGAAAATTCTACGCGCAGTCTAAAGGTTGGTGCACCCTAGAACAGGTTTAAAACCATTGAGTGGCAATTATTTTGCTACTGCATGTTCCAAGACGGAGACCCCATAAGGGCTGCGTTTGTGTTATATGTTTGTGGAGTCCTTTGCTTTTACAAATTTAAAAAATAAAACATCTCATTCTTTTGTTTTTGGCTCCGTAGAAGATCTGTGTTTGCACTCCTGCTGTCTCTATTTCATATATGTTGGCTTACACCTATTTAGTCATTGCGCATGCGTATTACAAAATAATTATTATTAACAAATCACCTCAGCATCAGTAACCAAAATAATAATAACTAGATATGTAAATAGATCTGATGATCTCAATTCGATATAACCTTCATGCAATCATCATATGATCCGACAAACAAGATAGGATCGTCTTATAATTAATAAGCCTCAAGCCACACAAGGCGATCTGTAAACTCATCGCTCCTCACAGGTGGCAATCTTGATTTAAATATTCATCTATAAAAATGATATACTGA
The DNA here is from genome assembly GCA_025267735.1 of Mactra quadrangularis. NCBI lineage: Eukaryota > Metazoa > Mollusca > Bivalvia > Venerida > Mactridae > Mactra > Mactra quadrangularis. The sequence continues at coordinate 26,899,557 of CM046305.1, read as the reverse complement.
ACAAAAATGACAGTTGCTTGGGTACATTCACGTATCATGCAACAATTACCACTGACTAAAGCTTTAATTATATGTTTTTGCATAGTGGTGCACGAACAAACCAGTTTCATTCGTGTCATCTTTTTTAATCAAAGTACTGACAAGACTTAGGAAGGTGAAATTGTAAAATAGCTGACACAGTCTTGTAAAAACTTGAGCGATTTATTATAAGATAGTAAAAAAATCGTTTTCATGGAGTCAGTCATTATACTTAGATCACTTGTCGGTTTGGAAGTCATTTTACATAAATACAAACTTTATAATTTATAATACGTCACGTTCTGCATTTTCATGTTTTTTATCTTATTAAATTTTCGTTAAAATGCAAATTACTTGTCATTCGAGGAAATCGCTAAATAGTAATTCTTAAATTGTTAAAAAAGTAATCGGATAGCTTGTGCTGAAGGTCATAAGTGTTTTGCTCTGCAACGTTTATTGAAAGATTTATCATCCGAAGTTAAGATGCGTTAATGCATCAAATATATCTATATATTATACATAACAGAAAATTGCTTGTTCTTTACGTATATAAAACATAGCTGGCGTTATTTCACCATATTTCGACAGCGGGCCGTTATAATGTGATAGTGGCCCGCTGATATGATATATAGTGGTTCGCAGACGTCATAGTCCAGTTGATATCATTAAACGCTTGTTTAGTGGCATGTAACGCACTCGGCTTCGGTCCAGTATATGTTATAGGGTTGACTGGTTGGTCATTGTTAGACCAGGAGGCCCACAGAGGTGTGTACTTTGCCTTAAACAAGCAATACGTTTTTCAAATACGATGGTCTTGTTTTATACGGTGCATTTATTTGTATTTGGCGCGTATCAAAGTAAGCATATTTGTGCAATATCAAGTGGTTTTTTTTAGTTACGAGTGCAAACGCCAATGTTTACCAAAAAAAGGCAAGTTAAAAAACATGCAGAGTTCGCTCAAATTTTGTATCCAGTGTGTAGACAAATTTTATTCAAAGATTGTTTCAATATAAAAATGATAAATTCATCTTTGACTCGTATATATTTAAGATATGAGAAGATGACGATGAAAGGAAGACGACGCTTGTTTAGTACAAAAATCAGCTATGTTCAAATCTTAGAACGGTAGAGGATGTTCTGGCTTTGCTGTGGGAAATCACTTACAGTAAGTTTAAATGCGACAGGCACAGACCTGATTAAAAATACCTTATGTATATAGTGTGTTTTACTCGAGGCCGTACCGACCACCTTATGCTCATCGAAGCTCAATGAATATACAACATTCAGTGAGAAAGTGAACGCGTGAAACTTTTGAGGGATGCAAAGGAGAGTACGACCACCTATGCGTTTGGGGCAATACTTCTGAAAAAAATCTAGTAAATTACTGAATTTAAAATGGTGCATTGTATAATGTATATAACACTACATGCTTGGTTCATATATATCATTCACATGTATATACTGGTTAAAATTTGAATAAAAATATTATAAATCAATGTAATGTGTTACGGGTGATTATCTTGGGGTATATATATCACATACATTATGAGTGGGTTCAAGCTGAGTGGGTTCATACAGCGTTCTGAAATATTCATTGAAAATTATATATACTTATAAAAATGACTCATCTAAAAGTTCATTAAGAACTCCTTGGTGATTTTCGAAGCAAATATAACTTGAGGTGCGCCGTGTGTTTGTATATATTTTAGGTCGATTTCCCCAGAAACCACATTCATTGATGCATTTATTCACGTTTACCACGGAATCAAAGTCAGGAATACTTTTGTTCCTAATGATGTCGGAGATATATCTGGGCATTCGGAACAACCTCGGTGATCATCTACGAAGATTTATCTGCGTAGAAGATCGCCGAAATACATTGTAGTTCAAAATGATATCTGTGCTGAGGTGTTCCAAATGCATTCAATTATAATACAGAGCATGACAAATTTTTCATTGATTTAAACCATAATCATAAAGAATTGAAATGCATGCATATAAAACTTAAAATTGCGATATTTTTCACACATAAAGGCACAAATATACAGAAGAAGTGTTACGGTTTTTAAGTGGGTGCGTTGGTTGGTTTCTATGGGTGTGAACTTGTTAGCCTACCAGAATATAAACATAACCCTATATTAATCCAGATCGTATACAACATACCTATCTAAATTACTTTGGGCCATTGAATGGTACAAAAACTAAAACTGATAAATTATGACGCTTCAATTTAAAAAATAATTACACTGGGTTTTATGCCATGGCAACACATTTGGTTATTTTACGGCGTCCAGCGCACATAACCTAACTTTCCTGGATGCTTGACCCTTGTCTATAACCAGTACTCACACACTCTTCCACAAGGCCGGAAACTTCTCTATATACCTTATAAATGTAGGAAAATGGACATAATATAATTCTTTTTTTATAGAAAGGTATAATCTCTCCGTTGGATTCGAACCAGTACTCCCTTCGAGACACTAGATTCGAAATCCCGGTGCGCTACAAACTGCACTACCGACCCAGGTTTTAGAAATTAATAAGTTATCATTGGTCTGACGTTCTGTAACCATATCGTCATCAACTGATGTATCTGTGATTAAATTCAATATAATGTTGACGATGCGATGAAAACAAACCGTTGTTCACCAAAATCTGAGCTTAAGCTTCAGGGCCATTATCCATTCAAGCGGGCCTATAATATTATTGTTATCAGGCACTCCTCTGTGTGTATATTTACCTGCATACCTCTAATTACAATGAATTTGTCATACATATTGCAATACAAAACAGACGAAATCATTAATTCTTGTACGTGTACAATGTATTTCAGTCTGAGGTCTTTTCTTCATTTTCGAATCACGTGTTTTTGATCGTCCTACACAATGGTGGGCGTTGCGCAAACACGCATCCAGTACTAAATGCGCAGCAATTTGCATCATTGTTGTGCAGTTAAAAAGTACTTTAAAAATATTTTACAATAAATATGAAAGACGTTTTCTATATTTTTCAATCTTTAAAATGTAATATCGTAGATTAAATCATGGGCAATTTATGTATGGTAAATTGGAAAGAGGCCTATCATGCTGGCGTCACATTTCTATGTCATTTAATATACGGTTGACTAAATGGCAATTTATGAGATTTCATCTCTTAGCAAGTTTGATGTTTTAGAACAATTTAGCATGAAATATAATGACTTGTTGCGACTGGATGACTTTATAATTATATTGTATATATCCCATTATGATTACTTATATAGTACCCTTCTAAACAATATTGGACAAATGAAAATTTTGAGAAAAAAACTGATCATACATATCTATGGTGGCATATTTCTGCCAACAGATAACCACATAACTAACACGTTATTTAAGTAGTTAACTAGTTACCGTAATTATTTAATCACTAGACTTAATTATTTTAAGAGGTTAACTAGTTAATGTAACTAGGTTAACCACTTAACTTAATTAACTTAAGAGGTTAACTAGTTATGGTAACTAGTGTTAACGTGTTATTTATGTGGTTATCTGTTGGCAGAAATATGCCACCATACATATCCCAAGTAATTTTACTATAGTTAAAGTTTGCTTCTTATAGCATAATTTAAATCAAATGTTGATAAACTAATAAAAGCTGAATATTTTATAAATAAGGAGTCTTTGTTTCTTTTCTTCATGGGTTATATCATGGAAACAAATGATCTGATATTACTTTAGCACAGTGTCTTGAAAAAATCCTTAGACAAAAATTCAGATTTTAGGATAAACTGAGTCACTTTTACCCATTTAAATTTTTAGGCTAATTGTGCAATAATGCATGTGAATGAAGCATGATTTGACAATGCTTTGTTTTTTCTTTAAAATATTCTTCATGGGTAAAAACTTAAAAATTTAAAATCTAAATCAGTGCTAAATCAGTGTCTTTAAAATAGGTTTATTTTCTCATAAAATGAAATTAGCTTTCGTAAGTCATGAACTACTTTTCATTCTACAAAACCGTCTAAGGTATACAGTCTCTTATCAGGGATGTTCTTATGCAAACGCCTCACACCGGTTACGTCATTCGGAACAACCTCGGCGATCATCTACGAAGATACACCTCGGATATCAATCGTAGTAGAAATACAACAAAGTTATGAGGTCAGGCGATTAACCTCATAGGTTAAGTAGTGCCGATGTAAACAATCAACATGGCAGATCATTTTGCAGAAAGTATCGAGTGCACAAAAATGTTTGAGGATCAACTTTGATTTGAGTGAATATCAGTTACAGGCATTGAAGAGCTTTAACTGCCCATAATCGTCCGTCATTTTTGGTGTGTGCCAGCGTTCCAAACGTCGGGAACGAGGCTAGATTCTATGTTGGAACTTCTTTCGCTCCTCGTGATATCCGAGGTGTATTTGCGTGGAAAATCGCCGAGGTAGTTCCGAATGCGGTTACGTCTCTCGTTGCCATTTTTAAATAAAGGGAAATAACTGTTTCAGAGAGACCTTGGCCGTGTCGTGAAACGTTCATTTAACACAAAAATTAGTACATCATTTTTATATACCAGTAGCCTTATGATGACTTCAAACCAGATATGTAATTTAGAAGAACATTAATATCTCATTACGTAGCTAGTGGGTGTTTTCATTGATCTAACTTATATAGAGTTCATGGGCACAGCTAAATGACAAAAATGATGATGAATCCGTTTACTAATGGTAATTACCTTCACGCCAGTAGAAAAGACACTTTTCATAATGTTTGTGTAGAATGTCCAAATATGGTCATAAAAAGCATAACTTACATCTTAAATACAAGTATATGTGTTATTTTTATTTATTCAAGTACGGTAATGTAATTTTACATATTAAAATACACGCCTCTGTCATATTTAAATCACAGGAAGTTGTCAGTCACTGTTGAGAGTATGTGCCAAGAACTATGTTAAAATGTATGTGTCAAACGATCGAGGCTTGACCATGGAATGCCTATAGAACGACCGTGACCACCATGAAAAGACTGAACACATGTTGGCATTCGGAGTCAAGTACCAAACAATGCATTACAGTTATCGATAAGTGATGCCTGGCTAGAGGATGAATAGTATCATAGGGTGGTGCTTCAAATATTTCAGTTTCTTGAGAAGCCGAATAATAAAGCCCAAATGTTACAGAATGTACTGGATGCCGCCATTTGTGAGAGCATGATGAGAAACCGACCAAATATCGTATGACCAACATCATGTAAGTAAAGGCAGACAATTCGTGTAAACACAATTTTTGTCATTTTGTATAGTAAATGGTTATCTACCTTAATTGAATTATATGATGATGCATTGAATAATAATTGATTTTGTTTGTACCTAGTTTCATATAATGTCTCAAAGCAAATTGCTACGCTAGGCCTAAATTTGGCAAACATTATCAAACTAATAATTAAAATACGAATTTGATAATTCTATCTCTATGTTAATGCAGCAAAATTACAATTGTTAACATATTTTCTACATTTAAACTACTGCATTTGTTTTCGAAAAATTACGCAGAACAAATATTTTGAATGCGAATATTGTACTAACAGTTGCTAATCATATGTTCTTCATTATTAAATCTACACTACTCACATAATTATAAAATTAATAATTTCATAATGGTATATTAAACAAAATGTTTATGTGTTTACAAAATTTAATGTTCATATTCTTGCAAATTTAATAACAAAGAATGTGTATAAACAGGATACAGGGAATAAAATATTTGTCTGTTTTACTACCCCTGTATCTTATTATTAGTCAGTCATCGAGCTCTTTCAACTAGAAGATTCTAATTGAAAGACCCTGGTCAGCCATGAAGACCAGTTGTAACTTGACCTTGTTTTATTTACTTTACTTGCACAGAAAATCTGCATATGAACCATGTATCAACTACAAACGTGTTGGATTGTTATATACAAGTAGGGTTTATGCTATTGAGAAAATCAAGTTCAAAATTGATACTCAGTTCAAAATAGAACATAGCAAACAATAATCGTCGTTCATTTGGCTATACAGTTAGGTTAGCAAGATAAAAAAAACATTCTCATACCCCGAGGTTATTTAGAATCGAGAATCTTGATAGCCTCTGGGTATAAGAATGGATATAAAGTGACATAATATTGGAATTAGTACACCAGCCATTTTGGGTATACTGACTGCATAGTAGTGAATAGCTACAGAAAAAACTCTCCAAAACACCTTGGTGCAAAAGCAAGACTTTTAGGTTTGAAGTCAAGGAAATTAAATGGACTTGTGAATTTCTGGACTTACGCTTACATTCAAAAGTACTCGTATAATTAACATACTGAAAGCTCAAAATGTACACAATGATTGGTACTTATCTAGCGCCTTGAATTTCAGTTTTTATTGAGAAGAGAATCTTACATGTACTGACATAATCCGAAATGACCTCCAATATATCTTGTCCTTGCCAGACAGATATATTTAATGAAATAGATAAACTTGATAGTAAGAAATCATTGAGATATTATCGAAACACGTATCAATAAACGATGACGTGTAGTCGGGCGTTCGGGGTTTTAAATACTTACAGGAAGTACGCCAGATGGGTGCCGGGGAAAAATTATTTAATAGTTTATAAAAAAATAATAAAATGAATAGTTTTGTATTGTAGATAGGCATCAAAATTAATAAGTAATATAACCATAGGTTTAAAAATTTCACACGTAAAATCGCCTTTATATTCATGTATAGTGGCCATTGTATATATAATGAAAGAAAGGTGCGAAAATAGGCTATAGTAAATTTATATATGAAATTAAATGTTACTCTAAACAGCGGGATGAATAGCCAAGTGGATGTGATACTTGACTAGTAATCCGAACATTGTAGGTTCGAATCCCACTACGTCTCCTATCGCCAAATGCAAAAAGGCAATAAAAAGCACCTGACCGTAAAAAGACCGAAATACAAAAAGACCGAAAAAGACTGAAATGCAAAAAAAGGAAAAAGATCGAAAATGCAAAAAAAGACCGAAAATGCAAAAAAGACCGAAATGCAAAAAGACCGAAAAAGACTGGAATGCAAAGAGACCGAAATGCAAAAAGACCGAGAGAGGGGAGAGAGAGGGAGACAGAGATGGAGAGAGAAAGAAGGGGAGATAGGGAGAGAGAAAGGGGTGGAAAAGAGAGAGGGAGAGAGAAGGGGGGAGAGGGAGGGAGGGACGGGGGGGGAGAGAGAGAGAGAGGGGGGAGGGATAGGGTGAGAGAGATGGGTGGAAAAGAGAGAGGGAGAGAGAGGAGGGGAGAGAGAGGGAGGGATAAGGGGAGAGAGAAGGGGAGAGAGAGAGAGAGAGAGAGGGATGGGGAGAGAGAGAGAGAGGGAGAGAGAGAGAGGGGGGGAGAGAGAGGGAGGGATAGGGAGAGAGAGAGAGAGGGGGAAGAGAGAGAGAGAGAGGGTTAGGGGGAGAGAGAGAAAAAAGGGTGAGAGGGGAAGGGTTAGGGGAGAGAGAGAAAGAAGGTGGGAGAGGAAAAGAGGGAAAGAAAGGTGTGTGGATTGGATTCAATTATTTTATTTTCTCACAAAATCAAGCACGTGGGACTACTACATGTACAATAAAAAATCAAAATACATGTATCTTTACTGTAAATACATTTTAATTCTTTAAATAAAATTACATTTTAAATAGGCATTTTTTATTTAGATTTTATACAGGCCCAAGTTTTACCTGTTTTATATTCAGTTTGGTCACACAATACAGTATGGCATAGGTTTGTAGCTTTCAGTGGTTATTTGTTTACATTTAGATTCTAGTGTTTCCTTTGACAGTTGCCGGCACGAGACTCAAGTTTAATCAAAGTCAGCGTGATTCTAAGTGTTCTAAGACTTGTCATAACAACTGTTAAGATGAATAATACTTCTGAAGATCAGAGGAAGATCGTCATGCAGATGGAGGAGATGTTGTTGGAAACTTTTAATACGTAAGCTGCAGAAAACGTAGACTTCCTCTTTCGTACATCGACTCATTCGCCCCAAAACAATACAATCACATTAACAATTATTCACGTTGATTATATAAGTATACCATTTTACAACTACTGAAATATTGATGTATGCATCAGACAGGCAATGTGTCTCTAAAACTTCAAGGTTAAGTGAGAACTATTGCTCGAGTAGTCATTTAACTACTAAATGATTTGGCTTCGCCGCTTGATTACTTAGGATGTTGACCCTTCATTTGGCGACATTGACATTCTTCTCTTGTATTTTGGTGTGTTTGACAATTGACAATATCACCTAGAGCTTAATTGACCCAGCTTCAAATACTAGATATTAATAATAAAACAACAACAGACTCCAAGTTTAGAGTGTCCTTTTTAAATGAATTTTGACAGCTTTTGAATACAAAATGCAGTAGGCATTAATTGATATTGATTATAATATGTTATATATATTTACACTGTCCGCCTCCTTGGGCTAGTGGATCATCATTTAAGATTCGGATCTCGCTGCATAAAGTACCTGTACAGCTACCCACCATGGCCCTTTCTATGGAACATGCTACATGTATGTTTAAGTGTAGGCTGTTATGTTTGGTTAATAGGAGTGATTAATGCATTACTGCTGCATCACAGGACTGGTGTTTTTAATGATTCTTTATGAATATGGCTCTTGAAAATCAACCTAAACAAACAAAACAAGCATACCTCTAAACTATAATCATCTTTCATTTGAAATTTAACCTAAAACAATAAAAAATCAACCACCTTACTATAAAAATCTTTCATTCTCTTTTCAGTATGAAGAGTGTGTGTTCCAGGAAATGTACAACACTTAAATATGATAATACAGACTTAGTGAAGACTGAAGCTGTGTGTATTGATAGATGTGTAGCTAAATATATGGAATTACATGACAGTATCGGTAAAAGATTATCAAGAGATAAAGAAACATATGATTTATTAGCCAACCCTCCTTATGAAACAAACCCTTTAAACACTGAAGCTTTTAAACTTAAATCAGAAGCTGACAAAGTATTGAGCTGATCTCTTGAATGCTACTACATTGACTGGAATAGATATCTCTTAATTACACTGTGAAATGTACAGTATGAAAAATACATATAAATGTACATGTACAATAGGGTTTCAAGCGTCTCCATAGTGATATTATTCTTTAAGCCCTAGTGAAGTTCAGTACAGTGTGTGTTAGTGTAACTGTAAGGAAATGAATGTATTTTATCCATGAAGAAAGTGTTCAGTGAAGATAGCCAAGTGATCATCAGAATATAAACAAACTCTTGTTTTTCATCAAAGTCTTCCAGCAGTAAAAAAATAGCAAAACTTGAAAAAGTGTGTAAAATAATTTTTACATATTTTACTCTGAATATTCTGCACAAACTATTTTTGCACATGTTTACCTCTTGTCTCAATATTTGTGCAGAGGAAATAACAAGCTAACAAGGATAACTCAGGAACAATATAATTTTTTTCTGAAAATTGTATGTGCTACATGTATTTGATGGCATTCAATTATTTGTCTTAGTGTTTGTATATTGAAAATATTGATGAAGCTTGCTGTAACAGGTCAAGTTTTAGACAGTTGATGAGTTGACTTTAGAAATATTTTGTTCTATGAGACTGTAAGATGTGTCATTTTGTTTAGAATACTTCAAGTTTTTATATTACTAGGCTAGTGCTCACAGTGATTAACCAGGTGTAACACTTGTATATAGGTTGTATATAATTAGGGACCTTAGTCAGTTATTTCCCCTTGTATACTCTTTAAATTGGATAGTTCAATCAGTTGAATTACATGGATTTTATCCTTATTTTTCAATGTCAGTTTGCTGCAATTAATCTTAACTATCTTTTTTGTAAATCATTTAATTTGTTTGAAAATCAAGCTAAGTATTGTTAGGGTAAAGAACTATCTAAATTTCATCACTTCTGTTAATGTTAACAAGAAAGACATTAGATGAAATATTGTTTTATCCTTACATAGGTCTTCTATGATAAAATCTGAGGATTCCAACTGATAGGACCTACTTACCAATTGGATTGCTTCAAATTTTATCAAGGAAAGATAACAGACTAAAGTCCCTCATTAGGAGTTCACTTGTATTTTAAAGAATGGACATGGACTCACCATAGGAGAACAGTTTGATGCATGTACATCATTTATTTTACTAATGAAACAACAGACCACTTAGACTCCTAATTTTAATCATAAAATTAATTATTTATTAAATGTAAATTTTATCATTTATGTTGATATGTCAATAAATAAGTTTAAACTTAGTAAACTGTTAAATCGTTATAATATTTCAGCTGGACTATTGTTTTGAATGGAACCATTTATTTTTACACTCACTCTGGCTACAAAATAAACTACATGTATGTATCTCTTAAGATATACTGTTAAAGCCTTTTTAATCTGAAAGCTGTGTTTGAACCCAACTAGGGGCACTGCAAGAACCTCATTTTGGCTCATTTTCTTGACCAACTCAACCTCCCAGACAAACTGGATCATCATTTTTTTGTGACATTTGGTGTTTTGCTAAGAAATTGACTCTTCGAAATGGTCAAATTTTCACCAAAAATTTTGTTCTCCAATTTTGACCTCAAAAAGGAAGTGCGAATGTAAGTTTTATCGACATCTCTGATCAATATAACCACCAAAAAGCCACCTTAAGAGTGAAAACAGCTCTGAAGGCAAAAGTGCAGAATTTTCCATTTTAAGGAGAAAATCACTGAAAGGCAAATTCTGGACTCGGGCTTTCTGAGTCGACTCGACTGTAGAACCTCAGTTTGGCACGTTTTCTTGACCGACTCAACCTCCCGGACAAACTAGACCATCATTCGGGGGGTTTTGTGACATTTGAATTTTTACTAAGAAATTTATTTTTCTGCATATGCGACCCTGTCGAAAAGGTCAAATTTTCACTAAAAATTTTGTTCTCCAATTTTGGCCTCAAAATGTCCCAGGAAGTGCGAATTTAAGTTAAAGTTAAAGGGCGGTTTAAAGTTTTATCTACATCTTTGGTCAATATAACCACCAAAAAGCCACCTTTAGGGGGAAAACAGCTCTGAAGGCAAAAGTGCAGAATTTTCCATTTTGAGGAGAAAAAATCACTGAAAGTCAAATTCTGGACTCAGGCTTTCCGAGTTGACTTTAGAACCACATTTTGGCACATTTTCTTGACCAACTGAAACTCCTGGACAAATTGGACCATCATTCGGGGGTTTTGTGTCGTTTGGTTTTTTGCTAAAAAATTGACTTTTTCTGCATACGCGTACATGTACCTGTTGAAAAGGTCAAATTTTCACTAAAAATTTTGTTCTCCAATTTTGGCCTCAAAATGTCCCAGGAAGTGCGAATGAAATTTTTCTCGACATCTTTGGTCAATATAACCCCCAAAAAGCCACCTTAGGGGGGAAAACAGCTCTGAAGGCAAAAGTGCAGAAATCGTGATGATCGTTTCACCATTTCACATTGTTCACATGTACAGTTGGGAATTCCCATTCTCAAATGTCTAACTGGCCACAGAACACAAAATTGTAGATTTTCCACTGCAAGAAGCAGTCCTATAAAGAAAACACAAAATGGTCAGAATGTTGTCCTAAAGGGACAGAAACACTAAGTTAGGAGAAAAATATATTATGACTCAATCCCAATTAAGGTGGACATATGGGCATATTTTTTTCATTTTTTTTCATGTCATCAAATATGAATTTTAAATCAATTAAAGGCATTGTAGACATGTTCTGTACGCAGTATAAAAATCTTTTCAGCTGGGCTAGTATACTTTTTTAGATATAGGCTGGTGAAAGGTCACACCTAGCATTAATAAATGTGCTTTTAAAAATCGAACATGTGCCGTAAATTTCACTTATTTAAAAGTAGTAATGGTCAAATTGTTGAGAAATTCAATACGGTTGCATTCTATAAGGTATTATGTTTCGGAATAAATGATAAAGACTGAAGAGTAAACCAGATACTTTCAGAAAAACATAAATATTGAATACGCTATTATCATTAGTTTTATTTGTTTTAAAAATGTCATTCATATCAACTGTTCCAGAACGATACAAACAAGTTAAATATAGAATGTAACTGTTTAAAATAGTTAGATACCATTGTCTTAGTGTTATAACTAAACGTTGTGTGCATGTGAACCACCACAAAGCAACCAATCAAGAATATAATTGTTGTCCCGTACGTTAGCAAAATTCGCTCGTACGTTATATACTTCAGTTTGGTCATCTAAACTATTAATAACTAAGTTAAACTGCAAGAATACAACTTACATTGTTGTGTAATATGTTTTACAATTCAATGTACTTGTGTTTTATATATAAAACTACTATAATATCTCTCAATTACAATAATTACGCGAACCATTTTCATTTTTCCAAGAGAACAACATTCAACAATATTGTGACAAGTTGAACAAAGAAACATAGCAAACTAACGCATAAACTAATAAAAGCTTTTTAGTAGTGGGGTAACATTTGATTTACAACCATCAAATCAACCGGCAAATGCATGTTTAGACAATTCTACAGTGTCCCGTACGTTATTAAATAAGTAAGATAATGTATGAACCTGATCAAATTATTGCAGTGTGTGCTAAAATGGTTCTAAAGTTATAATTTGATCAAACGAGGCATTGTTTTAGTTTATCATTTCAAACCTAGATGGTATTCAATTAAGAACAATGCAAACTATTCATTATTTATTGCAAATAATAAGTACTATAACTTATTTTCCCGTCACTCTTGTTAGTTACTTTTGAACATCACCAATTTCATTATAATTGCCGTTCCCATAATATTTTCGTCTGTGAAGACTAAATGCATGTTAAGGAACCTTATAAAAGCAATTTATCATAAATATTCAGACGATTATCAATTATTGTGTCACATTTTGTCCCGTACGTTACGGACTCGTACGTTATTTTTCATTTTGTTTTTACTGTTTTTTTGTGTTTTACAAATATGCACTTAAATTTATTTATAAAAACACTTTATAAACTTTTTATTTAATCATTGAAGATCAGTTCAATGATGAATTTATATATCTATTTGAAAAAGTTTGTTAGATAATTTGATTTTACTAATTGTCCCGTTCGTTACGTGGTGAAAATTACGATTCATTTCTTAATAAATGAGCTCATAAATTACCGATAACAATAAAATGTCAGCTAAAATGAATATCTTATCATTAGGATATAACTTTACGGACTTTACTTACACAAAAATAGTTTGTAAAGAGTGCAAAGCTGTTAGATTAATAAAGCCTTTAAATAATTGTCCCGTACGTTATCGGAGTTTGGAGACAACGTTTGTGGTATGAGGTGTGGAAAATTATTTTTGAATTTACATTATAATATGCGTTTTTATTGAGGATTTAGTAATAATTGACATATTAAAGATATATTTAATTGGAAATCTGTCTGAATTGTTTAACAATTTAAAGCTAACTGTAAGAATTTGTCATTGGAGACATAGGGATTTTCTACACCCTAGCTTAATTAAGAGACAATATTTTGAAAAAATCGAAGTTTTCTTCACGAAATATGTCGTTTATACTTTTACTATAGCACTATCACTTGTAAATATGCATTTCATTTACATAAATTCTGTAAGTTAAATTCCTGGAAACTTAATAAACGTTGGAGACATCAAATGTACATTCTAAGTGGGAATGAGTCTTATTTTAACACATACAAACAGAGTCACAGCCTCCCAAATGCATCCAAACCAAATTGTCAGAACTACTTTCGTAGTATACAACAACCCAGAAGCAATTTCCTACAAGGCAACACTAGTTGACATTAAATATAGCAGCGTCCGCCAATTTGAAATTCCGGTCAATGTCACATTCAATCATTACCCTCGTCAAACTTCTGATGGTGCTTACGTCACGCTTTGCTTTAATAAAGGGAAATAACTGCTGCGGAGAGTTTGCATACACGCTAGTGTTGACGTTACTCTTGTCAAATTTACAACTGTTTGTTTCTGTAAAAAATGAAGTTTGAGTGTTTCTGGTGACTTTAACAAATAGACTGAGATACAATTATCGGCATCCTGTTTATTGTCAACGCTGGAGCAACCAAATAAGACCCAAAGAATATAGATTAGATCTGTACATACTATAAATCTACATTAACCATGGACGATTTTTTTCACAATTTAACATTTTTTACATCACAGAGATGTCATGCATAGGCGAATCCAGGATTTCTAGTTTGGGTATCCTAGTTGAGGGGCCAGGGCAAAAACTAAACAAGCAGACTTGGGTCCAAATGGGGCCGTAAGGACCTCTGATTGGTCTAGGGCAAAGCCTTGACCAGGGGCGGTGGCCCGGGATGCTTCTGAGTTTTGATCATTTCTGTGGGATTCAGGCACATTTCAAGAACCTCGACTATCCTTTGCCAGGGTATACAATGAAAAGCATCAAGATATATCATATAATTTTCTTACGGTTGGACCCATTGTTTTAAAACGTGTGAGTTCTGCTGGACTGATTGAAATAACTTCTAAATATATCACCACGCGTCTCAAGCTCAAAACACAAAAAATGTTAAAATCGTTATACTTTATATATATATATGAAATAATGACTTACTCTTTTAGACCTTATTATGCTGATTTTATAAACCAATGCATAAAAAAATATGTTTTATCTCCAAGAAGTAGACTTCAAAAACCTTGCTTTAACTTTTTAGTAATCGGTTTGCTTTCTATACTAAAAAAGGTTGGTATATCTTTTTTCTCGAGCATAAAAACTATGCTGATTGTATATTTCAGGTGATACTAAAAAGTGGTGAATTATGACAAGTTATTCCACAGCTGCAAGCCTTCAGTAAAAACATTATTTTATCATTTGAATTATTGAATTTGTTGTAATGTACTCAGTAGGGCTGGGACGGGTAGAAAATTGGTACCCGGGTACCCGAGGCCGTATTACCCGCGGATACCCGGGTACCCGCTGTTATCATGAAAGAGTTATTTTTCCTGCATCCTGGCACTTGCTTATAAAATGACAACGAACCAAGCTACACCATAGAGACAAGCTTGGCAATTTTTCAAACTTCTGGGTGAAAAACACAAAACAAAAATTTGTGACCTTGAGTTGATTTACCGTGGTGGCGGTAGACCTACCTCTTCCATGAAGAAACTCCTCGAGTTAAACAGCCTATATGACTTCGTAAACGATCCGCTACAGTATATATCAGAGCTGATTAAATCGATATCATTCAACCCCTTTCATAGTGCATTCCGGCAATTTCTGTCTCGTCAGAAAGTGTTCAGCGTCGCAGTGCTTACAATCGCAAAGCAGAAAGCAAATCTTGACCAGAGTGTCGCAGACGCAGTTATATATATGAATAAATATAACAAATCTAGGTTACATGCCACCGAGCCTTTCAAAGTCTGTTTGCCACCACCTATGTTTATTAAGTCCGAGCCAGAAGTAGGTCTAAACGTACACACAAGTAGTTCTGAGCCTTCCACTTCATCCACTTCCAAGTCTGCCGACCAGTAGCGGACATTTTTTATACTGATAGTGGAGAACGTATATTGACGATGTCAGTTAAAAGTGGGATACGTTTAGTTTTCATGTTTTATTTGCAAATAAATTGAGACAAACTCTTCAGTGTTGATATTTTGCAATTACAACGAAATACATGTAAGTCAAAATCCCACTGCTCAAGCGATTTTTTTCAAGAAACAGAATTCATATTAGTTGGTAAATAAATGTTCTACATTGACGTCGGCCATATTGCCGTAAAGTAGTGCCAATAGAGATTTACGCTAAATGAACATTTCCAATTAGTACTGATCGAGGCTGATTTTTTAATTGCTGAAAAATCGAAACTAGTTTACTATTAAAGTGTTTTATATTACGGGTACCGGGTAATAACTTTGTACCCGGGTAGTAGCCTTACCCGACCCGATACCCGGGTACTCGAGTACTCGTCCCAGCCCTAGTACTCAGTGTATGTTTTTTATGCTGCAGATAGGAGAAATAAAAAAAATCTTAGTACATAACATTGTTACTTTCACTTCCCAATATTGTTTGAAGGTTTTCATTTCCATGTAGAATTTTAAACACATGGTAATCAAGTATGACCAACTACCCGTATGACTGAGGTTGAAACTGAAAAATGCATTAAGAAGGATTTTTATTGCTTTACATCATGAACAAGTTTAAACAAAGGTTTATTTAACTGTAAACTGTGGATTGCATATAGATTTCAGAATATTTCTAGTTATGCCCAGACACCAATATTATCATTACTAACGCAGAAAAAACTTCATGCGTAAATTAATATTATCAAGAAACGTTGCTTTATACGTTAATCTATTAAACCTTCATTTGATGGTTAGAAAAAAGTTAAGGTAGGATTATTGCTTCCAAAAAACGTTAGGAGAAAATTGTGACTATTAAGGAAATTTAAGGAAAAAAAGTTTCTTTAACCCTTAACCGCTCAATCCCGCATTTTTACGTGTCTAGACCCCCCTCCCAAATGGCTACCACAGCCTTGAAAATGGTGTCTTTTAACTGGAATAAGTGAATTTCTCTTTAAGATAGTTGTCCCCAAAAAATGAGCTTTTTTTCGCGCGCCTCCCTCACAAAAAGATGTCTCAGGGCATTCTATAAATAGACGGTGAAGATATCACGTCTATACTAAGACGCATAACGACCAACCAATCATCTGCAATTTACTTCCGCGTCAAGTAGTTCCGCGTATGAATACAAGAAATATCAAAGAAAATCGTTATTGTGAATTACTTTGTTGTCATTTTTTCGCCAAATGTAAAATAATGACCGATTATACAGGTCGTATTCTAGGTCATGCGTGTTTTTGTACTTTTAACAATGGACTTGCCAACTAGATAGGTGAATAAGCTAGTGCATGAACACCATTTTTTCTTATTAAAACATACGACTTTGATATTTAACATTTATTAAAATGGTATATACACACATTGTAAATTGTATGTAATGCGAAAAATCTCGGACATATTTAGACGCTTTTTTGAAACTACCGGTGTTAAAGTAAACAATTATATGGCCGAGGAGTTCCGAATGTATCGTTATGTAACGTTCTGTAACGTTCGCGATAACTGAACTCAGCCCTGTAGCTACAGGAATATTAATCTATGTATACTTAGTACTTTTAAACCTCTGTAGGTATAGGTACAATCATAGTTAAACCGTGTACTCTACTCTCGATTTCATAATGACAGATGTAAACACGTTATGATGAAGGTTTAACTTCCAGTTAAAAAGTTTAATTTGATAAGGATAGTTGGTTGGATAGTCAAATTTTATTGAGTAGACACAAAATTCATACTCAATTTGTTCAGTTTACTTGAAAGGGGGAAATTGTTAAAATGTAAACATTGCCACGTGCTTTCAGGTAAATAAACAGTTTACCCGTGATGCGCGGCGTCTCCGTACAAAGCAGAGACATAGTGTATCTAATTCCCTGGTACAAAGGTCAGTCAGACCGTTTGTGTACAGAATGGTCTCAGGGGGGTTCCGAAGGGGGGATGTGCCCCCCTTTGTTGCTGGGGTTTGAAGGGGGCGCAGCGCCCCTCATGGCCAGAAAAAAAAATCGGGGTCATTGAGTGCAGAGAAATGGCGCCAAATGCTGATAAGAAAACATGCTTTCAGTATCTGAAAAGACCTGGCACTCTAGACCTCAATTTTGGATAATATTACTGTTTGAAGTGCAAATGTGGGATGGAAAAAGAGCGAAAATTGCATTTTTTTGCCGTTTTTGCTCCGCCCCAGCGTTGCCATGGTAACGGGGAACGGGGCTCAACTTGGTTTTTCTGAAAGACATTCACCCAGGTAATAACTAAGCCAAGTTGCATATCTGTATGATTATTAGTAATGAAACTAGAGCATCTTGAAATAGCCCTTGCGCGTAATGGTGAAAAAATGGCTACTTTTCACACATGTCGCAACCAGTAAAGGGTTAATACAATATTTTTATCTTTAGAATTTAAGATTTTTTTTCTACATATAAAAAAGAACAAAACAATGTACTTTAACGATAAATACCAGGATGAGATGTTTTTGTAATAAGGGCCCTGCATGTAATAATCAGCCCGCTAAATTGAAGGAGTTCTTAATTTTCACTAGGGAAACTTGTTGGCTGTGTTTATGCATGCCTGAAATAAGCGTTCTGCTTCTCATTGCGTCACGGGCCTAAAAATAGTAGGGTCGCTTGATAGGCATTTTTTTTTCATTATTCAATTAATTATTGTCGACGATTCAACTGGCAAGTCTGTCTGCAAGGGTCTCTTTGAAACTAGTACTGTAGTTCTGAATTTATAAACAATACAAGAGTTCTTCCTCTGTTTCATTTTTTTCTTCAAATTTACATGTATTTGCATTATTTTGTGATGGTTGACAAAAAATGATGAGCCGCCGGGCTAGCTCAGTTGGTAGCACGCAAGTCTACTGATCGAGGGGTCGTGGTTTCGATTCCCAGGTGGGCATACTTTCGTGGAGCTTGGTCATGAAATTATTTCTGCAGCCATACTCTCTCCTACAAATGAATCTTAATTATGTATGGCAGTTGTCAGTCACTGACGAAAGTATGTGTTTAGTAGTTAGTTAACAGCTAAATCCAGAGATTTAGCCTTTCCAGGAGCAGTGAGTAAGTTAACTGACCGCCGTTATAAATATGACCTATGCAATGTGTTGCTACGGCGTTAAACCAAACAAAAACAAAACAAAACATGATCAGGGTGGAGAATCAAAACCAGTTCGTATCATATAAAATGTAAACAAACGGACGCCATTTTGGAAAATTTCAGTATTTTTTTCTAATTTACTGTTTTAATCGTCCACCAATGAAATAACCAAAATTACTATAACACGCTACTCATTTTCCCGCTTCTAACGATGTATATAACATACAGATTCAACAAGAATTTCAACAAGTTATCCCGGACATTGGAATCGAAGTGAGCAAGAATTAGGTCATTTTTGACGGATGCGAACTGGTTCAAATTCATGCTTTTGCCCAGTTTATCTCAAAAATGCATTTCTTCTCGTTAAATTTGCCATGTATAACCCACGGAGCAAGTGTGTAGTCTTGTAGAAAAGTATTAACTCTTCCTGACTTAGTTTTGACATAAAAATAGAATTTTTTGAGAATGATGCGAACCGGTTCAGATTTATGGTATTTTTACAATTTTATTTTATTTGCATACGTTCTTTGTCGATGTCAGTTTCATTATTTTTCAAAACTTACACAATTTTATTTCGTTTTCGTCTCGATTTCAAAACTTTTTACAACGATCTGATTCTTTCGGGAGTTTTAGCTGAAAATGAATTCATATTACCATATAACTCATCGGTTACGTTTATGAAGACATGACTGTGGACATATATGGTCAGGTGGAGATAAAGTAAATGCGAATGGAACGTTGACATTTTTATCATCAAAAATAGAGGTGGTATTCGGTTAAGTATACATGTAAAGTCATTTTCAGCTAAAAATCCCAAATTAGTCTAATCGTTTGCGAAAGTTGTTAAATTGAGACAAAATGACGATCACAATTCGCTATTCAAAGACTTTCGTACACATTGAAACCTAATAAATACATACTAAAATTACTCCTTAATAGATTCAAGTACGAATCGAAAAGTGCATGGCATGCTGACGAAATTTTAATTCCACAATAAAAATATTTATGTTTCCTCTTTCCTAAACACGACTTATAAAACACATATGTAGGTATGTCGGCTTTTTTGGAAAACATATCCATGTCGACGTTTGGGGACTCCAGACAGCGGTTACACTCACACAAACACAAAATCTGGTTTATCACTGGGTTAACTTTACTTAAGACTGTCTGTCTGTATTCATTTTGTAAAACTCAAAATATCCGACGTGAAAAACACTGACCAACAGCACATTATTACTTGCGAAGTGATTTATTTTGAAGCTGGAAAACGTAAGTCCATGGGACATGTTTTGAAACAATGAGTCCCACCCAAAAACAACGAATCTGGAGATTTTGGTCACTAAAGCATGTCCTTCAAATAATGCATTATTTTTAAACAATCATTCTTCATTCAATATTATTATGTAGTCTCAATGACTTGGTGTATTTTATATTAATATTATCACATTCATTTTCATTAGTAAATAAGTTTTGTGAATCATTTGTAATGTTAAAACATAATTTCATGATAAATTGCAGATAGAGTCATTATTTGTTACTGTCAAGTATTATCAATTTTTGCTTGTTTATTTCTAAATTTTTACAATTTTTTATTTCTATACACATTATCTAACTTGGATTAATTTGGAATTGTTTTACAAACACCACAGTACAAATAATCGGCCACGTTTACAAAATTATTGTGCACATAAGTTAAATTTCACGATGCCATTTACTTATAGTCAAATAAATGGTTTGATCAATTATATACATATTACTTAATCATCATAAAATGATATGGGTTTAAATTTCTATTAAAATGATTGCCACAAACATTTATAATATACTGTAAAATTCGTAATATTCGATAGTAACCTTTCATGTCATACTGCAGGACGCTGTATCGCTTGGACGTAGTTTTCAGCTAAGGTTTACTTTAATTTTACGGGTATAACGCGCATAAAAAACTCTGAGCAAAATCTGAAAAAAATCAGCCGATTTATTCGGCGAAATCGAGATGATCGGCCGATTTTTCGGCGAAAAGACAAACTCTCGCGGCCGATTTCTTTGGCAAAATCGCGAAGAAATAGCTTACGGCCGTTTTTTTTCACGGCGAAATCGAATTTGTTAGGATCGCATAATTTTACTCTTTGTGATGAAACAGGCTTTAAGTTAAGATGCAACGGCCGATAATCATACAATCAATTATCAATAACTATGAGTTCATTCACTTACAACCGACCACACAGCTCTCAAATCAAGAACAAAGACATCGTCCGTCATTATATAATTAAGATCGGCGGTTATCATCAAAGAGGTTGATATACATTAACAATAAGTTCAAAGGGACACAGAGCCGACTCACATTAAATTGATTTTAATGACGTTATTATTAGAGCTTTGTTCTTACTCGGATAAAAAAATAAATTATATGCCCGTAAATATTACGATATTTCATGGATATTCATAAATATAAAAAAATGTCAAAATCACGACAAATTTTACTAAAGCAGTCATTACTTGGTGCTAATTATCACCTAACATTATATGTATAAATTAACTGCCAACACGTCATTATTTATCAATTGACGCATGTCTGCGGTTCAAAGTTTGCGTCTCTAACGCAGGACGCACGGCAAAATGAATCACTGCTTGAACGTCGGGTCGGAAAAAATTCGTTGTTAAAATTCCTACATCCAGATTGGATTGAAAAAAATCCTGATTTCGGCAATAAAAACTTTTGATTGGGCGGGTTTTTGGTCGTCGGTCGAGAAAGGGAAACGTGTATTTTTAATTTTGGTCCAAAAAATAATTATGGTACATTTAAATGAACGACATTGCATTCTATAAATAGATGGTGAAGATATCGCCCGTATAGATTTCGGCGTTTTAGTACGCAACAGAATAAAATGCGGCGCATGAAGACAAAATCGTTGGATTTTTTCGGTTTTTGACAAAATCATTGTTAAAATTTTAAATTAATCATCAATTAGTGCTACAGGAATATAAAACCATGTATTCAAAGTACATTTAAACATTTAGGTACAGATGCATAGTTAAACTGTGTATTCTACTTTCGATTTTAAATGTCTGTGTAAAGAATGACAGATGTAAACACGTTACGACGGAGGTTTAATTACTGGTTAAAAAGTTTAATTTAATGAGGAAAGTTGGTTGGATAGTAAAATTTTATTGAGTAGACACAAAATACATACTCTATTTGTTGAGTATACTTGTTGGGGGAAATTACTAGAATGTAAACATTGCCACGTGTTTTCAGGTAAATAAACAGTTTTACCCATGATGCTCGGCGTCTCCGTACAAAGGTTAGTCAGACCGTTTGTGTACAGAATGACGACATTGTGCAAGTTTTTAATATTAATGCCGTGAAACAGACATCGGCAAAGAACGTATGCAAATGAAGTAAAAAAGTAAAATATCATAAATCTGAACCGGTTCGTATCATTGTATTACATGTAATCTGAACCGGTTCGCATCGTTCCTCAAAAATTCTAGTTTTATGTCCAAACTATATCTGGAGGAGTTCATACTTTACTACAAGACTACATACGTGTTCCGTGGGTTATACATAGCAATTTTAACGAGAATAAATGCTTTTTTGTGATAAACTAGGCTAAAGTATGAATTTGAACCAGTTCGCATCCGTCAAATACGATCCAATTTTTGCTCACTTCGATTCCAATGTCCGGGATAACTTGTTGAAATTCTAATTGAATATGTAGGTAATATACATAACTAGAAGCGGAAAAATGAGTAGCGTGTTATAGAAAGTTTCGTTTTTTTCATTGGTGGACGAATAATAGAGTAAATTAGAAAAATTACCTAAAATTTTCCAAAATGGCGTCCGTTTGTTTACGTTTTGAATGATACGAACTGGTTTTGATTCTCCACCCTGATGATTATGACAAAAAAAAAAACAACAGTTGACTGTAAAAGAAAAAATCACAGTGTACAGGCATCAGAAACAACTATTTTTCTATCTTATTTCAGGGGTTTTCTTGCTTAATGAACGACTTGTAAACATGTTAAAAAAATGTTTTCGAATTTCTAGACTTGTTTAATGAATTTTGAATATATTGGTATCACATGCATATATGTACATAGAAAAAAACTTGTTTGTTTTCTAAAGCACCTCCCTCTAATGTTAAAGTTAACTTTAACACTCTTGCATTGCACCCAATGATGTGAGAGCTTCCCATATGTAAACTTAGGTCTGTGGCATAGTATGATCTGCACCGAATTTTGAATCTAGTGTCCTTTATTGGCTGCAGGTTTGAGCCTCGTTTAGGCTTGTTATACCGTTCCATGAAAATACAATAGTGTTATTTTACCTCCACTAATAAAATACATGCATATGGAAAGTTGTGGAAAGCTAGCTGAGCATTGGTTAACTAGGTCTATGGCTCTGTTAAAACATTGTCTAAAAAATGCACACATAAAATTTAAAATTAAATAACTTATCAGAATAACCATAATAATCTTAGCAATATAACAGAGCGAATAAATTGCATTTTTATCAAAACACCTAAGTTATAAATAAATACATTAACTTCTAACTTATTTCTCAAATTATACATATATGTATAATGTACATATCCCATTTATATTGCTTATATAAATAATAATGCATAAACTATGAACGGTGTGCGTCTTTGCATCTCATTGCGTTTGTTTTACAGTGTTTAGTATGATCCAATCAGGGGAGATAATTACTATACCGAACAGAAACGGATTTTAGTCCAACCCCTAGTTTCGATTTGAAAGTAACGAAAATGAAAGATACGACGGTTGTGTTGAGTATACCCTTCTTTTTCCTACTCGTAACTCATGAACAGATTATTTTGATTTTCTTAAATTTGTCTATAACCACTATTTTACCGCATTTACTGGAGTGCTTAAATGAAAATTATTCTGGGACTGGGAGTAGCAACCACCACTTATTTTTATAAATTCAAAAATTTGTACAAACTATACATTTTCTGAAAGAGCATTTCAAGACAAATCAGAAAATGTATAGTTTATACATATAGGATGAGAAATGAAAAAAATATTCAACATCAAACAATGAAAAAAAGCGTTTAGTAGCAATGCAAAGGCATTTTCTAAAATTCAGAAATACATACTTTACTGGAGATGAGGTCGCAAGACGTCATTCGTCTTCTGTAACCCCCCCATGGATTTGTACCCAGTTCTTATCCGGTAAGGTGGTATACTGTGTTGCTCCCATGAATTTGTCTAACCTGTTCTTAAAACTGTTCAGTGAAGGAGCATTCACAACCACTTCTGGTAAATTGTTCCAGTCCGAGATAACCCGTAGAGAAAAGAAATGCTTTCTAATCTCAGTTCTACATGATTTTACTTTCAATTTACTCCTCTCATTCGTATTTCCGGACGTTTTTTGGACATTTTCTGTGATAACTTTTTTGTTTTAACATGTATTGAACTGAAAATTTGACACAATATAATTCGCTCCCCGCTCAGTACATGTATGTATCAAGATAGAGTAATACACATGGTTCTTTTATTCAAAATCTGGTCTTAATCTCGAGAGGAAATCGTCCGTAAAATACGGACGAAAGACATATAAACCGGACGTTTGAGTCGGCGGGAATTAGAATCAAATTCCTTCTTAAATAAACAAATACACTAAAAATTATTTAGCTAATCGATAAAGTAACAATATATCGCTAACTGTGCAAAATTTGAGTCAAAAACAACCATCACTTACTTCAAAATCTAACATTTTCTCCTCTAACCCAATAGCGGTGAATGTACATGATAATAAAGCAGGCATGTTTATGACATCATCATGACGTAGACAAGCCAATAATTAAGTACAGGGCAGTTCAAATTTTGAGAGCCAGTGATTAAAACCAGATATATTCAGTAAATGTAGATCTATTCAGTTAACTTAACATAATTTCTTTTCACAGTGTTTTCTTTTTGCTCTAACATGCTTTTAATTGAGAGTCATCTCATAATAAACGTGCACGTAGCTCTACTGAACTATATAGACCTACAACATACGCAGATCTAAGTATATATGTCAAAATTAATTAATGTTTAGACTTGAATTCCATGTGTGAATAATAAGAAATAATTATTGGACAATTGTTATTGTTTATTCTGTTTTATTGAAGGTGAACTCCAAGCTAAGCCAAATTCTAGGACTAATTAATCCAAAACACTCCTCCCCACTTTAATTATTGATAAAAATGAAGAAAATAGTTGTACAAAAATAAACCTAAATTACCGCCAAAACTAACAATTATGCAATCAGTTTACTTTTAAATGCGTTTATTTTGCATAAATTAGAGTTCTTTTATATAAAACGATATTGCTTGAGCAATTTTGATGTTATGTCATGCATTTTCGCGAACCACGCTAGAGCTTAACTTTACATGAAACATTTTTAAATCTACGTTTGCAAATAAAAAAACTTGTAATTTTTTACGTTTCCATTCTTAATTTAGCAAATAATACTTAAGGAAGAGATACATAAACAATTTTGCACCCGTTTTTTCGCGCATGCGCACTTAAAGTAAATCCCCCGCATGACGGAGATTTTCATTTTTGTTAACAACATGAGTACTGATTAAATTTCAAGCATATTTGTGTTAACTTCGCATGAAAATCGTTGTCTTTTATGTTTTTGTAACCGAAGGAGGTATCTAGACATTTTAGATTCAAAAAATATTAATTAAATTACGAAACTTGTTTGAAAAACAACTATTTTTAAAGTGTCCGGTTTATTGAACCGTCCGGCAAATACGTATGCACGGAGTATACCCATGTCCTCTTGTATTTGCACTGTTATTTAATTCGAAAAACACCTCATAATTAATATCCTCTTTATGATGTAATAATTTGAAAACTTCAATCATGTCACCTTGAAATCTATGATATTATAAGCTAGCGAAGGCACTTTCAGTGTTTGAAGTCGTTGTTCATATGACAGATCTCTTAGTTGACCGACTAGTTTTGTTGCTCGTCTTTGTACTGATTCAATAGCATTGATGTCTTTCTTAAAACGAGGATTCCAAATAATGTTTCCATATTCCAGATGAGGCCTAACTAGGGTTTTAAATAATTAAATACTTTATTTTTGCTTTCTAAGCATATCTAGATGTAACTTACAACAAACAATTTTCAAAATTAAGATATATGGATGAATAAAAAAAACAAAACAGTTTTTAAGTACCTCAAAATTGATGAATAAAATTTCCTTTTTTTTAAAAATGGCTAAAATTCCAACCTGGGCAAAAAAGTCACTGATTTTATCATAAATATCCACTAAATTTTATACTGTTTTGCTCCTTGGGGTCATGTCAGTTCATGTAAGTCAAAATAAGTCCAAGAAAATAACACTTAGTATTTATTTTTGATGATTTCTCAGGTTGTCACATCAGGTCTCGGCTTTGTATGATTATGTCAGACGAGTGAAAAACATCAAAATTCACAGCAGAACATACAATACTGAAAGAAAAACATACAAGAACATAAATAAAACATAAACGGAACATTTATTTACATAGATAACCAAATAATTGCCTAAAATATTGTGTAGTTGCATCTTACACACCAAAGAACTGTCTGCCATTTTGTGAATTTTTGTCCAAAAAACTGTTACTGCCAAAGTAAATTACATTTTAACATGAAATATAGCTTGTAGAGACAAGACCTTGTTACTAAAGTATGTAAGTAAACTTGTACACAAATATATATTAAAGTATTCAATTATATATATAAAATTATGTGTGACCTTGACATGCATGACCTTGAAGGTCTAATTTTAATTGTGTCAAAATTACCACGTTTGTAACTTTGGGACCACTGTCATATACATATTAAATAGCCTGTATTTTATATTTTATAGTAACACACTTATTCAAGTCGTCATATTAAAATAACTGAATTAATGCCAAGTCAAATGTTACATTTATTTAAATGATTAATAGTGATTTTAGTCTGGACAGTATTCTCACTGGTATCATTTATAACTAGACTTAAAACTATTGTAAAATGCTATTAAAACAAATGTTATTATGTTATGAAACAAATGTTATAATGTTATGAAACAAGTGTTATGTTATGGAACAAATGCTATTAAGTTATGAAACAAATGTTATTATGTTATGAAACAAATGTTATAATGTTATGAAACAAATGTTATTAATTATGTTATGGAACAAATGCCATTATGTTATGGAACAAGTGTTATTATGTTATGAACAAATGTTAATAAAACATATTAATTGCTATGAGAACAAAGTGTTAGAGCAAACATGAACAGTGTAAAAGGGCAGTCTGAATGAATATCAAGTTAAGTTTACACTAAAAGTTTAAAACAACAATAAACAATAGAATATCTGGATCATTACTTCATTATCTGTTAACATGAAATTTTAGGAAACACATATAATGCTTTAAAAGCTTTGTACAAACCCAAATAATTTCACACACAGATCCAGACATTCAGTTAAACTGCATGCAATAACATAACATTCCACAAAGAACAGAACTTGTGAACTTTTAAATGTTATGCTTACTCAGAAAATATATATCTATTGGTCTTAAATAAACACACTCTGAAGTTAAAAGTTTTCAGCCACCAGTATCATTAGTTTCAAACACTAGCACACAAAACATGGCAATCATCACTTATTCACTAACTAACCTCTACTAAAGTCTATGCACAAACCAATAATTTCAATTTTAGATAGAGACACAATGTATGTTTTAATCACATGACTGTCACATTGTTTATAAAAATTCTCACTTCTTTAGTTTCAAAATGTTGATATTAAAAGATGTTTGACTGTTTTCATTTGTAAAATAATTGAGTACAGTCCAACCTGCGAACAAAGGACAGTCTCGGGAAAATCCAAAAGTGTCCTTTGTGGACAGGTGTCCTTTGTGGACAGGTTCAGATGGACATTGTCATAAATTGTTAACCATGGAAAATGCTTCCTAGGCATAAGCCTGTACTAACTCCAACATACAGACAACTGTTCTTAGTTGTCAGTTAGCTGTGATCATGAAGTTGTTTTCATTGTCTAATATATTGATGATATAAATCAGTAATAACTTCCAAATTAGTACTTTTTTATTGATTCTCGGTATCCATGGAACTGTAAGATCATGTTTTGATTAATTCCTGGATACCAGCCGGTACTTATTCAAAACATTAACATGCAAATTAAAGTAACAACAACAGTATAACAGACATAATTTATTTACTCACATGATTCATAACTTTATTTATCTCAAAATAATAATTTAAAAATGCGTTCAAAAAACATAAATAATCATCATCATCATCTTGCACATGATTCATAACTAAATCTATCTCAACATAAAAAAATGCATTCAAAATACATAAATAGTTATCATCATCTTGCACATTAACCCTAGCATCGTTATACTTGTATCCTATAGAACTGACTCTACTCATTGATTAAAAAAGTGATATTTTTTTGTTGTGATTTTTGATTTATGATGGAGGCTGTGATGATGTCCTCAGCATCAATAAACTTTTCCAATAAAACTGCACTACCTATACATGAAGCATGAGATTTTAATTTGTTTAACATATCAATACAATCAGTGAAACTCATTTTTGAATCTATGACTGGTTCTGGAATATCATCATCATCATTACCATCACTTATATCATTAGCTAAGCTTTTCAACATTTCACTCGCTGGTTTGTCCCAGGCTGGTTCTTCTAGGTCACAAGTTACAAAGTTTTTGTCTATATCTAGCAATTCTTGAAAATCACAATCGAACAATGTCCTTGCTAACACATGTAGAGCAATGGGGTAATTGTCAGCTTCTTCATCATCAAAATCATCATTAACATCTGTTGTATTCACACTCTCAGTCTGATACCCAGCATTATTGAAACATTTACTGATTGTTGTGTCCTCAACTTCCTTCCACGCTCTATCTATTTTATTAACAAAAATGAAAGTAAACCTTTCTATTTACAGGAGTATCTCTGACCTCGTTGTTTGAAGTTCATAGTAAAGTTCGATATCATAAATCTACATTCAATAAAACAGTGGTGTAAAGTAAGAGTAGAGTATTCTCTGCACTTCTAAGGGAATGTATACTATCTTGTGGTTTAATTAATTACAATTTTCAAGTCTCCTTTCTTGTAATCTTCATGGAGGTTGTAAGCATATACTGATTCATCATCTTCATATTTCACATTGTACCATAAAGGGAACCCAGGTACTACATTTAACACTTTACCTCTGTATGTATGTTTATCGGAAAATGTATGGTCAATTACTTTACCAACTAATAAGGGAATTCTTTCTTGTTGTCCTTCTTCTGTTGGTTCACAAGAGCTTGACATTTTATTTCATACTACGAAAGTTCCCCTCTTACATATAATAAAAACACCAGGAATGCAACGCGTCCAATCTCCAACTTCTCACTTACTAGTCAAATTCACCCTCTAAAAGCAACGAAACATCGATTGATCACAAAATCATTTAGCCATTCGATTAACATCTCTTAAATGTACCTGTGACAATCGACGATTCCAAAATCGACCTCACTATGAAGCAGACATTTGTCATTAAACACGTTTTTCTCTTAAATTTTCGCTTGTCGGGGGAGCCATTCGCTGACGTCACAGATTTACTGTATGCTAAGGGGGCAATACAACAAACTTAGCCGTGCATGTCTGCCTGTTAGCAGACAGATTACGTATAGACACAGACTCACACAGACTCACACATTCTCATAGCCAGAGGCTATCAAGATTCTGGAGTAAGATCGAGAAGATAATCTCTGGGTACGAGAATGAGACTAGATGCAATGATAGCCTATTTCTTAAAAATGCCAACGTCAAAGACTTTAACATTTAAAATATTATTAAGACAGTGCATTTAGTGGTATGGTATTACAACCATTAAAATAAATGATTAAATAACACAGTTTTGCAGTTTAAAATGTATATTCATTATTAAAATATCATATGATATATCGAATATCGATCATTTTGTATCGATACGAATATCGTATCGATCATTTTGACCGATTTAGAGCCCTACTATTTGTAGGACCTGATTCAGAATGATCTGAATACTGCAACATATAACAAAACAGTACAGTTACTACCTTTTATCTCATAACCAAATACCGGTATTTCCAAGCTCAAATTGCTAAATGCAGGAATACGCAATTGAAATGTCACACAGAGTTCACTTTTTCTAATGTCATAAATTTCAAATGCAGCCCATTTTCAATATGTTATCAGGCATCTATCAGCCATCTATACAAGTAACACCAAATCAAGTAAAAATAATTGCTCAATATTAATGGAATTAAGATACAGACAATATACCTTTACCATTAACTTGCCGTCCGGCTAGCTTAGTTGGTAGCACCCAAGTCTACTGATTGAGGGGTCATGGGTTTGATTCCTGGGCAGGACATACTTTCGTGGAGCTTGGTCATGAAAATAATTTCTACGGCCATTCTCCCTCCTACCAATGATTTTTAATTATGTGGGGGTTAAGTAGTTGATTAGCCGCTAAATCCAGATATTTCACCTTTCTAGTAGGAGTGAGTAAGTTGACTGACCACCTATATATGACCTATACAATGTGTATGGCATTAAACACAACAAAAATAAACAAGTCATTAACTTTATGAATATAAACATCATGCATTATTCAATGAAAAGTATAAGTATTTACCAATTCAATGTACCCTGGTGATTCCGGATCATCAATAACTTGACTATGTTGAAAAAGCTCGTAACAAGTTGGTTCTTGAGTTTCAAAGTCACTTTTAGTATTTGAGTCGGATCAAGATGATGAAAACAGCTAAAATTGTAATGCAATACTAAATAAATAATGAAGTCCCTTTTTTCTCAACAGTCAAAGATTGAATAATTTCACAGAGGTTGAATACACACTATCACAATATCATGAGTGTTACAAAAAGAGCATGAAATCACCGTGAATTTATTTCATGTTTTGACAGTTGACCAAAAAGAACTGAAACCTAATCAACTTTCTTGTAATGAAAATTGAAATGGCCATATCATGGCATTTGATTAAGTGAAATAAATTATTTATTATCTAGATTTGAATCATGCATACGTATAAAACAGCATTGAACATAAATAATATAATAAACCATTGCTTCCTTGAAATCAAAGTGTGATGTAGAAACATTTACTAGACTCAGGATGCTATGTATCATCTGCATTGTTCAATCAATGGTTCACTTTCAAACAAAACAAACAGTTGACATTGGGTGTTGGCTCTTTTTACTGTAAAATGTTTCATCACAATTTAACCCTACCTCAAAACCAGCCACCAACTCATAACATGACATCATTGACAAGAAATACAAACGTTCGCGACCCAGGTACGAAGTTTATTAAGTACGAAACGAACTGAATTTTCAAGGTAAAAATCGCTCTAAAAATAACATATCAACTTACATCTTCACTTCCAGGGTGCTCCATTTAATTAACACAATCAATAACACTCAAAAAATGCTTCGATTTCCGATGAATTACTAACGAAAATGGAAAATGACGACGCGCAATCTATTGCGCAATATTTCTGCAGCAGGAATACTCGACTTCCGGTAAGAGTTGTTGTTCTTAGCGATTTGACCCCTACCCTACAAAATGTCGAAAATCGTTATTTGTACGTTATTTTACGCTCAATATTATATCATATTTGAGTTAAGCAATGTTTTTGGAATATAAATCAAGGTAATTAGTCTGCGTATTCGCCATTCGGTCGTTTACTGCTTTTTTACTGCTATGGTAGTTTTTATATTCATTTTTTTACGGATTTTTACGCCTATGGCCGAAAATTAATTATTTTCAGTTATATCCGCCTATTTTCCCAACTATGGCAACTGGTTTAACTACAGATCCATAATCTTTACCATCCAGATAATTTCTTTCGAACTTCTTTACTGTATTCTCACAGACATCAGCCATTCCTACTAAAAGGTGTAGACCACAAAAGAAGTTATTCATGTGAGTGAGTTTCTCTTTTTCAATGTCATTTAAATTAGACCAACCATGATAAACGTGAGGTAACACTTCTTCTCTATACTGTTCCAACAATGCATTAAATCGCTTCTCAGTTGACGCCCTGTCAGACATGGTATCTCTGATGTTGGCGAGAATCTTATAACCAGGGTTCATATCTTTATCTCTTTCCTTATGATGGCAGTACGTTGATATGTCAGTTATAATGTCTTTAAGAGTATCTAAAGTGCTTTGACCACTTTTGTCCACCATTTCACGCAGGCCTAAATGTAAAAACTTTGCTGTTCATCTGTGAGCAGGTAAGCTTGCATGGACTTGCCATATTTTCTAGTCTCATCAGTGTATAATGTTGTTCTAGCTTTTTCTGAAAACACACTGGCTATCTGTTTTTGTGCAACAGCTAACTTGCTATCAACTATTCGACTAACAGTAGAAGCAGATGGCACTGTCAATGTTTTTACCACATAGTGAAGAAACAGTTTTTATTACTTCTACTTTTTCAACAGGAACCTTTAGATCCGTTTAGTTCATAACACATTCAATACTAGCAGTGTTAAATTTTTGTTTATCACTATCGTACAGTTTCACATCTGGGGTGTCCTCCAACAATGAACTCAAATATTCAACATTTTCATGAGCTTCCTTCAACTTCTTTTCGGTATCTTTTGCTCTATTCACAATGTCTACATTTTCATTTAACTTATCTTTATATAAAGTACTTTCTTGGTCTTTCAACCTTGCTTTCCACTTAAGCTGATTTTCATTAGCCTTCAGACCATTTAGTGTAGACCTAAGAGTATTGCAGGTTACTCTGTACTTGGCTAAAGCACCTATTAATAGGATGCTATCTCTTGATTTAGCTTCATTTTCTTGAGACAAGTTGTTGTTACATTTCTCCAGTGATTCTAGTTTGGCTTTCTTTGATTTAAGTAATGTGTCTTTTCTAACTAACTTACGTTTCAATTGTTTTGAAGTTTCTCTAACTTTACTAACAGTTTCTCTCATTTCCTTAAGCTGTTTACTGGAATAATTTAACAGTTTTTGTGAGGTTTCTGTTGATTTAAAGGCTTCTTTTAACAATTCAGATTGTGCATGGTCCTCATAAGTTTTCTTCTTAGATGGTGTTTGAACAGGTATTACACATATTTCTTCTAAATAAGCATCCTTTGAAGCGCCTCTCTTATCTTTCAATGACTTAATTGTTCTGTTTACTTTAGAAAGTACAGCACTTTTATTAATTTCATCAAGCACCAAACCAGTCAGTGCAGATAACCACTTACAAAAAAAATCAGTCAAAGGTAAACTATTTACAACAGCAAATGTATGCAAATCTATAGCAAGACCATTTGTGAAGCATTTTACTCTTACAGACGGTAATTAATCCAAGTAAATTAAACTTTCACTTTTAATTCCAAACTTTTCAAGAAAACTAATGTTTATTTACATTAACTTTAGTTACATTTTAATGGTTGGTCTCCTCTGTGAAAATCTTTTCATTTAACACTTCCCCAGAGATAAATTTCTGGTATTTATTGTTGTTTTTATTTACTACCAACTAATCAGTGAAAATATCAACACTGTTTAACGATACATGACCTGTTGATAATGTTTGTGTTGCAATGTCTCGAGTAACACTTTCCGTCTTCAACCTTGACTTTTTGACAGGTGGTTCTGGTGATGAATCTACATCAAATTCAGACAGGGATGTAAGCGATTGACTGCTAAATTGTGGATAAGTCTGTCCTGAATCTTTTGTAAGTGTAAAATGAGGCATCGGTTTTAAATATAAGTAGCCATCACCAATAGGAGAAATAGTATAAAATGCATTTACTGTTGCATACTCAGACCAGATGTTACAACTTCTGATGGTGGTGTTTCAGTATTGTCTGTTAGTTCAATTACATCAGAGTCTGAAATCTAAATATCACTACACATAAGAACTGATAATTCTGTATTTTTTGTTTAGAATCATACATTTCTCTTAACCATATTTCAGTCATGCAGTGGCAGTCAGACAATATAGAGGTTTCCTGGGCAGACTTTGGTATGCAAGCTATTAAACACTACTTGGTGTTTAATATGCAAGTAGAAGTACATGTAGTGTTCAACTTGAAAACACAGCAATAATTTGCGTATCTCAAAAATCACAAGGTGATATATAAGATCCAGACTACTGTTCAGCAGGACTTTTTAAGATTTCTTGTTGTGCAAGTGTGTTTCTTTGTCTCTAACATTACATGGAGTTGCAAGTATATTCCCTGCACAGTATAAGCAGACCCTATTAATCAAAGAGCTTAGGACTTAGGTTAAACTATTTTTTAGTAACAAAGAAATATAACCCTCAACCAGACTACAAAATGTTGTACCTATTCAATTAACATATGAAGCTATAATTAGCTATTAGACATAAACAGTCAAGTCTGTCTCAGATTAATCCTTCCTGATTTGTGTTATTATACTAAATATGGTATTACATCATGAGAGAAAAAATTATAAAGACACCAGGCTGAAATCAGGGCTATATTGGATAAAAATAACAAGATTTCTTGCTTTATATTATTTATTTTTTGTTAGCTATGCACATGACATATTATTAACAAATTATTTGTAGCGAAAGAAATAAAAATGATACCCTTGCAAACACTGAGCCTGAGGAAGTAAGTGCCAACGCTGAATGTTCAAATGGTTCTATATTAGTATCATCCTGATCCTGTGTCAGATAATATGGCAATGATCTCTTTGACCAGATTATGCACCCTGTACAGATGTTATATTCACTTCATTTACTGTAAACCCACTGGCACCAGAGTGCATATCTTAAAATCATAAAATATTGCGTACGTCCCAATGTATAGTTCCCTGTGCACACAAACATGTACACTACCTAATATAAACTATACATGGTATTGAACGTTTTCTACAGTGCAAACGGTCCAAACCGTTTTCTTTAATTAGACTTGTATGTAAAAGAATATGTCGGTCTCGACTTAAGGATTAAACATTCCTCTAACATCATGTAAAGTTAAGTTTGTATGTGATACCGTTTTCATGAAATTTATATTAATTTCAGAATCACTAGTCTGCAGTGATTCAACGTCACTACTGACTTCTGGTTTAACTTAACCTGGTTCCCTGGATAGTAATGAGAACGTACACAGACGCAGAATATATAATTGATTACGTATATATATTCTATTTATAGAACTTTGGACACATAAATGTTTACCTAGGCAGTGCGTTACAAATGTGTTTAAATTTGGCGCGCTTCATTGACAAGGTACGGGAAAAGTCTCGAGGAGTTAACAACCAATCAGTTTACGCCGGTAAACGCGTCATGATTAAACCGGAAGTGAACAGTGACTCTCAATTGCTGCCAAATGATAATACTTACGATTAATAACTTACGATTAATTTCATAATAACCGTTTAAGATATAAAGTTTTTGAATAGTCAGTTTTGAAAAGAAATGTTTAATCTACAAAACGAGACCGATATTTGCATCCAGATACATTCCGAAAGGTAAAATAAATCTACCAGACCGTACCTACTGTCAAAATGGTTCAAAACCATGTGAATATTATAATGATTGTATAGATCTAGTTATAACTCTTACACGGTAATGAATACGGGAGCGATTTTTATTGTGTTTGTTGACAAAATATTATATGTGCGGGCATTTTTAAAAAATGTGAGGACTCTAGTGCCGGTGTGTATATGTTATAGAAACAAATTTTATGACTTCTAACAATTTATTTTATTAAATTTAACACAAGTAAAAAGACAAATCCATGAAAAAAACTTGCAATGACTTTGTTACTATACAGTGCCATTCAAAATGACCATAACACTTGAGTAAATGAGTGATAAATTATCATCTTTTAACATGAAAACTAAAATAAAAGCATTTCTTAACATGTTTGAAAAAATAGAATTATACAATTAATCATCACTTTAATTTCAAATGTTGCAACCTATAATGACTGTCCTATTGTATAAATGCATTTAAAATAAACCATAAGTGTGTTATATTTACTGAAAAACAAAAACTATTGTTATTTTTTGAAGTTTATCTTGGATGGCACTGTATTTCATAATAGCAATTAACTGCATTAGGAAAAAATTTAAGTAAGGCTGACTAAGTAACTCATTTTAATTTTTTGGTAATACTTGACTGTAACACGTTTTTTTTGCCATATTAGGTAATAATGTAATGTAATTATGTCTGAATACTATACATAATTTGGATTTTTAGTCTGACGGTGAAGCTATAATTTTTACAATACAGGAACGTATTCAACGAACGACCTTCAAAGTTGTTGCAAAATCTTTCAAAAAGAAAGTTTATGTGAAATCTTTCAAAAAGTATGTGCATGTATTTAACAAGGTTTCATACTAGCACATATTCATTTAAACATAGTATTTACAACACATTCAATTATAAAATTATCCCTATTAGCACATTTTTACATCTTTCATTTATTTAGTTATTCATTTGTCAGAAAATTATTTTGACAGTTTTTCATCAGCACATGATCATTATTAAAAATGAAACTTAACATCAGAATCCATTTTATTCAGAGATCTAGTAATCATTCACTTGTATGCATATGACAATGTCTATCACCACATATTTTTCCTACATTCAGGGCAGTAAAATGGGGGCTTAGGTTTTCTTTTTAAACCCACACAACTAAAATGCAAGTTACCAAATTTACAGTTCTCATTGTCACACAGCACAAATCTATCATTATAAGAACAAACTTCACCACAAACGCACACCTGCAAACCTGACACTATTTTTGTCGACTCAGGTTGCATTACATCATCGGCACAGGTATTATGTTTCAAGGGATTCATATTCTTATGTTTGAGTTTCTTGTCAGTTTCTATTGGCAGAACTGACTGTATAACAATTGACAGCAGGTCTGGGTGGTAATTCTATCATTTGATAAGTTATTTGATTCACTGGCACAACTTGTACAGAGGGTTCTTTGGTCATTTTCTGTCTGCTGATTAGACTGCCAGTCAGTTCAGGAAGAATTACTTGTATGAAGAAGTCTTTTGATTTTTGTACTATTTCTTCCCCAGTTTCAGAATTGACCTCTATTCTTTCAATGTTAACTTCTTTCTTACATTATACAACAAAGTCAAAATAACCTCTACCAGTCACCAGCAGCTGTGTTTGCACTTGGTCGAAATAACTGTGGTTTTCCTTAAGTTTTTTTCCCACTTAAATACTTTAAGTTAGCTTCTTCTAATGTTGTGTCTTTGATACAGAAGGGGCATTTGATTTCTACAACTCCTTGACCACAACAATTACAGTTCACTAATGCATCTGGACTTGCACCAATAAATGGATGTTTAGGGTCAATAAATAGACTGATAATAAATTTTGACTGATCACGGGTGATAATCTCTACATTAATAGCTTGCTGTTCAGTGATACTTATACTGTTCAAAATCACAATACATTCTTGCTTTAACTCATCTGCAGTCATATGTACATACTTATCATCATGTAAGTCAACAAATTGGGTGGGAAGTTGCCCTTCTTGAAGTATTTTTGGTATGCAGTTCTTTTGATATGAATTTGAAACAGTTAATACATTTGCATTTGATTTAGTTAGACTGGAACAAATTTCTTAATAACACTTTTTTTCTAATGATGTTGGTTCTGGCACAATAGGCAGTTTTGTTGAATTTCTGGTATCAGACTCATCACCATTTATTACACACTCTAATTTGCGCTTTTTGGTGGCCGCAGATGTCTATGTCTTTAATTTCAAAATATGGCACGGATTTCACTCCATTTGGTAAAGTCCAATAAGCTTTTTCCTGTGTCACTGTCTTATTAGAGTTTTATTCTGTGGCAGGCCTCTAAGTAAAATAAGACAGCTCCAACATGTGAACAAGTTTCACCTAAACCAGCCATACAGTTACAGTGTGCTGACTCAACATATCCAGTCTTTGACAATATAAGCCAGGGTCTCAATGGGGGGTCATTCATTCTCTGAGAATGTCTGACCTGAAAGTAGAAAAAAACCTAAGTTTCTTCATTGACATCAGATTATAACATCAGAATAAATTTATGATTATTGACATTGCTGTGGAAGTTTTTCAGTATATATGGATATGACCCATTATGTTCGATCCTTTTTTATATTGCTGTGGTATATTACTGTGGTATCATATCAGAAATACCGCGGTATTTTATAAGAATAAACCTTTTAGTTTTTGTATTACATATGTGTAAGTTTTCAGTATTAATACAGATTTTAGTATTTTGAGCATAAATTACTCTATGTTATTTATATAAAGACTGTCTATTTCAGTTCTTAGAAAATAGACTTTCAGTATTTTTTAAACAATCTTTATGTACAAAAAGGCCTAAATACTTGTATCTAGCTTAACACTAAGGAAATCATGTTGAGAGATAATTGAGTTTAAATGACTTGACTAACAAGTTCGGTAAATTGATACAAGGTACTGTACATAAAACGGCGGTTAGTCAACCTACTCATTGTTGCCGAAAAGGCTAAATCTCTGGATTTAGGTGCATACTTTCGTTATTGACTGACAACTGTCCTACATAATTAAGAATCATTGGCAGGAGGGAGAACGGCGGCAGAAATAATTTCATGATCAAGCTTCGATTCAAATTAAAGGCCAATGTTTTTATAATTAATTATCCCAATTTCTTCAATGGTATCAAAAGTGTTAGACGAACTTATGTGAAACGCCTGCGTCAACAGTAGGGCTCTATGTGATACAATATTAGTTTGTTTGTTTGTTTATTGGAGTTAACGCCGTGTCAACACAATTAAGGTCATTTTACGGCGTCCAGCCCCCCCGGGTGGGATTTGAACCCGCACCCCTCGGGCTCGAGATTCCAAATCCCGGCGCGCTACCAACTGTGCTATCGACCCGGGTTTACAATATTAGTATAGATATATAATGATCGATTTATCATATGATATTTTTCATCATAAAAAGATTTTTTTTATAAAACAGCAAAACAGTGTTGGTTCATTATTTTGGTTGTAGAACTAGCACCATACTAATGAATACACTGTCTATTACAATGCACTGTCTATTAAAGTATTATTACTTTAAATGTTAATGTCTTTGACGATTGATTTTTAAGAGATATCTTTGCATTCAGTGAGTCTGTGTCTAGGTACAGCATATAGAAAAACATACTATTAAACAACTTCAGCTATTACAATCATATCATGAAAAGTCGCTTCTGCCCAATCAATTTCTCTTTATATTGCGGATTTGCCCGACCAATTCGAGGGACTACTGGTTTCCCGAATTGCTTTGTATTCTAAATACTGATTGTTGGTTTCCAGACTATAATTGAAAACGAAAGTACATAATCATAAAGGCGATTTGACCGCAACAGTTACTCCTTTTGAATAAAAAGGACAAAACTTGATGAAATCGGCGTAAGATGTTTGCGTGAAGGATTAGTCTATATATTATTCTATACTGAACCAGAAGCAGTGTAACAGTTATACAGCGATAATTAGGGCTTTCACGATACGCCAGAAGTGTACCGCAATATATTGCAATACGCTGTCATCGTATCGTGATTCGTACCATGATATATTGTGGGCTTTTAGATTCGTTGTTCCTCCGCTGTATTTAACTGAAAAATGCAAATCTTATATGCAGCTACTGATAGAATCTAGCCTCTTTAAGTATTTACAGTCACTAAGGACGGAGACGCGCCTCTATCTATAAAATTATTGTTATTTCAGGTTACATGGAATAAACAATACCAGTAAAACTGACATTTCGCAACTTTTATTTCGCAAAGGGAAGAATTCTACCTATGAAATAGAAATATCATTACATACCGGTACATTAAAATAGTACCGCGGTACATATTGCTGCAGCTGCATATTGCAATATACTGATACATCGTGACAGCCCTAGTGCTAGTTATATCAATTGATTTGCAAGCCATGGATTTCATTTGCATGACAGTCATTGATCGATATTTTTTTTCAATACAGAAACAGTCGATCTGATAAATCTATCGAAACCTATAATATCAGTATTTGATATATATCGTACACAGGTGTTGAGCCAAAATCGATGGATCATTTACTATGAGTCAGGCCAGCTCTCTTGAAAGTATAGAGTGTGTAGTGACTTTGTGACCATTGAGATATTTTCAGCCTTGCTGTTGGTTAAACCCTTTAGCAACGCAGTCAAGTATCTTGCCTACTATCCGGGAGAACCAAGTTCCACTCCCAATCAGGGCGTATGAAGTAATTTTCACTGTTTACATTATTTTTTAGCCCTAGGTTAAGGAAAACGTATACAAGGCAACTTTTAATTTGGAAATCGAACTATTAAAGGTCGTCAAATTGCCCATGAAAACTGTATTTGCATTCCTGTTACTTATTGGCGTAAATAAATATTTACTTTTTGGCAAGTGAAATGTATAGCTTGTTGTCCTACCAGGAACACTGTCAACAGCCTTCAGAACAACTGATACATGTTGATAGAACTTGTTTCACTCTAAATAAGCGATAATATGTATAACTTTAAAGTACTTAACATAAAATCATACATCTGCTATTTACCTTTCTAATTACGAGTATGTAGTTCTCGTAGTCTTTACTCTTTACGTCATGAACCCAACCACAGCACATCTGATTGTACGATTCTAGAGACTTGTAAGCTCTTAGCTCTTCAAATGTATATGCACTTTTGGAGTTAACTAGATAGTTCACAATATCAATATAGTCCACGGGAGGGAAATAATTCTGGTTGGTAGTACACTCATTGTTGTCCATTCCGTACAGATCGTCACCTAGTCAATAACTTTTCATCGTATCTTGCCTGAGCCTGTGAATCCAGTCCATCATTGTATGGTTTCTTATTTCTGTCACGCATTGTGACATGAAAAGAACAGTTTATAGTAATAAATACGAATATTTATACAAAAAAAAGAACGTTAAAATCGATTGTGTAATGCAGTGTTGATCTTATCAAGCTTGCCATCAAATATGGCGGACAACTGGATTTTCTGGTCACGTGATCGGTAAATAAAAACTATGTATTAGTATCAACTCGCACCTATTTTTTGTGAAACGCCAATGTTGTCCTGTTCTAAAGGTCGGTGTTCTTGTAGAAAAAGTTTATTAAATAAAAAGTAACTTGCTCATGTGAAAAAAGATAATTGAGACATTTGCTACTTCTAACTAAATTTTGGATGCTTTGATTATAGAACAATTAGTTGTGGTATGCATGGTATTTTCAAGACTTTTGAAGGGCACTGTAGAATAATGCAACAAATAAATTGATATACAATATCACATTCTCTTGTACACTCTATACAGTACCAATTGCAACAAGAGTCTGCCCACTCCTGATCATATCTAACACAAGGACAACACATCCAAATGTCACATCCACCGCAGTTTAAACAGTCACAACCGACACTAGCGTTAGAATTATCTGGAGCAATATTGTCTTCTGGAAGCACTTTCTGACATACAGCACATTTGTATAGAGACGATGACTCTGGAAGAATCAACTCAGCTGAAGTTGTATTCTTTCTTGATTTTTTGATGCAGGGAGCACGATATGGGAAGACTTTGGTGACTTCTTTGAATCTTCTCTTGGTTGTTCATCCAATTGTTTATTTGGTGCCATTATAAGAGGAGTAGCTGTAAACACTTCTGGTTCTGTACATGAAGTACTGTCAGGTAATTCCTTTAATAAAAGTTTTTGGACTACATGTTTCTTGAAAATTGCTTCACATGAAGCAACTATCTGATTAAGAAAGAAATCATTGTCAATATTATCATCAACCACAACCAAGTCACGAGTTGTCCAAATCAAAAAGTGACACCTATTTACTCCTATAATCCCCATTAATCCCTGCTATTGAGCGTAATATCCATCAGAGGTATCTTTCTTCAGTTGTAGGCGTCCTTTCACTATTTCTATATACTTAATTTTTCCTTGATCTACAGCCTCATTCACTGTCAACACCAAGGGACATTTCATTTCAAGAAGAGACCTTCCGTGGCACTCGCAATGAACAATTCCATTAGAACTTCCTCGGATAAAATTACAGTCTTTATATACAACCAGGTCACTTTCTTCAACATTAAAATCTTTATGAAGCCTTTCAAGTTTCTTCACATATGCAAGTCTAGCTTTACTCTCATTCTTCCTATCCCATTAAATAGCTGGT
Source organism: Mactra quadrangularis (assembly GCA_025267735.1). Classification (NCBI taxonomy): domain Eukaryota; kingdom Metazoa; phylum Mollusca; class Bivalvia; order Venerida; family Mactridae; genus Mactra; species Mactra quadrangularis. The sequence continues at coordinate 26,857,583 of CM046305.1, read as the reverse complement.
ACATTCTTTAGCTTGTCCTTCTTACATTCTAGAATATCTTTGACAATAGACTTGCAGTCTTTCTGTTTTTCGTTGGCTTTTACGACTTAAGCAAATTTTGTGGCTGTGATAGCTCCTGATCTTTGATCAAACCATTGTTAATTATTAGACTGACCTACATCTATATTAATGTTGTTGGTTTCATGAAACAGTTTCTCACTAGCCTCAAAAATCCATCCTCATTGACATTATTAAATTGCTTTGTTACAAGCTGTGGAATATTAACGGGTATTGTTTTCACTTCGATTACCTTTTGTCGGCACGAGTTCCTCACTGTGAGCGTGTAAATGTTCAGGTAACTCTGAATAAATGTTTTTCTCAGTTTTTCTTTTGTTTTAAAGCGATCACAATTCATAATATGAATAGCTGGACAGTTCTTTTTTTCTACAGTCGCATTCTACACTATATCAACCTACTATAGGTTTCCTGGACACTTATCTATCACCAGTACTAACTTAACCTACCACGAGGCCGACAACTCATGTATAGGGTATGACCTGCCGCGACCGGGTGGACAGTACTCACCTAAATGATGAGTGGCAGCAATTAGACCGGCTCGAAGCTAAACAACTTAATCATACGTTAGAGGTGATGCATTCAAACTTTATTTCCATAGTCATCAACTGTCCTTCTAATTGATGGATTATTGGTTTTTTTTGTTAATTTTCAGATCCTGAAATTAAGATGGTTCAGATTTTCATGATTTTGGATCTGACCATAAACAAAGGATATCAATACTAGAAGGTCCTTCAATTGCACCAGTTGCCTGTAATTCTGCTAATTTAAATAGCAAAGCACCAATATGTCCACATCTTTCACTATGTCCCACAGTACATGCACAAAATCCACCATATGGATCACCTGTGTATTTATCCACAATTGTATTAAAGGTACTATGACATGGATGGTGAAAATGACAAAATTTTGAAAAATTGAAAAATAATTTGAATACGACTTATGTATCGTTTTTAAGGTTATGAAAGCTTTCAGGTGACAAGGTGGCAAAGTATGCAAGTTATCTAGTGTGTCTTAGAATCCTGGAATTCCCTCCAGGATCCAAAACCGTAGCATGCTACGCGTTTGGTACTATTAATAAACGCAGTGCATACGGTCAGCTGACAAGTCACGTGGGGCATGGTTTTACGATTTTTTCTTAATGAAGAATAAATCTTGTTTTTTAATATAGTATTTATTCAGAATGGATTGAAAATTATATTTAACATTCTCTTTAAAGAAAATAAACAATAAAATAATTTATCTTTTAAAATACATTCGGATTGACACGGCTATTTTCGTTATCCCATACAAACTGTCAACATGTACGTCTACTGACCCCGACAGTTATACTGTGCTGTTACTGATTAGATAATACTACATGATCACTTTAAATTATGAGAGAGTTAACCTACAAGCAGAAATATTTAATCAATAGTGTGATCGATTGATGAAGAATGGGTAAAATCGTCTAATTTCTGAAGTAAAAACGGCTGGTCGGAGGTGGTGCCAAGTTCATCGTCAACAACTGGATGAAGGTATAGTCGAGACCACGAATCTATTTGTATCGGCTCATTGTTTGTTTTCAATATTCATCCATAATATGACTGCTTAAACATTAATTATTAAAGTAAAGTAGTTTGTGCACGAATCGTGTAGTTTCTGTAGCGGTTCATGTCGTCCTCAACCATTTCGACCCATAAAGAAGTGAATTTTTAATCAATCTCGTTATCTCATCGTTAGTAAAAAGTCTTGCAATGAATTTATTCACACAAGTGATGCACATGTGTACATATCCTTTATGCAAAATAAATAGAAATTGAAAGACTGAGAACCCAGACCAATTGCCATCTACTTTCAAGTATAAGCTGCTTGAAAATAGAGTTGGGGAACTATGGTAAATATGGCAAGTTCCAATTTAATGTATGCTAAGACTCAGGCATCAAATTTGCATTAGCTTTTCGTTGGCTCTAACTTTAAGATGACATTTTTCATTTTTTCTAACTACTAGTCTACTGGCAGGCAGGGTCTTTCATATAGAATTTTTATTTGCAAGACCCTGTCGCAGGAGAGAAGCATCGAGTATCCTAACTTATCCTGTTTATTTTCGAGGCATCACCATCAAATGTTTTTACATTATTATTTACAGATGAGTAGCTGGAATAACCTCATACACAGCGACAGGATGTCCAATAACTAGTGCTGACACAAGGTTAGTCTTATTATATTTTCATTATGAGTTTATATGTCTTGTGCAAATTGAATCGAGACAATGTCAATAAATGGTACTTGTATGGCATTCTCATCTATTAAGTCAGTCATTGTGTGTTTACTGAAGTATTTGTTATTTACACACATATGGTGTTGATGTAACCGCAACAATAATTTTTTGTTTGTATCTTTTATTTCAGGTTTATACATTTGCAATTTTGTTGATGTAGTAAGTGATGGTAAGAGTTACTGGGATGCGAGAATCTAAAAGTTCACTACTTACTGACAGATAAGTGTGAACTATCAATCCTCTTTTCTAAAGATAAGGTAACTTGTTTTAAGTTTTACTTTAAACCTTAAACATAAGACATCAATTCTACATTTTTGAGCATGAGCACTGGTCTAGTATATGATTGGACAAATACTTAGGGGTCAAATGGTCCCGGATATTAATTTCACCATGGGTACAACTTATTTCCTACATCAAGAAATAAGCCTTATGATAGATTTATTTATCCCAGGTGTAAATTAGTATTCTGAATCACCTGCTTAAAGCTTATTTTAAGCCTGCCAGGCTAGTTCAGTCGGTAGTGAACAAGTCTACTGATTGAGGGGAGGTAGGTTCAATTCCTGGGCGGGCATACTTTCGAGAAGCTTAGTCATGAAATAATTTATATGGCCATTCTCCCTCTGATACTAAATCATGTAGGGCAGTTGTCAGTCACTGGCGGATATATGCACCTAGTAGGCGGTGAACAGCAAAATCCTGAGATTTAGTTTTTCCAGGAACTGTGAGTAGGTAGGCTGACCACCGTGATATAACCAATACACCTCAATAAAAGGGGGAAAAACGAAGAAATTTCCGTGATCAGAGATTATGGTACAAAACTCGAAGAAAACTAAACAGATACATTATATATTATGAAAGCAGATTTTAGCCTAACTTGGCACATTTGTACTTTCAATGTGAACTACCATAATCATGTAGGACATTGGACTGTAGGTGTGACAGCATATTACTTACATTGTCATTATGCAACACTGTTCTTCATGTACTACTGAAACCAAACCTGAATTGAAGCTTTGGGTCTAATAAGCACTTTTCTCTAACTTAAAATCAGGCAGCATAAAGTTCAGTTCTTTGACATCCTGTAATTTTTGATGAACTGACAACATGCAATATTGTTTTTTTAAGTCTGATTTTTTATAATCTAAATTGAAGTTATATTTGTAGGATTATGATTTGGTTAAATGTCATAAAAATCCAATATTAATTATTTCAGATGATGATACACAGATTTTGAAGCTGCTTGTAGAAAACTTGTATGTTTGTCCCAGCAAGATATCAAGGTTGATAAAGACTTAGGTCACTGAGTGAAATAGTTTTGTTACTCCAGTGCAGTGAACAAAGGTGGCTGATAGATATCCAACTGTTGTTGCTCTATTTTTCCGGTCACTCACAAATCATTGGCAAAGATGCTTGTTTAAGATCATGGCTTAAGAAAAATCTATTTAAATTATTCCATGGATGACCAGGGGACAGTGTTTGTAGAGGGCAATAGAATATTTTTGCATTTTTTTGTACTATATAAGGGACATTTATTAGTATTAGAAAGTGTAATAAAATACACTTAATAAAATAATAATAATACGAGAAAGACTATATACTCAATCTATTTTTTATTATTTCTGTCATACAAAGCTAGTGTTTATGTGTGTTATCCACTTTAAATAAAGACTTTACTTACTTACTTACTATTATGTAGCCAATACAGAAATTAAATATGCTATATTTCAGTGTTTTTTTCTAAACATTAAAAAATTATATTCTGTACGTGGTTTCTTCTTTTTGAAACTTCAGTTACTACAAAAATGCATAAGAAATATAATCTGTTCAACACAAGTACTGATTCATAAAGCATACAAATACTTCATCTTTCTATAACTTACAATTCTCACCACAAAATTGAAACACAAGTTATAAATCCTAATGCAGGGTTTATACAGATTTTGAATTCAAGAATTCAATGATTTACTAAATATTTGTTCATAATTCCTCAGTTCCATGTTACAACAGAAGCACCTTTTTGATAACTTGTATTTCTTCTTTATACTGTTGCAGATTGTTATTATTGTTTGTAAAATTCTCATTTTCTTATCTAAGTGTGATTTGCACCAAGTGCAACAATTAAAGTTGCAATTTATATTTAAATTCATATTTCATTCATTTCTTATGGGTTGATATTGAAATACAGTAAAACTAGGATAACATACTCACTGGGCTATAGAAAAAAGGTATGTTACAGGCAAATACCTTAACTCCACCTATTTTTATACATTTCTATTGAATGCATTGATTACAGCAGTGAATATTCACATCAGCAGAGTTAATGTATGTGTCACTGACAGTTGAATAAAATACAATTATAATAAAAGCCAAATTGTTTCATCAAATTTACTATTTTTACTAATTGATTCAAATCAGGACTTGTTTTTGATCATACATGTGTGTCCAATCATAAGTATTATGTATTAATTCAACAGGTTGGTAATTGGGTGTCATTAGGTTATGCTGAATAGGCCTAAATGCTTTCTTGGACTCTTCTGCCCAGCTGCCAGTTCAGAAATGACTGTTAGCAAATGTTACGGGTACAGGACAACTCAACCCGAAGGCAATTCTACATGAGGGTAACTCAACTCGAAGTTGGACAACTCAATCTGTTAAGAGGGGATTGGGTTGTCTCAGGTTGAGTTGTCTTAGGGTAGAGTTGTTCAAATTCTAGCATTATGGAGCATTTTGGAATGTTCGGGGAAATTGAACATGTGCCAGCACTTGCTTATACATTCACATTTTAAAGGAATGGTGTAATCTGCTGTACCTGGTTATCTCCAGATAAGACTAAACTACTTAATGCACATCTTTCAATACAGTCCAAGCTATGAGCTATTGAAATGAAAATGTAACCTAAATGGTATTAGTTTGTCTTTATAATGATTAGGTCAAGCTTAAAGTACATTGAAAACCCCAAACAGTAGGGTGGTGTGGAATTTCAAGTTTTTCTACTGTCTGTGGATGATAAATCTAAAAATGAACAAGTCTGAGAACAAAATGCACATGCCCAGATGTTCAATACAAAACTAAATATAATAAACTGTGAAATAGAAAACATATTGTAAGTAATGATTGATAATTACTAGGGGTGTAACGGTTAATCGATATATCGGTTAATATTGCAATACGACTTCTGACAGTTTTTAACCGGTTCGTTTTTCTCTGAACCGATTTTTTTTAGTTATGTTCCATACTGATTGTTTTTATCAGAGTCTGAAGTAAAAGTGTTTTAATAAATGTTTTAATTTGTTCGGAGACTTGAAATATGTTTGGTAAAATTAGAGAATAATAATCTTTGAAAGTTCATTCAAAACCTTTTTTCAAACTTATTCAAACATTTGCATAATACGTGTATATCATTAGAAAATACAAATGTCTATGTACAATGTTGATCAAATTTAGACGATGCACGGCCATTAATTCATGCTATGCATGTACGCGCAAAAAACAATATGTATCGCAATATATTGCAATACAGGTTTTCGTGTATTGCAATATATTGCAATACGGTTTTTACTGTATTGTTACACCCCTAATAATTACCAAGAGGAAGTTCATTGTTGAACATTTTTTTAAGCATTTAGACATCTGCATTATTAAGTTATCCTACGTTACATGTACAATGTAGTGTATTTTAGCTGAAAAATATTACTTGCTCATAAACAAGTGGGATGGAAATATGGACATGTATGAATCCAAAATGTTAGGCATGGAATTCTACACCCCTGAAGTGCATACTATACTTTGAGTTTGGGGTAACTGTTGCGTGCTTCGCCTCCCTTATGTAGTAAAATACAAAAATCCAGGGAAGACCCTCCATGAATCCTTCCGAGATTATTCATTCGTGAAAGGTCTAGGTGTTCCGAATGATTCATATTTATGTAAATGCATTCTCTAACAAATATCAAGTATTCAAATCAGCAGGGTAATGATGGGCCTTTGACAGTAGAATAATAAGTATTGAAGTACAGAAAGACTTTTGTGCACATTGAAACCTAACAAATCCATAATATTGATTTTTCTTAACACATTACATTCAAGTACAAATCAAGCAGGGCAAAATGCCAGCAAAGTATTTATTCTATCCTGTATAACTGGCAAATACTACTGCTTAGTGTATTAACAAGATTTGTTTTTGTCCATTCACAAGTTATAAATATAAGTATATACCTGTCTCTGACACTGACCCTTTCAGCGATTTTGCCGTAAGTCTAAAAATTACAAATACAGTTTATTGAATGGTAAATATTGATATTTCAGAAGCAGAACCAGATACATGTATATCTGATTTAGAGTATTGCTGCAGAGTGATAGCTCTACACAAATTATTATCAAATAATAGTGTTGGGTAACCCATAAATTAAAGAGTCAGGCACTTATGTTTATTTAATATTAGTATACAAAAAACTTCTGAAGTCACGAAACTTGATTCAATAGTAAACAAATTGTAATGCTGTTCACTTTTTTACATTGTGTCACAGAATTTAAGAAAGTCGAAGTATTACATAATGTGACTCTTTATTACTGAATTTAAAGCGATAACAAATCAATACTAATTAAATAGTCTTGTTTTGGGGAAGTTTTTTCCTTTATGAGTTTTTTTTAAGTTAGGACTTGTATATTTAAAAATGTTTTTACCAGCAATTCTCATGTATAATTTTCTAATAATTTGATAATTAACTACAGGCCGTTTCAAAATGGGTTACACAATCTTACTCAAAACTTATTGAAAATAGCTACTCATAATTTCTTGAAGTTAAAGCCACTATATGAAGATTTATTCATCAACAGTAGACTTGAAAACTGTTTTATAAACATGAAGTTATGAAAATATAACAAACATGGGAGGCACAATAAACTGTTCAAGCCATTCTGTTTTCTAAATTAAAATTTGACAAAATGTTTGTTTCTTAAAAAAGTGGGGTACTTTCATAAGAGCACTCTATATTCATTTATAAGCTTAATTTCAATATATCTAATCCAAAATAGTTTCAGAGCTTAATTATGTAATTTGGAGCTGGGTTTTTTCTGTAACAAGACTTTTAAAATAGATAAATGTCATTTTCTTTGTTGTCCAAAAACAGTGTTACTTTTAATAATGGGGCTTTAAACATATTATTACAACTCATCAACAACCATTGTCTAGATAGTCAATCAGTGGTGATACATATTTAAAAAGAATTTTAATCACAACAAAAGCTTCACAGTATTTGTACACATGTTAATTCATCAGGCAAATTGATGTATAACAGAAAGTGACTATCATAAATTATAAATATTGCATGTAGTGCTCAATCAACAGATTGAATTCATAAATTTACAATGTCTGACAATTTAAGGACTAAAATGCTTTAACTGTTATATCTTATAAAACGTAATTGTCTCACATTCTCAAAAACCAAAACTCTTAGTAAAAATCTGGCTCTGCAATTAAATTCATATAGATATAGAATCCAATTGGGTAACCTTATCATTTTATAGTCTTTACTGACACTGATCGTAAAGTTTATGCATGATATTGCCCATTATGTTTACTTTTTCAATGAGAGACTTTTGTTAGTTATCTTTCCTTTATAAAATCAGAAACAATCCAGTTAGTAAGTAGGTCCTATTAGGTGCAATACTTGGATTTTATCATAGAAGTCCTATGTTAGGATTTTAATTTATTTCATCTAATATCTTTCTTGCTAGTTAAGCTATTAACAGGAGTGATAAAATTTAGACAGTTCTTTACCCAAACACTATTAATTTACAAAAAGTTATTACTGTATATTGTGGCTAATTGACAATGAAAAGGGTAAAATCTGAGCAATCTAAATATTGGAACTACCTATTTGAAGAGTTTACAAAGAGTGATAACTGACTAACGTCCCTTATTAAACTTTTTACAAGAACAAAATATCTAAAATAACTTAACTACACAAAGACTTTTTTCAATACATCATTAATATACAATATGACATCACAACAATATTGAAATTTCTTGGCTGAGCATATCGTTGCCTCAATGTAACAATGCTCTAATTACCAAATTTTTATAAAAGATAGCTAACTCTGTTTTCACTGTCTGTATAGACATGAGACTTGGTAGGTGCACTAACAATGTTATTACAACACATACATGAGGAATGATTGAAATATTATGAATAGTAATGCTGAAAATTGCAAAATTGTGTTTGGAGACGGATCAAAATTTGCTTATTCTGGTTAATGCATCTCGTTCTAACATTGCGCTATCTCCAAGAAGACAATATAATGGTATTTGAGCACGGTTTCTATAATACTGAGTTTTATAACACTGCCTATGTTGCAGCATACATATTCATTTAGGTAAAGACCGAAACTAAGATGTCACTGAAGAGCAAAACATGATAATCAAATTGTGAACTCTGACTGGACAAAAGGAGATAGAGCAATGTTCGAACGATCTTCTATGGACTAAGAGCATTGTTATTGTCAATTAGGGCATAAAATGAGTGATCAAGACTTCATTTTGATGGGAAAACAGTATTTTCAGCCCCAACATTGGTCTATGTCCTGGATATGAATATCACTTGTAATTTTTGCTCCCAATCACTCAAGGTTGTAATAAGATTCTGTGTCATAGAAAAGCACTATGTACATCATCACAATTTTAAACATGTAGGTACAGGAACGGTGGCATTTCTTCAGACAAAACTTGTTGCTTCTTGAGAGTGAAAATATTAATAATCCAGGGTTGATGAATTGATTGTCATTTCTTTTTTGACAGCAGTCTAAAAATGAAGAATTCACACTGAGAGTCACATGAAAAAGTCCTTTTGAAGCATTCTGTTCTCTTCTACCAGTATTCTCTTTTTATACCTGTAAAAAGAAACAAATGACACTTAAAATTAAGAATTATAATAATCAGTTGCACATATATGTGTATTATCAGAATTAAGTAATGACAAAAACAAATGACATGTCCGTCTATCAATCAGAAGTAGTCTCTAAAAATTTCAGGCAACCAGAATATTACTAAAAAATGTAGCAAAAGGCACCTGTAATGAACACCCACAAGAGCTAAGTGTCATGCTTAGCCCATCTTTCTGTTTCTGTTTTACCAAGGTGTTTAATTGTTTTACATGCTGACCCAGGACAGGTATATATCTACGGACCCAAGGTTGTAACATGTACTTAGCACAAATCCTTGTCAGAGGCCGACTACTTCCCACTTGATAGGCGGTGGGAGTTGATAATAGGTCATGGTTAAACTTAACTCTGCAAAGGTATTTATATCCTATCATGGAATTGCTGTGAGATGCTCTATTAACTAAGCCAGTCTGGCAGATCAATCTCTTTAACATTATAAACGACTTTCAAAAGTAAGTTTACCTGTAACTATGTTAAATGTACTTTATCATCAGAATCTGACCACTCTAGCCTCAAACTTTAAACTGACGGTGACCAAAAACAGTTTTAACTTTCATACATCTGTAGTTGGTCATTTTTGTCTGATGCCATTCTTCCACCAGCCTCTGTATCAAGCAGGACAGTTTTAGCCACTGGCACAGTAAATCACCATACATTACTTTCCATTCCTTTATGATGTCCTTTAATCCTGCAGTTAAAAGTCTTAAGAGCTGAGCATGCAATATTTTCACCTAGGCAAATGACCTGGGGCACAAAAATTAATAACTTCAAACATAAAAAGTCAAGTCAACCTAAGAACATTACTAAGGTTCTGTTTTGAAACACAGATGACCTCTGATTTCTGGCCCAAGAATCATTGTCACCATTGATCTATTGGTGCTTAAAAAGAAAAAATAGTAACTCCAGAGTCAAAGACTGGCAATTTATCATCAGAAAAGGGTGTTTCATTTCAAGCCTCAATGAACTTGAATTCAAAATTCACCCTTGGTCATCAATGACACTTTAATTTGATAAGTGGCAATGTTTCCAAGTTATCATCTGGACAAGCAATTGTCATAGGACAGTTGGGCATAGTCATGACATAACACAATTTAAACCATTCTAAAACTGGAACATAAACATTAAAACTTCATTATCATCCTATTGAACTGAGAATGAAAATCTAAAATCTTTAAATTTGTAGAATAAACAAACAATAAATGTTGTGACCTATATGTTCAAATAGTCTTAACAAAATGAGCGCAATAACATTAAATTAGACTAACAACCAATCTGCAAATGTAGCACTGAAATTCATTTGAAAAATCATACCTTTCAGACTGAAAAGATCAAAAACCCTCAAGTGTACAACTTTTGTCACGTCTTTTGCACATTCAATTTTAACATTATGAGCCCAACTAAGATCTGAAAGAATAAATTATGCATGAAAGACACACAAAGCTAAAATATTGCTTATATCTAATGTTTAGCTCCAAGTTAAAATATAATTTCAAAATTAAAATGCAATAAAAATACCACTTCACAGCCCTTTGATTAGGATCCTTAAACAGAACCTAAACTTGCCGTGAAAGTTTTTCAGGGAAACTGGAAAGGCCCTTCAGGTCCAATTAAAATAATATAGATCTCAAAAATTCTCCACACGCACATATTTTCAACCGAGTGAATGAGTTAAGAAATAAAGTAAAGTACATATTCAGCCGACATTTCAAAATTTGTACAACAACTCCTGATCATTGATATCTCCTTCAACCAAGTTCAGGCAGGTTATTCCTAACACTCACAGTACCCATTTACAGTGACAAATTTAAACCTGGCCCTGGGTGGAGAGGAAAAATTGTAAGTATAAGTTTCTTGCTCGAGGCAACTAGCAGTGCCCCTAGAGGGTTTCGAACCGGGGAATGCTCAACTCTAAGCATGTATCTAACCACTAGACCACAGCTCCTGCATTTGAGCCTCCCTCCCTGCAACCCTCTTGGAGTCTTGTCTTCAAGATAAATCTATTGAAAATTCATTATGATGTTATCCAATAAAAATCCATGGTCCAAACTGTGATTTGAACCAAGAAGCTCTTGGTTCATAAGCGGACTCTCTACCACGTGGCCATGAAAGCTAGCTTGAAGGCAAAGGAGTACAAGTTCTGTATTACTCCATTGCTACAAATTACAATGATTCATTGCATGGGTTCAAACTTCTAATTTCTATGATTGTTTACAGCATTATATAAGACCTGCAGATGCTCCAATTTAAACTAAAAGTTGTTTTGTATGGCAATGAATTGATGCTATTTACAGAACCAAAGCATTTTCTCCTTCCATTGAATGGTAACACAATTAATTAAAATCAAATAGAACTCGGGACCAAAATTGGCAAAAATACAAAATGCCTCGGGCCGAGTCGGGGCGAAACTTCTAAGGTCGTGGTCGGTCGAGTACTCAAATAGATGACAACTCATTCCTATTTTCAAGCAAAACCAAACCTTATAAACATTATAATCATCTTTAAAAATTAAAATAATCAAACTTGATTCTGCACAAACAATCAGAATACTTACGATTAGTTTCGTTTCGTCAACCTGCTTGTATGAATGCACGGATAACGATAGTAGCAGAGAAAGACCGAATATTTTTGATACTCTTTACTGAAGAGTTTATCATGTGACTGCAGCGGCATACATTCCCGCCAAATCTATTTTTAAACAGGTATTTCCCGGCGCACGAAAATTTTTTAATGTAATTTGGCCATATTTGTGCAAATTTCTCATTTATTGCGAAAAATATCATTGTGTAATGCTTCAAAACACTTACTCATCAAAAGCTGAGTAAAAATAAGCACATAGATTGTTTACAATGAGTCAAACGTGAAATGGGACCTTTAACTACTTTTACTTCGTCATGATTTGTAGACTGTGAAGGATTACACTGAGCTTTAGCAATGCAGAAATTATCTGAACCACTGTTGTCATTAAACATTATGGAATGCACAAACTGACGCAATGCATAAGGTCTAGATATCTTGTATGTTCGTGCATCATTGGTACTTAGAACATCTGTATTCACTAAGTACTTTTTTATAGTGGATTCTTCTATGTCTGGCAGACTTGTCAAACTATTCACCCAACCATCTAGATAACAAATGTAGGCTGGGGTAATTTTTCTGAGCTCTTCTTTTTGACATTCAGATAGGAGATTATTATATTCAGTATTTAGATTTTGAATTTTTCCTGGTGTGGATATTCCAAGTACATGACATAACAGCACAATTCTTGCTTTCTTAGGAAGTTTAATGTCTATACAATGATCTGAACATAGCTTCTTCAGTTGATTAGCTTTCAAATCAGCAATACTTTTGTAGTCTCTAAGGTTTTCTTTACCCTAAAATATAAATTTTAAAAATTACAAAATCTTCAATACATCACCTTCATTACCAATTGTTGTGCACAAATATTGAATCAATACATAAGTAGACAGCTGTTTATGCAGTATGGTCTAATAATGGTGAATACGAGAATACAATTGATGTAACTGTCTGTCCTTAATGAATGACTGATGAAAAACATACAACATGTGTTAAAAACAACCTATTGTACATAGGTTCAATTTTTAATTACCCAGGTGTTTAGTTATAAAGTGTAAATGGTGGTCTTTGATGCCAATTATGTAAGTCAGTAGAGCATGTGAATTGCAAGCAAGAGTTAAGTGGTTCAAGCCCAACACTGGGTCCATAGACTCCATCTCATGTATACAAAATAACAGTATTACTTACACTATTGTATCCAGACATTTATGTATGCTGTCAAATGATTAGCAAGTACATTGTAAGCATTTATTTCTTTGTATATTTTCTGTTGAAACTTTTCTTTTGGACCTTTGCTGTAAAAAACATTCTTCCTAAATGGAAGCTGTGAAATAATAACATCTTTATAATTGTTTATTTGCACTTTAGTTTTGAAAAGAAATACATCTTCTTCCGTAAGCCAACGACTACCTGAATATTTTTGTTAGTTTTACTTTCTGTGAATACTGTTTTGCTTCCTTTTCTGTTTTCTGTTGTTGCATTTTCCTAAGTAGTTCAAGTTTACTTTCATAAAGTTTCTTTTGTCTGTCCCTGAAAGATAATATAACAGATGGTGCATTAATTCTAGCACCATTGAAGATTGCTTCTTTATCATCTGGACCTTAAGAATTAAGCCATGAACTGGTTTTATTATTAGACCACATAATACACGATTCATATGCAGTGATACTGGCCGACGGCCTTAAGCGCATCAGGACATCAAGCTGACCGAAGTCTCGCTCCGAACAGGTATTTGTGGTTCGCACATTCTTAGCTCGTTCAGCTTCTCCTTCATCTACCACCAGGAGGTTTGTCCTTTGCTTTGCGTTTTAACGTAAGCATCATCCCGCCACAAATTAATTCTAATGTCATCTGAGTGTATGTTTCATCTACAGCATCACCTGTGACCAGATAGAGAGAATGATAAATATCATCTGTATGGAGCTCTGTATCTGCAAAGGCAGGCTAGACATTCATCAGTAGTGATGCATCTTTTGAAGGTTTTTCAGCTGAACCTGCAAATGAGACAAATGTGGATTGAGTGCCAATATATTTTTACTGTTCTCAATGATGCACCACAGAGGACCAGTTATAAGTTTATTTACTATACCCAGTCCTCGGATTCCGCAAAGAGTTTCCTTCTCTCTAATGTCAAATGACACACTTTTTAATAATTCTTAGGATCTGACCATGTATTTACGAAATTCTCTATATCCTGAGCTTGATGACAAGTTGCCCCATCAGCATAAAACCATGCCATTACTTTCCCTTTGTCCAGATGGAATTTATCCTCAAGTTTATTACGCCTTTCAATTTCTTCATCTCCAAGAGCGATGACATCAGTCTGAACATTATGTAGGTTTCTTCTTTGAAACTGTGGGTTAAGCATGTATGCTGGCTACTTCATAGATAGGTTTGACTCAAAATTGATGTCGCTTTTCAATGTATTCTCGAACCTTCTTTTCCTCTTGTCGTCGCTAGGAAGAGGTTGGTAGTGCCTCATTGATTTTCAGTTTTATTTCACTAAAAGTCTGTAAACATCAGAGAGGTGAGCACTGTCGCTTTTTACTTGTGCAGTTGCACTTGGTTTAGGTTCGAGGAGAGTCAAACATGCAGTGATACGTGCTTATATATGTCATTGTCTCATGTGTTTTTATATCTCCTTTAACTGTCTAAAGAGTCCATGGTTGCCAATTCCTGCAGAGACTGTTTTCCTTCTTATAGACTTTGGTACATAATTACTGTGGAACTCCACCAAGTTATGACAGGTAGCTTCAATTAAGTCGTATTTTTTCTTTCTGCTTTTGTTTCTCAGTGAAGGTGGCAGAAATCACTTGTTACCAGGTTAATTTCCAAAATTACCAGAAAGTTACTATAGCACCCACCTAGAATTTTACCAACCCCTTACCCAAAGTTGAAGTTGAACAGCTTTTCATGTGTTCTTAAATTCCGAATCTAGGTCCCCCCAGTAAGAGTCATTGACGGGGTCTGCCTCTTTCTCTGTGTTTGTAACAGTTGATTGATCATCTGAAACCTAATTTGCTACTGTAGAATAAACACTACTTTCAGCGCTTGAGCTTTCAGCTGGTCTATCTCCTGCTTCAGATACATTTACATTGACATTAATAACACTTGCATTTAATGGTTAACATGATTTTTTAACAGGTGTAATTGTAACATTTGACAGTGAATCTTCTGATATAATATCTATTACCAAGTAAAACAAAATGGTTGGGGTTTAAAACTGCCATTGAGTCATCAAAATTCATCTGTGTCCAAATTACTGTAATCTCAGGGGGGACGTCTCTGCATTCACGCCCAATTATACGTCTAGAAAGTGGCTCTGTTGTAAAATCCGGGTAATTCTGTGGAGGATGATATGATTTATTTGTTTGTTTCAATACAGCACTTACTACATTATATTGTTCAATACCAGAAAAACTTTTTTAACATTATCACGTCAGTAAGTAAGTTGTTGCGTATAATCATTTCTTACAATCCTGTTGTCTGACTAGACAGAATCGGAAACATAATAATCCTAATTTTCATTAAGCTCTCGAGCTGACAATTATCTTTACAATACACGTTGATCTTCATTTCCAGTAAGTCCCAATGCGATTGCCCTATAGAGGCAGTTACCATCACTTTTTGTTTGAACCGGCATAACGTTACCGGCTATTGCTGGATGAAATATTATCAAAATCTGTGTTGACGTTTTATCTTCCTGAGAATTAACAATACCACACTAAGGTCAACAGAACCCAATATTGTATGATGTCAACAATTTTCTTTCTGACTTGGCAGCATTCATCAAAGCTTTCTTCTTTCTTGATTGCATCGCAGACTTCAATCTGTAAAAAATACTTCTAGTTTACTATTTTAACCCCAGGGACATAATTTTAACAATCTTAGTGTTTTTTTTACTAGAAGCTTTTTAAAGACAAGTGTTGACGACTGACGGACGCACATTTCCAAGACCAACAATAGCTCACCTTACTCATGTAATCTTAAATGCGAACTAAAGTATGTTCAATCATCTCTTTGTCTGTCCAGACATGCGCAGTTCAACTTCAGTAACAATACTAAGGTTCACGATTGAAGTCGCTCAATGTCTCTTTAAATTCTGTTACCTGAAATTATATCTGACAGACTATATAAAACAAGTCATCTTCTTCTGCAGGTTTTGTTAAAGTTGCCTAAACATCAGACATGTCTGACAAAAATCGGCCAGGTCAGATATATTTTTTAGAGTGTCGGACCATATGTCCAGCAAAGTTCAGTAGTTAATTTACTGAATAATGTGTCTTTAATTAAAAAGTATCTTCTTCTGCAGGTTTTGTTAAAGTTGCCTAAACATCAGACATGTCTGACAAAAATCGGCCAGGTCAGATATATTTTTTAGAGTGTCGGACCATATGTCCAGCAAAGTTCAGTAGTTAATTTACTGAATAATGTGTCTTAAATTAAAAATTAAAACAACAAAGGTATTAATGTGAATGAAAAAGAATTGGTGAAACAAAATAACTTTCGGTCCGACAAGAATTGGAACAAGTCTGACTTTATGTCAGGCAATGTTTTCAGCAGTTTTGCTAATCCTGTTCTGCCAATACTCGAGCAGATTTCCTGGCACTTCCATAATTGAATTCCTGTTTAAGTCATCCTTTTCTTCATTCCTGGAGAAGAGCTTAATTACATTCATAGAATTCTTTCTAGGCAAAGGCCCGTTGAGTGACTTGAGCAAAGAAACACTAAAATTAGATTTCCAGTAGCAGTCTCATGAATGCACTTAATTAGATCAAGTTCTTCCTGGCAAACAACTGTCTGTAAATTAACACAGTGACCAAATACTCTTCGAAAATCACATTTTGAAAACAAATATCTCCTGACTCTTTGTAAAGAGGATAGCTTTCTCCCCGCCTTAACTGTTATTGATATGCATAGCGGTGTTATGCGGCTTTCCACATTCTTCACCTTTATTGTCCTCTTGGCAATCTTTCGACATATGGCTTTTCTCAAAACATTTGAAACACAGTCCTTCTTTCTTCAGTAATGTTCGTTTATCAATGAAAGACTTTGCCTTAAATTGTCTTCATTCATTTAATGAATGAGCTTTTCCTTTATGCAGGATACAATGTGAACTTTTTGAGGTTTTTTCTATGTCTGTTTTTCTGGTATAGACAGACTTCAAATTACTACTAATTCTGTTAGCAGTTTGTTTCGTATCAGTAGAAAGTTGGAAACTTAGATCATTTCGAATTCTTGCTTGTTTTTGAATGAATTCTACAAACTATTAGAATGGTGGGTGAACGAAGCCATGAGATTCCTTGCTAGCGATCGTCATCCACTTTTCCATCATAAAATGAGGTACTTTGTTCAAAATTGGAGATGCGTTCTGACATAGACAGAAATTGCCCTTAAAGTAATGAATATAAAGCACAGTTAAGCTCTTCTGTATTCTGAAGTAGAACTGTGGTTAATTTGTCATCATTTAGAACCATGTTAAAAGGGTGAACCTGTTTATCTTTTCATCAATAGATGCACCCTTGTCAAGAAAGTCAATAAGAATTTTATTATGAATATTCATCTCAAATATATGCCCTGGTGTTTCTAGAATCTTCCACAATGGTCAAGTAATAAGTTTTGAAATGAGACCTAAAGCTTTTAATAAAGCCAATAAATGGTTCTTTTATATCAAGGGTGACTGCATTAAACAAAATATTGTTTGCTCCATGAACCTTATCTAAAACCCAGCGATGTAATGATGATTGTAATAAACAGCTAATGCTAAACAGAATACTAAATTAATCTGTTTTAAACATGTGTATTGTCCTGTTGTGGATAAACATTACTATCGTCCAACATAGCGCATAGAGTTCCCCAAATTAGCTGAAACAGCTGGGAATGAAATGGGATGCAACGAAAACATAGTTGGAATATCCCACTTTTTATATTCCTATATCTGCGTTACTTCTGTGAAATGAACCTAACGTGACTATTTCTACAAAACTCTAGTAATTTAGGTATGGACGGTCGTCTAGTGATAGCTACCATTCTGTTAAAACACTCACATCCATTTCCTTCATATGTAAAACAAGCGTACAAAATACCTTGTACAATTAATGTATCTCATCACATTAGTTTAGTAATATGAAGTTGTGTAAAACACAGCAAGAACCTGCATTATGGACAGAGCCAGGTCATTGAACAAGGTATAATACGTCATTGATTGTTTTTATCGATTGCACAACTATGTCCTATCGTCTCCATTTTAGATGTAAACTAATATTACACAAAGTTTATAATCGCCAGTTTTTAATCACGTGTACAATGAGTGCAACACAATTCATGAAAACTGTTCCCTGTATTTTACTCAGAATAACTTAAATTATGTCTTCCTGCTGCCATTTTGAGTTATGAAAATGTTTCACACAAAATCTGGTATCGAAGAAAATACGGTGAATGAAGTTATTTGACAAATGTATGAGCTAATGTCGATTGTTTTATCTTTTTACTATGAACGTAAATTAACTCCATTACTTAAAAAGGGGGTCCTTTTTAAGAGCACATTTTATATAGATTGGTAAGCGTTGAAGATACATTGTATGAAAGTCCTTAAAAATCTATATTTTGTTATCTGTAGGAATTTATTTTCTATCTCAAGACTTCATATTAAATATATTGTTAAACTTTTCTTTCAAGTTTTAACAACCAAAAGCAATTAACGGTTTCAATCTATATTCACTTTGAAATTCAAAAAGTAACATTTTCAAATTTAAGTAAAACTTTCAATTATTGTTTTTCATTAAAGGCGTTTGAAATAGTATGACACATTTTTGCTCTAGATGAATATTTATTTTGTATGCAGTCCATTGATAGTGTATGACTTGATTGAGGGTCATTTAGCTAATTTGGTGTGTTTAAGCTTTTGCATAAACACCATAGAAGATTCTTTATATTTCTAGGGGCAAAAAATCCTTAAATGTGACCCCATTTAAACAGATACATATTAAAGCATATTTAAAAATAATGAGGTCCAGAATTGCATGAGAAATGCTTGAACATTTGTGCAAAAATTAAGACCTATATGAAAAAGGTTATGCAACAAAAAGAAGCTAAAATTTAACTAATGTGTGTTGATGGCGGAAGAGAATGAATAAGTAATGTAGCTTCTGTAGCAATGTGCCTAAAATATTTTATTTCTGGACAGTAACAAATATCAATGTTAACATTGTGCTTGGTGCTCTGCCATTTGCTGAGTAGGAATGTACTAAGACTGTACCATAATGAAACACGTGTAGGCTTGAATGGAGGCTACTCTGTTTCTTTTTGGACTCGCAGTTAATGATGTACAAGAAGCCATTTAACTGATTTCCATGTTATACTCTATATGATATAGGCATGTATATGGTATATTATATTAAAACCAATTTATTGTACTGTTTTTTGCTAGAAAATTCTTAAAAGTCCTTATATCAAGATTTATACTGTCCATGGACTGCAAAAGAAATCGACCCATTGCCTTGAACGAAGTTATATTATTTCAAACGACTCGTTACAGAAAAAACAACGTTATCAAATGTATTTTATTCCGTTGACTTCATGTATTTCAAAGTGAAAGTAACTGATATTAAAAGTATATTTTGAACTATAGCTTTGATCACATATTTGAATGAAGGCTTGTGATAAAAAAAACTTCTTCATCATATGGGTCTTGTAAATCTAACGCAAGAAGAAATGAATTTGCTGCACATTTATAAAAGGGCCCTCTTTTTTCAGGAGTGGGCTTTGTTAATTTTAAACTTAGCTAGCAATATAGTATGACGTGTTCCTTTTCAATGTTAGAGCTAGATTGTATTGGGAGATAATTAAATCCTGTGCCATACCATTTTAGCATTAAGTTGCTGTAGGTGTACTTAAATCACCATATATTGTCTTGCTTGGCTCTAATTTTGACATAGTTATCTAGTTCTTAATTTTAAGTAACAAACTTATATGAGTTTTCTTGAGTGATAGTTTTATCTACCAGGTTCGAATTTAGCAATATTTACTGCTTGCTAAAATTAGCTTGTGCATTTTATGCTTAATAGCTAAAATGAAAAGTGACTAGCTGAAATTGAGAACGCAAATATATTAACATATGATGTACAACACATATCAAGTTTTTGGGCTATATGGAGTGGTAGTAGGCCTCTTCTTTCTCTGACTATTGAGCCACCATCTCTTACTTGCTGGACTGTCACGGATATCTGATAAAGTAAACTAATACAGCATAGATACAGATTCCGGACTTATGCGGGTTATTTGCCCTAAAGATTAAAGGACTTGCTTGGAAGAAAGACCAAAGTCAGTTTTACAATGAATTAAAATTTATAATTATATAATAATCATGAAGTACACAAAAATATAGTTATAAAAGAAGTAGAATAAAAACATGCGCGATGTCAGCTGACAAACAAAACTCTTTACAATGAGCGAATAAAATAACAAAACGATTGGTCTATAACCCACTTGATTATTTACTAATGAGTTAAGTCACAAACGACTAGATATATGATTTCACATCAAAATGTCATTTTATAGTTCCATCTTTTATCTTCTGAGGCTTTTCGACACCAATGTTTTTCTTTTATTCCAGCCTTCAATTTCCCGCTCTCCAGGCTACCTAAATTCAAACCAACAACCTCCAAATAATATCCCTGACAAAAAACATACCTCCGACTCATCATTACAATATATACTCGCTGAGCAAGGAGTAAAGTATAAAGGAACACTCAACTTATATTTGATAAGAGAAACATATAAACAAACGCATAAGAAAGAACGCACAATTGACCTTACGCCAGAATTTGATTGACAGCTCCTATTAGCCAATCAGCGTCCGGTATTTGATACCCTGATGCTTATCTGAGATAAGCGGCTTATGGGCCGCCATTTTGTCCGACACCTGGTCTTGACGGACATCGAATTTCTTATGTGTTAGCATGGACCCTATGCACAGTTATATAGGGTTCTCAGTGAAAGTTACAGAATAAACTCAATAAAACAAATTAGAATGGTCAAAATATGTACACATGGTGTCTATAAATACTGTGATAAAAGTATAAACTACATAATAATCTGACGACAATAAATACAAGTATGTAATAAATCAGGTTGAAAATTACATTTTCATGCATGTTTACCCCCAAAATGTACCACAAAGATCTATGGACCCACCCATTAACTTTTTATTTCTCAGCATATTTTATCACCTATACACCATTTTAAGGATTACATGTATATAAAGTTGTTTTCGTGTGTATCCAACAGTTTTCTGATTTATGAAGGATTTCTACAAACGTTCAATGTGAGATGCGTTCTTTGATAATTTTTGCGCATATAATGTTTTTTGTTGGAGCAAATGAACCTACCTTTATTTTTAATATATACCAATGGATATTATAAAAAAGGGAATCATTTGAAAGTTATGACAATGTCATTTTCAGACAAATTAATCTTTAGGAACTATGATATCTCGTAAATGATATGCATGTATTTGAACACAACTCCGTCTAGAGAGCCCCTAATACCCACCCCTTAACTTCTTTATTTCTCGACATATTTTAATTAACTCTACATTATTTGATAGCTAACGTAATGTAATATTTTTTGCATGTTTTACTGTTTAAAATCCGTACATTCAAACGACTATTACCAGCGTTCAAATTTAAGTGTATTCTTTCAATTTGCTTATTCTTTGTGCGTATATTTTTTGTTGGAGCAAATGGACTCACATTTAATTTGAATATTTATGAATGGATATTCATAAATAATACATCATTTGATAGATGAGACAATGCCCTTTTCAAAAATATTAAGTTTATCGAAATCGGATGACAAGTAAGTAAATAGCATGCATTTGAACCTGTTACTTTTAAAACATAGATAATAGTTAGGGACATAGATTAATCCCTGATAATGTCGGACAATGTACCACGTGTATCGGTGGGCGGAGCATAGGTATTCTGGCGTAAGGTCAATTGGTGCACACAAACAATTAAAGAATACAGTACCCTTATTAAACAATAAAATACAATGTATGTCAAATATTGTAACATCTTTAAAATGACAAAAATATTTACTAACGGTTATCCTATCATAAGATCAGTTAAGCTGAGTGCATTTAATTGAAGGAACAAAAATTTACAAAGATCAAAACGCATAAAAAACTGACGGCTCTCAAATTATGGAAAGGTAAAAGAAGTAACACTTACGTTGTTAAATACACAATATCCTGTCCTAATACATCTAAAAATCTCTCAATTTCACACTCAACCGACACTCTAATAACTAACTTTCTGTTCTGCCTGATGGTGGATTGCAGAATGAATGCCTTCTCACGGACCCTCCTTTGCTAGAAATTTCCATGCCAAAAGGGACGCCTGGACTGTGATCGTTTATATTAGGGGTCAATTGTTTTAGAAACAAATCATGGGAGTGACTGGCATCCAAGATGTAAAATTAATGATAAAGGGTGCTGAGGGACAACTTATAAAAACATTAAATGAAAATTAAGACAGCAACAGTTTGTTTCTGTGCTGGTATACATGCCAGATTTATTTTTACAGGTGGTTCTAGGGCTTGATTTTCGACAGAATGATGAGAACATCTCAAAATTTATCTATGAATTATTAAGACATTGGCAGTTTTGTGACATGGTCTAGGATCAAAGTCTTTGAACCTAAAGTTGGCAACAGAAATTCTCATAAGGGTGTCCATCATATCCACGCCAAAGTTACATCTCCAGTCAGTTTTGATGCGTTTCATAGTTGAAAATGCACGTTTACAGGAGGCATTGGATAAGGGATAAACACTTGGCAAATGTATAATCTTCAATACGTCCTTGTAATCTCTCTTTTTAGAGTCTTTATGGCTGACCAACTGCCACACTAAACGAGGGTGCATAACTCTGTACCGAGCAGTGCTAGCCACATGAGTCTTTAAATCATTCCATTGACTAAGAGCGTTTACCAAGTCGAATCATCAGCTGGCATATTTTATAGAGTATGTCCACGGAACAGGTTGCTCTTAATTTCATGATTCATTTCTACTACAGCTCGGCCATCATTGTCAAACAGTTGCAGTAGAGTTCCCTCAACACTTAATTCAGTAACTGCACAATATACAGTGATATCATCTCGCTGAAACAAAAAAAACTGATATTAGATATTTCATTGAGGACATCTTGCACAAAGGCCATGTACATTATCATTTTATGTTGTTTTAATAGTTTTAGGTACCCTCTTACTTTAGCCCTGTCCTCAGGCTTATTACTCACATCCTCAGCTTAGTTTTTCATTTGATACACTATAAAAGGCCAGTTTTCAGAAGCTTAGTTACAGCTTTCTGCTTATGGCTGAACCCCCTTGTTCCGTTGGTTTTTTCTGCTTGAGGAAATTTTCTCCCAGTAAGTCAGCAATATCAATCGCTTCTTTGCTTAGCTGAACCCTTGTAAAACAGATATATTGAAGTAAGCATCTCTTTCACTGTGTCCATATAAGTACCTTTGAAAGAGTTTTTTACAGCTAACTCTAACCTATGTGCCAAACACCAAACAGACAAAAACCAATCAGCATTGCCTTCTTCCTTTATTAAACTTATTACACCACGTCGAGACCTCATCATTACATTTGAACCGTCTTTACAAAACCCTTCTGTCTTATGTTTGTGTCACGGTTGATGAATCACCCATAACAATATCCAGATCATCATTTTGTTAATTTTGCCAATTCTTTACAGTTTTCAAGCTCGCAGTTACTGACTTCTCAGACGTTTCCTCGAGATTCGATTTTGACATTTTAGATGCAATAGAAACTCGTTGAAAATTCGTTAAAGTCTTTTAAGACATTTTGTTATTGTTTTTTTACGTAGTAAAGTCAAGCATGTCGGGAATCGGATTTTCCAGTACATGTCTATTTATATTATAAGGACCAAAGACGGTTTCAAAATTATCTACCAATCGTACCGATTGACGTCATAAAATCGGATTTCCGCAAATGTATTTACAGCAATAATGCGCGAGACTATCTTTATTTTCCGGCGTTATAAGTTGTGTTTTAAGTTTTTCACGAACATTTATTGAAAAAATGACTTTTATAGATTTGGGTCCGTTTTTATATTCTTGCTAAAATATGCGAGTGACTTATTTTGTTACTCGCTATTCATAATTTTACAAGCTATAAGCGTGTTTGCGAGCCAAAATTCGAACCCTGTTTCCACTCATGTCTACATAGAACTTTAAACTTTAACCTACGTTATTTTTATGCTTTTTAATCCTATGACTTATTTACACTAATATTTTTAGCATTTGGCTTGTAGTTATTTATATGTTGCCAGCATTTGTGTTTTTTGCGCGCTATATGACTAATAAGTGTCGGTGCGACTAAAAACAACATAAAGTTTGAGTAATATAGCCTCTCTTAATAAGAATTCGTGTGTTTCCTTCCACCCTTATTTCTTAGGAACCTGTCCTTGGGTGTTGTTCTTATCTGTCTGAGATAATGCGTTACCTAAAATAAAAAATGAATGTTAACAAGCACGGAACATTTGTTAACTACGTTTTCCTTGTAAAATTAAATAAAATAGAATAAAAAAACATTATATTTGATACACATACATGTCGATTTACATGGGTATGTTTATTAAAATTATCAAAAAATAATTCACTAAAAATAGAAATCATCAATACAACTATGATTTTAGGCCTAAAATGTTATAATTCTGATTTTATCTCTCAAAAATAGTTAGTTGGGTCGGTATGTCTCAATTTTTTTCTATCATAATCAGTCTTTTGATGATATTCAGTATATTAAAATTACATTTGACAATTTTAATCTACATAAAGTTATTAATTGTTGTTTTTTACTTACTTTAATATTTAAAAATCATTGATTCTCTTGAGCAAATTGGTTGGTGTTTATTTTCAAAAACCATAGTTCAGGGCAGACTTGATTCTTTATGCAAGATTGGTAAAACTTTGCCTCGGGGCACATCAAACAACATTAAGTATATCAAAGTTATTTTTTGAAAAGACAATTTTTGCACATTTTACTTGTATTTCTCAGATTAGTCCCTCCTTGTATATTAAGTCAACGTTGAAAAACGTACTATCATTGATTCTTACATTTTAAGCAAAGTGCACGAATCTGCTCTCAATGTCACTAGTGTTGTTGTCTTTTATTTTTACCAAAGAAATGTTCAGTAAATCTGCATATTTCTCTTTTTTTTGTATTTTCATTCTTTATTGCAGGAAATCTGTCGAGTTCCCCCAGAAACAATTAATTTTACGACGTTCTCCATAATATTTTCTTTCGAGATTTAGCTGCCTCCAAGGCTTCTGCAGAGTGACCTAGTCCTTCAATGGCATTAAGTGCTTCTCCACCCAAGTACTGACGTAATTTAAGAAATTTATGTTCAGGAGTGGCGTTGGTACTATCAATACATGACATAAATGTGCTTAGACAAATTTCTAATGATTTCTTGTCCCCAGTAAACACAGAAAATTGCCCGAAGAAAAGGCCAGGGCTAGCCCTTCTAAAGTCTTCTGCAGTTGTACTGCATGTCGAAAAGGGATGATATCTGTAGTAAAGTGCCATTCACAAAGATTGATACTTTGCCTCTTAAAAAATCCACCTACAGAATCTGGGATTGTGCAATCTAACATGATTCATGGAGTAAGCAATGTTGATAAATCTGACAAAGATAGAACAGTGCATTGCCATCTCCTAACACCTATAGAAACTGGCCTGCTGTAATTTCTTATGGGGACTTTAACTTCGTCACCCAAAAAAAGAAATGACTGCTTCCTCTTTTGCTTTTACTTTACATTTAAAAAATAACAACTTTAAATGTGTTTCTTGTATAAAAAACTTTTTAAATAAATATAATTAATATTAATTACCTTTTATTACATAAGCTTATATGATTGTTTGATGTACATGTATTTATATTTCATGTGTTTCATATTATGACCAAACTTGCAAGAGTAATCTGGCTCCTGAAACAAAGCTATCATCCAGCATCATCCAGCAGAGGAGACTACTATATTCATATGATGACAATTTACATGACACCATAATGGTTAGAGATGTACACGTACTTGTTTCTCTTCTGTACTCGTATCCTCCGGTAAGAAGTTTTTATTTTCTACTAAGACAAATGATAAAAAAATTGATAAGATAAATTATATTTGAGAAACGAAATGGGAGTTTATGTCAACAGAATATTTATTGATACCTACCTTGGCATGCATTTATTATTTTACAACAATTTTATTGATTCTTTGCTACCTTGCTACAGTTTCCGCAATGTGTTATATTTCGTTTCTTACGTTGTTTTGCTTACCATCTACATATATTTGACAACTCCATCTCATTTTGTCGATTTTTTAGGAACATTATGACTAGCCACCGAATCGAATTGATGGCTTCTCGTCGAATTTATCCTGGAAACCAAAGCAATACACCGTGATATCACCGTCATGTTAATTTAATGACCTTGCATTAAGGTAGAATAATTTTAAATACTATGATGCATATATTACATTTCTGTACGATGATAAATTGTTCCCCTTTAAGCAACTTTAAAATAATATGTCGTTAAGGAAAACATTTTTGTTTCAATCTTTTTATTTTGTTGCAGTAGATAGCCGTTATGGAAAATTGTGTGTCCGACTGAAGTCAGCTGGTGTTAGAATTTAGACAAAAAAACGTACCCTTTAATTGTATAGTTAAATGTTTTGTGTGCAGATCTAAAGAGTTTTGTGTCATTTTATATTGAACAGGTAAGGGAATACATCAGTTTGCTCCGTTCTGCTGAAACTATCCTTTAGTTTTATTTACATTTGGTAATCATATGTAGCTTACCGTTTGTTAAAATGCTATTTACCATAAGAATAAGTATGTTTTGTTTATGCATGATGTCAAACAGGTGGAATTGGATAGATAATTTTCTGCAGGAAATTAAATAGGTCAAATCATTGTATTTATTGCATATGTTATTATAAATAGTAACAAAATTGACGTGGAACTGTGCCAATATAGCCTCAATGTAGGCAATATATTCCAGTATTGAGCAAGTGTGCCAAAATATCGATATTTGGCTCACTTCCTAGTGTTCCAAAAATCGATATTGAGGCAACTTCCGGTCAATACGCACAACGGCAGACTTTCCGCACGTGAAATTTGTTACGTAATAAGCAACACGAAGCAATCCAATTTTACGACTTGTGTTTTTTTCATAGTGAAATAAGATTAACAACAACAAGACTTACGTTTTATAATAAGCGTTTATTAGATTCCAACGTTTCAGCATTAAAAAAAACCCAATACATGTGACGTAACGTCAACGTGCAAATTAGCGCGTTACGTCGAGAAAAAATGTATTTTTGTTTTAGAAAAACCATCATTACATGCAAGAGTCAACATATGCAATAAAAAGGTTATGAAACAGGGCAAGTGTGCCTTAAGTCGATATCGGCACACTTTCCTCGCCATTAGCCCTCGGGCTAAAGCCCTCGGGCCAATACCTAAGCAAGTGTGCCAATATCTTCCTTAAGGCACACTTGCCCTGTTTAATAACCTCTACTTATTAATGATATACCAAAAAACATTAATAGCATAAAAGAAACATAGTGAAACTTCTTAAGTTTACAGCCTAGATTTTGAGAATCGATGTGTGCTTGTTTTAAAAGTTTATTTACAGAAATGATTGGAAACTCGCCAACGATTTGAGGTTCAGGAACTGTAACTAACTTCGGTAAACTTCGACACTCGGTATAAGCCGGTTTTACCCGAAAAGCTATCGTCGTCAAGTTTCGTAATTGCTATTTTTAGTAATTTTCACCTCGCGACCCGGTTTTTCCATGACGTCATAGCGTAACACATTTTCCGAAAATGGCGAAACCAGAAGCTAGACAGCGTGATCGTCGAGGTCTTTATTGTAAAAGTAATAGTTTATCGGCAAAACAATGTTACGTCGTATAAGATCATAACTATTGGGTTAATTCTGTGTATGCGGGAGTAAAATGCACTGTTTTATTGTATTTGCGATTTAAATTTGTCATCACAACCGCTAGAAGATATCACCTCAAATACAAATACTATGACGCACAACACATCGCCATATTCAGCAATTTGGTATGTGTTAGAATATAGCGAGGCAGGGGCGAATTCAAGATTTTTTTCTAGGGGTTCGGAACTTTTCTAGGGGGTCCGAACTTTTCTAGGGGGAGGGGCGTTCAAAACCTCGAACCACAACCACATTACACACATTTTGCAGAAAAAAGTGCAACATATTGATAATAAAAACTACATAACCATTAAATATACGTTAAGCACCGAGAAAAATTGCTTCATACTACTCATAAATTACTTTCAAGCAAGAAATTCACTAATGGACATGTACATTTTCTAAATTCTAGGGGGGGCAGGCCCCCTGAACCCCCCTCCCCCCCCCCCTGGAACCACCCATGTGAGGCATATGAGGCCAATATCGTTGTACTTTTCTGTCTTTTTAAAAAGTAAATGATACAATTATCAGCATTATTTGAAAGCTAAGGCTAAAAATATGCCAACATTACTAAGTCTGGTGTCAAAATGTGTATGCAAAACTATTGCAGAGAACACAGCAGGACAAGGTATAACACGCCTGCTCAACTTCCTCTGATATTTCTCTGGCTGGTCAGAATGGTCTTTTAAATGTGTTTATAAGTCAAAACTGTGACAGTCAACCAAGAGTCTCTAATACAAAAAGTGTTTAACTCCGTTATGCCTAACTAGTCAGAATGTTTTACGAAAAAACGTGTTAAGTTGTAAGTTTCTAATATTTCTCTCAAACCAGCTAAAATCAGTAAAAAGAAGATTTTTATATGATAATGCAGTGTTCTACATTCATATTTCTATATCCAGTACCAATTTAGATAATATATTTCAATAAAAGAGTATTATCTGCAATTTACCATTTTGACGTAATTTTTCGCTATAAATTCTCTTGCAGTTTTATTATAGTAATCTTATACAGATTCTTATAAAAAAAATTAGAAACGGTAAAATTTCTTTAATATTTCATATCTTGAGCAGAAAAGACTGCAGAAAATTTTAAAATTGGTTGCATGTGTCTAAATAACTTTAAACTTGAGATATTAGCTTTTAAAGATAGAGTAATTTTTTGAACACTCTCAAAAACTCGGATTTTTGCTTGGGGGTACATGTATACAAAGCACTATATTTTTATAAGTATTTGTCCAAAGTGTAATCTGATTGTTCTGGATTATCATGAAATGATTGTGTAACAGGAAAATTGATGAAAATGTGAATATAAAACTGCAGAATTTGAAAAACAATGTTTTTTTCATTTTTTGTCACAGCTTAATTTACGTCTCTTCGAAAATCAAGGGTCACGTTATAAAATCGCACATAACTTAAGTTACGAACGGTAAACTTCCCTAAAAATTCACCATTCAATGTCTTTAATAGTATAGATTCAAGAAACAATATCATAATAAAGATTGTTGAAGGTCACCATTACAGTTCCAGAACCTTAAATTGGGCTGAACGGTATTCTATTATCCATCAACCTTTGACATCAAATAAAGTATGTATGCTGAGCAAAAATCAGTTGTTAGAAAAGACATATTCAAAGTATATGATTTTTTTCAATGTGTATACTTTCTTATATTTTCTAAACAGCATCTTGAATTTAGATATTAGTTAAATTATAAATTCTCATGTAAAGCGACTGTTAAAAGATGCCAATAAAAAATCTAGAAAATATGTATTTTTCCAGACATGTTAACCCATTATACATGTATTTGTCGTTGATTCTGCATGAACACACAATTCTTGTTTCATCTGAAATTTCTGTTGTGGCATTAATTTGTGTAAAAATAACTACAATTATGACAAATACTTAAGTACATGTAATATGTTTGTTTGTTTCTTTTGTTGGGTTTAACGCCGTTGGAACACATTATATAGGTCATATAACGGCAGTCAGTCAACCTATTCACTCCTCCTGGAAAGGCTAAATTTCTAGATTTAGCTGTTAACCAACTACTAAGCGCATACTTTCGTCAGTGACTGTTTACAGACTCCTTGAAGGCGAGATGTTTTAGTCATATGACACGTTAAATAATGACTGTAAACGGGCCGAGAATATGAAGGACGCTTATGTAACATATTGAATAAAAATGTCATTTTCTGAATTGCTCTTTGTGACTTCGTTCAGTTTCAGATGAGTGGAAATATTTTTTGTAATGCTATATTATTACAGCAGTTCCTCATAAAACTTTTTAAAGTATTTTGTCAAAACTGTGTAACGCTTTCTTTTGCAAATAGATTATAGACATAAATACAACTTTTTACCTTTATATTTACCTTATTAAAACGTTGTGAGTTGTTCTACGTATGAACGCTCATACCATTTACATGTGGAAAATAATTTCTTAGTAAAATTCACTTAAAACAGTTTGTCATAGTGAAGAATGCAATATAGATAATAAATGGTTTAATCTTCTTTTCAGCTGTCAAGTTGTTGGAATATTTACTTGATGATTGAAAATGATGAATGAATAATGAACTACACTCGATTACAATTGTTCCAGCTGATATTGACTATGTACCACTTCTAGTAAGATCATGATTAAATTTTTTTGCGAACGTATTAATGTTTGTAATACTATTTTTTATTAACTTGTCTATGAATAATGAGTCAGATTATAGTTGAAGAAAAGATACTATGGTTTTAAATAATCATAGACTAATGAAAGTCCTAATATCTGGCACAATTTTTCAGCACTTTGGTCTCCCAACAAGCCTGACATGTAAATGTTTTGATAGTATTGTAGTATTTTATATTTTGCTTGCTTCCAAATACTGCGCTATTTATGATATTTATTAATTGTTTTTTACATTTATCTTGGCAGAAATATGTTTAACAATAATTACTTTATGTTACATTGTTTTTCTACTTAATAAAATTAGTTTATATTTCTTGAAACAGGTACAAGTATATGAATATATCTGAAATAAATATTCTATTAACCATATATATTTTCAGTTTATCCAAGATGAGAAATAAAAAGTCAGAATGAAGATGTAACATTTACTATATTAAGAAAATGTTAAGTTGTTTTATTGAATATGCTACATGAAATGTATGTTTATTTTCTGTAAATAAAGAATATTACACAAATATTGTTGAAGGTACTGCAGTATTATCCTGTTCTGCTTTATAACATATAGTAAACGCATACAATATTTCCGTGTTTATTTCAATCAAGCACTTGATGCCTATTCCTTTGTTCGTACAACATGGGTTTTCCATGGTCTGCAAATGACATAGACATTGTTATATTACAAATGTGTTTAATATTGTTACAAACATCTATAATGAAAAAAGGAATGTTTTAATAAATGAAATTTCAATGAAATGTGTTTAAGTTATGTATTGCATTTTAACAAGAACGAATATCAAACCGAATAAACAAATTTGTTATCAATACCTAAAGCAAATAAAGTACTTCAGCACGATTACGATTTTGGATTTATACATTCTTCATTATCAAAAACATGAATGTAGTGTTTTCTGACGCAAGGATCCCAGTTTTTATGAAAAGTGTACTTCACCAAGCTTACACTTATATAATAAAATGATTCGACATGTTTACTTTAGTTACTTATGTTTTTAAAACAGTTTTAACGTCTGTTGTAAATTAATATACCCCCGCCTAGTGATTTAACATAAGTATCAACTAAGTTTGATATATTGAAAAAAAGATGATTTGTTCATGGCAATTTTTTTGTTTAAAGAAATTATATCAGTGATATAGGCAAGCAAAATGTAAATAGTATACATAGTTGCATGTTTAAGTCGGCGTTTTTTTCATGTAATGCGTTCATACTGTAATAAAAGAATATTTTAATAAATGTTAAATTATTACACTGTCATGTTTCGTGTT
Organism: Mactra quadrangularis; assembly: GCA_025267735.1. Taxonomy (NCBI): domain Eukaryota; kingdom Metazoa; phylum Mollusca; class Bivalvia; order Venerida; family Mactridae; genus Mactra; species Mactra quadrangularis. The sequence goes on along the minus strand of CM046305.1, from coordinate 26,825,784 downwards.
TTTCAGGTGAGGAGTATTGATTTCATGAAGAATGTTTATGAAGACTGACTACCTTGAAAAGAAAAAAAGAACCAACACAATATATTGTGATCGTGAGGCGAGACGGAATTGATTAGGATGAAACTTACATTTGACACGCATTGTCGTTGTGAATTAAACATTGCAAGACACTACATGTTATTTTATATGTTATAGTCAAATCTGAGATTTATTTCACTGCTCAGTATTTGCCTCATTAGACTAAGACACTTTGTGTTATTTTATATATTTTAAAATATCAATGTTTTATTTATTTAACAACGTAATTGTATTCAGGGGAGATAATTCTGCAGTTAAATGTTTTGTAGATTTTTGCATTTTTATTATTATAAATATCACATGCTCTATATTTGGAATGGAATTACCATATTTTATCCAACAAAAACATAGAAAATACTATATAATATGATAACAGGCGTGTATTTAGTATTTACATGATACGGAACAGAAATTAAAATGCAATTAGTGTCCATAATTACTATTTAAACAGTTGATTCAAAATCGTTATTGTCAATATCAATATGTGCACCATACCATTGTTTTTTACTTAAACTTCAGAGCATACTCCTCACTGCTGGTTTTTTGGAATGTGGCTTTGTTATTGGGTTTTAACATTTATTTTTACTTGCTTGTTACATCGTTCTAAAAAAACAATTTAGTTGATGATATGCATTTGTATGATTTTAGTACATTTATGATCTTTTTTCAATTGGAGTTCATTTGAAGTAAATAATCCCTTGTATTTTTGTCAATTTTTATTTTTAAAAATGATAAATTGCATGTTTACATACGTTCATCAGAAAATCGGACGTTAATGAAATATATCATTGCAGAGACAATTTCTATCGTTGCATTCCATTTTGAAATTAAATTATCTTTTGTATTTGTAGTTAACAGTGGTAAGAGTGTTCTCACTTGCATTTTGCATATAGATTTTACCTGTAAAGTAAAAAACAAAACTAGATCATCTATAATATTATATATACGATGGTTGCAGATTGTATTGACTATATAAAAGGAATTGATAATGTTAAGATCATTGTCTGAAGTTAGATTGAACTACTTTTGTTAAACGATGGATATTCGGACGATCATCGTGAATGATTCGTGAATTTTGGTTATCAAACAAAATTATTCATTACAGATATGTACATAAACACTGTAGTTATATTTACTTTTTAATTTTGTGTCGGTGATGTAGTAATGTAGAGCTCTCCTACTCGCCCCGGCGTCCGCGTCCACATTTCTGATTAAAGTTTTTGTGCAGTAAAATACTTTCTTCTATATCTTTGTTATTTCTTAAGATATTAACTTCAAACTTTAAATATATGTTCCTTACTACCAACCACATCTCATGTGACAAGGTTCATAACTCCAAACACATTTTTTATAGAATTATCTCCTCTTGAACTGATTTAAGTTTTTGTGCACAGATTAACGTTTTTGTGCAGTAAAATACTTTCTTCTATATCTTTGATATTTCTTAAGATATTAACTTCAAACTTAAAATATATGTTCCTTATTATCAACCACATCTCATGTGACAAGAATCATAACTCCAAATATATTTTTTTTCAGAATTATCTCCCCTTGAACTTATAGTTTTCTTTAAAAAATATTTGTTTTTACTGCAACTGTTTTATTTCTTTAGGTATTGACTTCAAACGTTAAATATATGTTCCTTATTATCAACCACATCTCATGTGACAAGAATCATAACTCCAAATACATTTTTTTTCAAAATTGTCCTCCATGAACTTAAAATTTTCTTTATTTTTTTTATTTATTTATTTACTTTAAATTTGTTAAGTTTATATTTTCAAATTTCAAAATAAGTATGTTCCTTATCATCAACCACATCTCCTGTGACAAATACTTACTAAGTCGAGCATGCTGTCTCCTCTGACAGCTCTTGTTTGATTTCACTGGTTTTGTGTTTTAAATATTAAGCCAGCTTTTTCACATAGAAAATACTATATAATATGATAACAGGCGTGTATTTAGTATTTACATGATACGGAACAGAAATTAAAATGCAATTAGTGTCCATAATTACTATTTAAACAGTTTATTCAAAATCGTTATTGTCAATATCAATATGTGCACCATACCATTGTTTTTTACTTAAACTTCAGAGCATACTCCTCACTGCTGTTTTTTTTTGGAATGTGGCTTTGTTATTGGGTTTTAACATTTATTTTTACTTGCTTGTTACATCGTTCTAAAAAAACAATTTAGTTGATGATATGCATTTGTATGATTTTAGTACATTTATGATCTTTTTTCAATTGGAGTTCATTTGAAGTAAATAATCCCTTGTATTTTTGTCAATTTTTATTTTTAAAAATGATAAATTGCATGTTTACATACGTTCATCAGAAAATCGGACGTTAATGAAATATATCATTGCAGAGACAATTTCTATCGTTGCATTCCATTTTGAAATTAAATTATCTTTTGTATTTGTAGTTAACAGTGGTAAGAGTGTTCTCACTTGCATTTTGCATATAGATTTTACCTGTAAAGTAAAAAACAAAACTAGATCATCTATAATATTATATATACGATGGTTGCAGATTGTATTGACTATATAAAAGGAATTGATAATGTTAAGATCATTGTCTGAAGTTAGATTGAACTACTTTTGTTAAACGATGGATATTCGGACGATCATCGTGAATGATTCGTGAATTTTGGTTATCAAACAAAATTATTCATTACAGATATGTACATAAACACTGTAGTTATATTTACTTTTTAATTTTGTGTCGGTGATGTAGTAATGTAGAGCTCTCCTACTCGCCCCGGCGTCCGCGTCCACATTTCTGATTAAAGTTTTTGTGCAGTAAAATACTTTCTTCTATATCTTTGTTATTTCTTAAGATATTAACTTCAAACTTTAAATATATGTTCCTTACTACCAACCACATCTCATGTGACAAGGTTCATAACTCCAAACACATTTTTTATAGAATTATCTCCCCTTGAACTGATTTAAGTTTTTGTGCACAGATTAACGTTTTTGTGCAGTAAAATACTTTCTTCTATATCTTTGATATTTCTTAAGATATTAACTTCAAACTTAAAATATATGTTCCTTATTATCAACCACATCTCATGTGACAAGAATCATAACTCCAAATATATTTTTTTTCAGAATTATCTCCCCTTGAACTTATAGTTTTCTTTAAAAAATATTTGTTTTTACTGCAACTGTTTTATTTCTTTAGGTATTGACTTCAAACGTTAAATATATGTTCCTTATTATCAACCACATCTCATGTGACAAGAATCATAACTCCAAATACATTTTTTTTCAAAATTGTCCTCCATGAACTTAAAATTTTCTTTATTTTTTTTATTTATTTATTTACTTTAAATTTGTTAAGTTTATATTTTCAAATTTCAAAATAAGTATGTTCCTTATCATCAACCACATCTCCTGTGACAAATACTTACTAAGTCGAGCATGCTGTCTCCTCTGACAGCTCTTGTTTGATTTCACTGGTTTTGTGTTTTAAATATTAAGCCAGCTTTTTCAATGTACAAATGAAATGCGTTTTATATATTGTAATTAATGTGATTCATTGCAAGATATTGTTTCTAAGACCATAGATATATTCTAAGTGTATGTATTAAAATACGAAATGAAGTTATATGAGTGAAATTTGCATAATTTAAATTAAGTTTTATCTAAATGTGCATAATTTTACTGTATCATTTAATAGTCACAATTACAGTTTGTTGTTTGCTATTTTAAAGGAAAATGAAACTTGGTAACTAAATAAATTATATATTTTTGAGTTACATACATGTTTAATCATTCATGTTAAAAATATAGACATTTATCAAAAATGGTGAAATAGTAAAATGATTATTATGCCTAATGTGTCAACCATTTACGGTGTAGATATTTTTACGAACAGTCTCTTTATAATCTATATCTAGTGATTTTTTATTTTATTAATGTACATCTAACTTTTGTTTCATTGTTATCGTCTCAAGTATTTTATCAATTATTTCCATTTATCTCATTCTAACTATTTCATGTCATTATATTGTTGAGTTAAGGTTCTGGAATTGTAACTAACTTTGGCACTCAGTACAATCCGTTTTTTCCCGAATACCTATCTTCGTCAAGTTTCGTAATTGCTATTTTTAGTAATTTTCACCACGTGACCTGGGTTTTTCCAGAAGTCATAGGGTAACACATTTTCCGAAAATGGCGAAACCAGACGCTCTACAGCGTGATCGTAGAGTTAGTTATCGTAAAAATAATGGTTTATCGACAAAAAAAATGAAAAGTCGTAGTGGATCATACCTATTGTTTTGATTCTGTGTGTACAGATATTAAATGCACGGTTTTCATCTTGTTTTTGCAAAAGAAAATTGGGTATGACTAAAACACGCAATGGAGATTTTGAGGCGGAATGGACGAAATGGAGAATTTGGGGCGAAATGGAGTTTTAATTGTTTGATAACTCTTTTTCTCTGTAAGAAATGATAATATTTTTTGTTTACTGAAAATGAATATAGGTATAATATACTACACAAATATCGATAAACATTTAAAAAATGTTTAACTTAGATTGATTTATTGCCGAATTCCTACAAATTATCGTACCAAAGTCAGCATATGAAGACAAAATCGTTGTACATTTTCTGTTTTTAATATCATCATTATCTAATTATAAAATAAACAATACAATACTCAGCATTATTTGAAAGCTAAGGCACATGATATGCCAACATTACTAACTCTGGTGTCAAACTGTTAGAGCAAAAAAAAAAGACAACAGCAGAAAACATAGCTGGTACAGGTTTAATGCCCAAATAGTTCCCTCAAGCTAGCCAAAATCAATGAAGAGAAGGTTTTTATATGATAATGCAGAGCCTCACACGTTTTTCCATCTCCAATACCAATTTTAGATGATATATTTGTATAAAGTAGTATTATTTGTAATTGACCATTTTGACGTTATTTTTCTCTATAAAATCTCTTGCAGTTTCAGTATAGTAATCTCATACAAGTTCTTATAAAAAAATTTAGAAACGGTAAAATTTCTTAAATATTTCATATTGTGGACAGTTAATACTGCAGAAAATTTTAAAACTAGTTTCATGTGTCTAACTTTAAACTTGAGATATTTGCTTTTAAAGATAGAGTAAAATTTTTAACACTCTCAAAAACTCAGATTTTTGCTTGGGGGTATATGTATGCAAAGCTCTGTATTTTTATATGTATTTGTCCAAAGTGTAATCTGATTGCTCTGATTTATCATGACAAGATTGTGTAAGAGGAAAAGTGATTAAAATTTGGAAATAAAACAGCAGAATTTGAAAAAAAATGTTTTTTTCACATTTTGTTCGAGCACAATTTACTGTCTTTTTGAAAATCAAGGGTCACGTTTTAAAAATGCACATAACTTAAGTTACAAACGGTAAATTTCTTTAAAAATTCACCATTCAATGTCTTTACTAGTATAGATTCAAGAAACAATATCATTATAAGAAATTGTGGAAGGTCACTATTACAGTTCCAGAGCCTGAAGATGTACACTATAATTAAATTTTAGTTATATTTTTTTTTCTTATGTTGAGTCAACCATTGAATGACGTGTGTTTATTTCGCATAAGAAAACATATCTACAAAGGCACAATAAAACATATTTTCTGATGAATATTTTTAAAGACTGATTGGTTGAATTCATATTTTAGATAAAATATTTGAAACCATTGTTCATTAAATTAAATTTCATATTTTACACGTTTGGAGTACAAGTCTATATTGTTAAGCGAATATAATCTATAGATATGATATAATAACAAGTGAATATTTTGATAGAAAAATTGACATTTTTATAGACTGAAAATAAAATAATATCACCCGTTCTGTAATTAAATCATTAGGTAATGTTGCAAAATTTCATTCAATAAATGTAGAACGAAAATATATTGCAATGTTGATATTTAGATTGTGTACTATTAACTCTAGATTGAAACTGCTTAAGATAAAACGACATCAATTGTGACTACTGTTTTAGCTTTTATTGACTATAGGTTTTGTGTTAATGACTTTTTCTTTGTTCTGTATGTTCTGTTTGAATAACAAATATCTGTTCATTTTGGTATAATTCTGAAACTACTCTCTTAGAATTTTGACGCGAAAGTCCCCTTACAATTCTGATATTTGATGATATTTTGTATAATATATTTGTAAATGTTGTACATCGCTTGTCTGCCCCTTTGTATAATTGTATCATTTTCATTGTTAATTGTTATTTTTGTTAGTTATGATATCATTCAGATTTATCTAGTATTTTCCTACTGCCGCTTTCTTGAAACTTGGTGTAATTATCAAATTGTCTTAAAACTTATTTCAATATATCTATTTGACAGCCTGTCTATAAATGTATCGAAACAAATTCAGTTTTTGATTTATGATATCACTATTATGTTTTGTCTGTAAATGATTCTGTCAATATGTTTTTGTTGAATAAAATGTACTTAATTCTATGTATTTTTTTTTGGCTTTTTCTTTTTTATCCTGCATAATATTATTTCTAGTATGCATGTTTGGATACATTTATGTGTCAAATTGACGAAGGCATATTGCATCTATAAAAACATATTACAACTTGACAATTAGTATATGCCTGTGTTAATAATATTGTGTCGGCATTTAGATATAAATAAAAGTGTATAAGATGCAATAAAAAAGAAATCATCTGACAATAAATGGATAGATTTGTTTGTTAGGATTCTTCAATTGAGTAAAGACATAAATAGAAAGTGCACGGTCTGTTTTATTAGATTAACTACTCCTTGAAACCAGTAATAAAATGAAAGGATACTTTGATGTAATTTCTTTTGTATCGAAGAGGAAATTGACCAGTACGTGTGTGCTTGTTTATCCATTGAAGTAATTGCTTGTTGTTGCAAATAACATTGTGTCTACAAAGAAACCGGTATCTCAAATGGGATTATTGTCTACAGTAATGATTTTATCTGTGGACATAATACTAGAACAAATGTGACATAGACTAGCCTAATATATGATACATTCGCCACGACTATTGCTTAAAATAAATATTTATATGTTTTATTTTGTGGAGAGTCATTTAATTTAGAAACATGAACTTAATATATTACAAGAATATAAGCTGTACTTTGTCTAAAGTTAAAATAAGAAAACTTCTGATGATCGGTATCAAGGAAAACTTTTATTTGATTATATTTTTTGCCAGCATTTACAGAATAAAGACGTGTTACTAGTGTCGATTAATCAAAAAGTGTGCAAATGTATGAATGAAAATCAGCCAATGACTTTCAGTGAAGTAGTGAAAGATTTTACCGTCGTTGATAAGCAAATTCAAAATTGATGACAGATGATAACCTAATTGTAATTACAAATATGAGAAATGGTATTGCTGTTTCTGAATAAGCCTAAAAGGCAGTTAAGGTGTTAATTGTTTTGGTTTAATATATTCAAAAAGAGCAAGCCATTGGATGAATGAAGAATATTTTTTGGCACTTATTAATATACTGCGTTCCATTTATGCAGATACCGTTATTCTATGTACAGCTTCATGTAGACGGCTTTGTTTGAATTTCAATGTTATACTTTTTAAGCAGTTTTGACTTAATTCAATTTTAGAATTGATTTATGAGATGTGATTAGTAAACCTTAGACAGTTTCTTAAATGGATAAATGCTTTTTTACATACACCATTGATACTCTTAATTAAATTGAAGTTCTTTTCTTTCTTCTGTATAGATTTTGATAAAGTTAAAACACTATTCCAAAGCACGCACATCTAGATTAAATGCATTCAATATCTTAAGTACTGTGTATTGATTTCACTACAAAAAAGAAAGAATAGAGATTGAAAATAAAACTGTTTTATATTATTGAAATGATTGAATCTGAACGGTTTTATCTGCATTATTCATATGAAGCCAAAACAAAAGTTTACGTTTAAACTGTTTTTATAAAACTTAAGGACTTTTTTAAATATTAAATTCAAAATGAAATTCGACATACTGTATCATCAATAGATGTATTATTGATCACAGAAATATAAAATTATTATTTTCAGTTCCAATTTCTGGTTAAATTGAAAGTGATGATGTAAAATCATGATGTAAGTAATAGTATAACACATAAAGAAAACTATTAAAGTAGCAGATTGGTACGAGTGCCACTGTAAACTTTCTGGCGCATAAGTCAAATAGCTTCATTAACTACTAAAGTTTGTCCAAGAAAAGATATTCTGTAGAACTCAGATGCTGTTTTTGGACAGTTGACTGAGATAATATTTGTCAAGTTCTGTTTGCCTTGATGTTATTATATATTTTCTGTCGTTGAAATAGAAATAATTGCATAGAATTTGTTAATACGAAATAGACACATGGCCAACTGTTTCAAATATTATTTCCTTGGAAAAAGAAAATGTAACTTTTACTACAGCTTGTGAATGATATATATCAATCTATGTAGTTTGCTTTAATGGATTGGTTCAGCAGTAATTAACCACACAACATGTTGCAATATGAGTAATAAACATTCATGTACATTGTAATAATGACTAATGCACAAGGCTTTGGGCTTTGCTAGTTTGTGTTATTTCGGCAACACAATTTGTAAAGCTCCAACTGAATGCAAAGAGAGATATCAGTAAATCGAGACTACAACATTTTAATGGTTTAGGGTTTACAAATTGGTCTGCAAATAACCATACCCCTTTGTTGTATTGTGGCGACTGTTTACTTACCTTCATGAATAAAGTGGCTTGTATTTAAACTCAGATATAGGCGTACATACGGACATCAACCATGCAATGACGTGGGACATGAACTATAATCCCACAAACTTATTATCATGTAGCAATTAATACCTAGCTTCCCCTAAGTAATTGCTTCGAATGAACTAATAATTTCATGCCAACACCAACGCAAATTTAATGTTGCCAAGCTTAAACTTGGGACAAAACATGTTCAAACCCTCTCCGAGAGTCTTAAGTCGTCTACATAACTTGCCAAGCATGTAGATACATCATGTACCAGTCTTAAAATACTCAAAAATAATCGTCTGCCAACGTGTATGATAAATCCACAGCGATAGAGCAGACATAAATTATAACCTTTATTCGTCAAACAGATTTGCCTTTCAATACAACCTAACATATTAAATTAATGACAACTGAATTCATATAACAACCCTAGAACTATACGTAGCCTCACGATCAATAACGACCGTCAAATTATTAAAACAAAATCAGTAGAGAACATGTATTCTCACGCTCTTTGGCATGTTAACAAAGCTATAACCTTTATACTAAACTAACGCAGTGTTCTATTTTTAGACACAGACAGCAATTTATAATACCTGATATAGCTTTCACAGGTCGTTTACATGAGACATATGTACACACACATACACAATGTAAATTTGTTTATGCGCTATCCAGGGCTATACACTGTGCTGCGATAACGTTCCCATTGTGTACAATATACAAATCAACCAAGATATTGAAATTCAAGATGGCGGACTGGCGTAGACAAGCCTGTGAATATTTTGTATTGATTATGTTATGTACTGTCTTATACAATCATTTGGTTGTTAAACTATTGATAAAGAACCGATAGTAAGCTAGGTTAAATGTTATACTTTAACATAAATGTCGTCTATTATACCACTACATAATTGTAGAATTTTGTCTACACTTACAATGAGGCATGTACATTGTCCTTATAGTTTTGATCATTCATTTGTCCCGTTCATGTTCTTGGTTTACCAAACGGTTCTGTTGTTGAAAGGGTATCGACGAGGCTTCCTTCTGAATGATTTGAACTAAAGATTGAAAACGTACTTTTCTTTCTGAAAATATAATCTTCATAAAACATAAACATGACTAAATTAAACTGTTTTTGTCAAGAAATAGGTCTTTACATTACTGTCGTCTATATAATTATTTTAAGTATTTACTGACGGTGAACAATGAAACGAATGAATACATTGTAGTCTGCTTTGTTAACATTTACAACGCAATTTAAATGGAGGTTTAAAATTAATAAATGAATAATAGTTGACAATGCTTAACAATGAATAGTTATAGTTTGAATATACGTAAAAATGTTCAAGTTTATTACTTGTATAAACAACATTAAGAATTTGTACATTCTTATCGAGTCAAGCAGACGAGGCGTATTGTAATGAGTCACGACTTGTTATTCAAATTGTATAGTTTGTCCCACAAATTATTTCCCTTTCACCGTAGCGTACCCACCAAAAACTTAGGAATCGATTTTTGCCATTGTGTATCTTCTTGATGTGAGGTTAAATATTGGCTGAGTTATTTTAATAGTATGCTTTATTTGTTAAGTTGTAGTATTTATAGATATAGGAAATTCGAATGAAGTTTTCGAGTATTGACGTATCATTTTGATTACATGTTTAGATGGTCTCTAAGATTAACAAGGGTAAATCCATTGGCGTTGGTGCTTGCTTTATTAATGTTATTAATTACACGACTTGGACCTCCATTTTTAGTTTCCATTTTTTGTTAGACAATGTTGCAAATGGGGAATTCTTGTTCTACTATCAAAAATTTCTTTCAAAGATTCGAGTACGACTGGTGTACAAGAATTAATTTTAATGTAGAAATATACTTAATCTTGTAAACTTTGTGACAGTCCACATTGATCTAGCATCCGGTTGCATTTAATAATCACGTTTAAGGATAAAGAATGATGAATTTAAGCTATACTCAAGTCTAATATTCGGACCAAATGAAACGAAATGAATATTTTGTCAATGATCTAAGGGTTGCAAGAAAATGAATTAGCGTCTATTTCTTAAAGACAAACATTGAATAACGAGCCACTTGTACCACTTTCACAATAAGGATTTGATATCAAGTTACTTAAGTGTCATAATTAAAAATATACTTGTGCAACATTTTATGTGTCAGTAAAACTTCAAAAATATTACATTTTAGAACAGAACAGAATTTATTTTTATTTAGTTCAGTTTATCCACAGCATGGGGCTATTTACAAAAACAATTATACTTTACAAAATTTAAACACTCATTCACAAAACAAATCATGTACTTTTTCAGACAGCGATTACTGGTAACATGTATATGTTGACCGGGTTATCTGATTGCAAATCATGCAGATCTTCAGACAGCAATTACAAGTAACATGTATACGTTGACCGGGTTATCTGAATGCATGTTTAAAACATGTTGTCTGTGACCTTCATTTATATATGTACGTTGTTAACTATCTAACAAGTGTACATTTTAAACATACTACATACAGAAACATAACTATTATAAAATGGTTTGGATGATAAAAAAGATGACAATTTGAAAGTAAGATAAGATAGGTTTATTAACGTCTCATTTTACATGTGCATTGTAGCAAAACTTCTGTTTGTATAGTTCGTACAAAATACAAAAAAAAAACTGTTTATGTAAACAAAACAATGAACTAATCTACGACAGATAATGCTCATGATGATAATAAATATAGTGATATTAATATGTTTTATAAGTGTCTTGCTAGTGTAATGGCAAAGCATTCTACCATTACAAGCATGCTTGACTAAGAGGGGGGGGGGGTATCCACGACACTAATTTTGTTAAAATTAACTATACCACCTTTTTCAATGCAGTCTTACCTTTGCAATGAATTTGTTTATTTTAATGTTTACACAAACACGTCGTGTTATTTTGTACGAACTATGCACATTTATATGAAAAACATATTCACCTTGCTAAAAAGAGAATAGAGAGACAATTTATGGCAGCTTTACTCTCAATATATTGTTAATCAACTAAATAGGATAATATCTACATACTTGACATTTACAATAGTTAGTTTTTACATAGAGATCAATTTACGTTGTAACATTTATGATTAAACGTATAAACGCATTTTTTCACGATCAAATGGTGAAGTCACAAGCTATGCATGAACAATGTTTGAAAAGTGTATCAAGTTTATTAACATCCAATATTAAAATTTGATCAAAAGGTTTTTTTTTAAATATCTGTATCCCACAACAAGAATGATACTTGTATATTAATATATATCTATAAATACAGTTTGGTGTTGTAGATAATTGTTCTTCGGGTTCTGTGTATCAACGATAATATCAGTAAACATATTAGATGTACATAGTTTTCTATTTTCAAAAAAATGTGCGTTTACCTTTATACTTAATTTGCTACTTCGTCGAATAGTTAATTCGTGGAATAACGAGATGACTTGTTATTTAAATCGTACAGTTTTGTCCCATAAATTATTTCCCCCCTTCACCGTGCGTACCCACCGAAAACTTGTTAATCGATTTTTACCATTTTATCTCATCTTAATGAAAGGTTAAATATTTGATGAGTTATTATATAAGTATTAACATTGCTTCAAAAATGAACTTTTGAAAATGTCTAAAGCACGTGGACCGTGTGTTTAATAATAGATGATAGTTGTCATTGAACTTCGACATTTATGTCTTATTCTCAACAAGCCAGTTCTATAAAATGTAAATATCGCGTTCACAATCGGAAATTTTGTAATTTAAGCAATAAATATACATATCATATATCATACGAGAGTTCATGAGATACTTTTTGTTTTGTATTTTGTGTACAAGACGGCTGTCTACATTGATCCATCATTAGGCTGTATGCTATTATCACGTTTAAAGGATAACAATGGTGGTTTTATACAAAAGTATTACCCTTTTACCGAAGAGTATCCTCCAAAAACATCGGAATCGTTTTTGTCATCCGGTTGTGAAAGAAAATTCATTTAATAAATGTGGTATTAATGGTTTCATGCAATGCTATTGTGTAGTATCGGTATCAAGTTACACGTGGTAAATTCTTGGCTTTTGATCAACAGGCTTTGTGTCTTCAAGTATAGCAGAGATGCATTAAATGCACACCATGTTCTTTGACCGTATTGTTAATGTTTTGTATGGAATAGCAGTTGACCTTCATTTACCATTCACTTGTACATGTATATGCTATTGTTATTATTAGTGAATTATTTCATTCCATGTCAATTGTATTCTGCCATTAGAAATATGACTGACAAATATGTTATATTTTTGGTTCAGTTAAAAATGATAGTCTTTTTGTGAAAAAAATCTACAGAAGTGTCATTATGAAGACGTAAATAGGGTTTAGGAAACACTCAAGCTCAATATTCGCTGCCGAATACTATTCAGATGATATAATTTGCCCGATTTGCTGTGATATCAGTTGTTTTTAAGAGGACAAACACTTAAGTGTTTAACTCATATTGCACGAGAATAAAGTTTTATTTTATGCTACATTACTAATTCACAAATATGTGGTTTTTTAGTTAAACTTCCAAAAACTAATAATTGTATTTATAGACTTGGCAACGGCATTAGATTCAACAATAATATATTTACATTGGAGCATATGTTATAGATCGTATAGAAACACTTTTACAGCGAACTCCAAGCGCAGTCATATGTATGGATAATATCAATATAAACTATATTCCGATAATCTGTAATCCGATATAATCATTAACAAAATTTGTTCATTTTGATATCTTTAAGCTTCAAAGAATGAATTTCATAAATATTTTTTTTTATTGTTGTTCTTAAGCTTTTGTATCTAATGTGTTTCGTAAAAGACCTCTCACCAATTACTATTATGAGGCACCAATGATTTTGAATCCATTTACAATATACCACCATGGTATTCGTCCTAATTGAACTTAGTCTTCTGATTATCGAGCAGACAGATTTTCTAATACAGAATCGTGAACAATGTGTAGCTTAGGCAAATCGACATCGTAGCATTTTTTAACTTTACAAAAGTAGTATTGTATAATAAGACTGAATTGAGATAATTTATTTTGATAGTCACCTATGCGTGATAGAGGTTAACTATTGTAATTGTTGAATACATTAATACGCTTGATTAATTCATAGCATAACATGACTATTGTATCATTATACATCTATAAGTATTGTACACATTCTGATAGGCGTTTGTTGTCATTATCATTATGTTGATAATAACAATTATCAAGATTTGAGCATTTTTGTGTCGCCACCGATTGCCGTAAGCAAATCAATGCATTTGAGGTCACATGATGAAAAAATGGACGTCGAACAGTCAAAATAGGGGTGCGTGTATGGACTCGTCGACGCCATGTTTTGTCGGGTTAATGTATGAACGAGTACCAGTTTCAAGAAAGTTATAATATAACACAAGAAAATATGCATAACTAAATGTAACATGTTTGTTTCTTTTTAAAACTCGCATTGTTGAAAAAAATGCCTTCCTTACATTTGGACGAATCTAATATTCATCAATCATAAATGGTTTTACATATCGTTAACAGGGCACGCTAGCTTATGCTGGTATTCTATAAATAGACTTAATGGTTTTATATATCGTTAACAGGGCACCACACTCATTATGGTATTCTATAAATAGACTTGGGACGGTTTAAAACGCTGACGCATATTACTTGAATGTTTTTACTCTAAGGAAAATACACGGCTAAACGGCGATTTCAAGTATTTTTGGTAAAGCTAATAATTGTTGTATAATGTACGCTAATAATTAACACTAGTAATTATATTGTTTCACATTTTGTCTTGGCTGTCAATGTTTCATACATATTCGAGACAAATAATTTAAAGTTGATTCTTTCGGAGGATTTTTTTCAGACAATTCCAATACATGAAATACTAAATTGTCTGATAGAAGTTATATCATTAATTAATTATTTTAGCAAAGTGAACTATATCTAATTATATTGTAGTAAGATTTATATATTATACATGCTTTGGCGCAAAAAAGGTGTGCTTTTTGTCAAAAAAACTTAAATTTTCCATTATAAAATTTTCTGAATCAAGTTTTATTCAAGTTAATATTATTGCGTGAGAAAAGGTAATAACGTTACTAAATTGCATTATTCGTTTCGTTTTATTAAAGGTATAACGTATTAACGCAATAACAGCGATTTGAAAATATTTATTTATTTTGAATCACGGTAATAGATTAAATTAGTTGAACTTCGGTGATTTAATTGTTAAATCAATTATATCACTTTCAAAAAAATGCACTTAAAGTTTCTAATTTCAATTAACAAAAACTTAACAATTTAATTGAACATTAAAAATAAACTTATATTTTCATAACAAATAAAACATTATACGCAATCTTGGTACGATTACATAAGGAATCATAAACTCTTAAATAATCAAGTTGCAATTACGAGGGATGGTCCAGAAATAACCCGACTGCTAATGCAGCGGCAACAAATTTTAATGCACATACTTAAAATATACATCACAAGAAAGGACATTTATATAGCAATAAAAGGTCATAAAATCATAGTTCTATCAGGTATATTACCAGCACAATACACAATCAAAGTACTGAAAGTACTGTTGGAAGGAATTTTTGAACAATTTTAGGAGTTCAAGTTACTTTTTCGATATCCTACATAATTTCTTTTTCATTCATAACCAAATGCGTTTCATATTTCATTTTACGTGCACATTATTCTACTGATCGAGAAGTTGTATGTTTTGATTCACGGGCAAGGCATACTTTCGCGGAGCTATGTCATGAAATAATTTCTAGTGTCATTCTCCCTCCTACCACTGATTTTAAATCATTTTAATACGGCAGTGTTCAGTCACTGAATTGCATCTAGTAGTAATCCAGAGATTAAGTCTTTTCAGGAACAGTGATAGGTGGATTGATGGTCACGATGTAACCTAAACAATGTGTTGCCATGGAGTTAAGGTCACAACAAATTGATCACATGTTCTATGTATTTTGTTCCAAAGAATGGAGCTTAAAAGCAAATATTTTTTCCATATTTTGAATTTTGAGAAGCGAGCAAAAGCGAAGAATAAATTTGTGCGGTTTCTAAGACATTTATTTACCATAAGTTAAAACGAGCATAAAAAGTATGGACTTTCTTATATAACATATAACCATATATCTATAGACTATAGTGTAATCACGTAATAAGAAGTTCTATGCTATATAAAGCAAGTTAACAATTACTCCAGATGAAAATTCAATTGAATTTAAAACTAGTTAGAAGTAGGGTAGAAGAGGTTTACACCTTCATGAGTTCATACGTAAAAGATAACTTCATTTTTCTTTGGTATTACTTTTATTAAAACTAGATAACTAGGAAGCACAGATTACCAATTAACAGCGCCACACTAATTTTATAATGGACCAGCCTGGTTCACTTTTTGTGTATACAATGTAATTAGATTTTGGTAAATTATGCTAATGTCTAATAATACCACCAGAATTAAATCAAGCCTGATATGTTATTTTTTGGACATCAAAATTGTAGGAATGTAAAATTTTCTCCCTGTCCTACCTGCTCTTTATGGATCAATTTTCATATTTTACACTACAAAGACACGTATGACGACACACATCAAGACAAGGTGTGTAGAGAGAGTAAATGTTCAGTTTACGGTCTAAGACAGAGTGCAGTTATATTTCTGAACAAAGGAATATGTCATTGTAATTTCTAATGCCGTATGTTAGCAAGAATTCGTTACTGCTTAACCGTAACAGTGAAATTATGCTGATTTATATAGCTATTTAGAACTCAAATTACTAATTTTCAGTCCAATTCTACTTGGCCGAGTGTCAAAACTTTTCATTTTACGATATTTATGACGCGTTAATTTCATTTTTTTTCGGATCTTAAGGTGCGAGAAATCAGACGAACATAACGATTAATTTGTTGTGGTCTAATAAAATAAAAAAATAAAAACATTTACGAAATTCGCTTCGCGCTATCATTAAACCTCTACGGACACCCATCCAAAGATTAACCCTTCATTACGTTGCTTAACTTCGACAAAATACCCAGCGCTTTACGCTCTCCAAGTAAACTCCTGCTGTGAAAACCGGTCGTTAAAATTGTACTTATATACAAGCGTGTGGTAGATACTAATGCGCAATAATACAATACAACTTCTCTCCGTGCACAGTTAGAATGTTGTTTGATTAATGTGTAAAAAACATTAAATATCATAATTTTAAGTATTTGTTTAAATTATTTTTTTTCAACTTATCTACTTTTGATAGTACACATATTTTTCTGCTGCACTTTTTCTTGGTCGCATTGACTCATTGATTTCTATTGAGTTGAGGGTGTTGTTCGTTCTTTTTCAAATCTTGCAGAGCGCTGACTTAGAAAGGAATTGTTTGAAAACAATTCCTTCCAAAAATACAACACAAGGTAAGCGCTTGCGGCGCAAGCTAAATTTTATACGACGACGTCATCAACGTCATTAATTGCAACAGGAAAGTATAGTTTATACCCTAACAATAAACTGTTTTTCATCAGATATATTTCAATTTTGACTAATAATGTTACCTCGAAATAAGTTAGTATATGAGAATAAACACATTTGGCATGTGCTATTTATTGTGTAAGAAATCTCTAAATTGTTCCATAACTCGAATTAACTGCGTATTGCCACTCTTCCGTCTTTTTCTAGAACGCCAGACACGCTCGACGTTAACGTCGTTTGTTTATCCTTTAAGTAACAAGACCGAACCTCAAAATTAAGCCCACTCCTTTTATCTGAAATCAATTTGAGCCTATCAAGAAATCTTCACGGCTAATATTGTTCATATGTGGCAATTGTTAAATCGTATTAAACGTTTCTTGTAGAGATTCTCTTTCTTGCTGATAAAATCGTACAAACGCGCAAAATTTACTCTTATTAAACGACGACATTTTTTAACGTTGGACGTTGCAACAATGGATGCTTGTTACTTGATTTCTTCGTAGTCTATAATCTAAATGACGTCAAAATTTGACACTACGTTGCTACTATGTAACGTTACGTTCTGGCGAAATTTAAACATTTTGATTTATTTTGTTAGTTCACGGCAAAGTATAATCTAACCGGCTAATGTCATGTAATTTGAGCTGCGGCGCATTAGCGTTTCCATAGTTATTAAAGAATAGTTTGCTATTCTGGATCATCCCTCGTAGCTACATCAGAATTTCTACAGAACTTTTTAATGTTGTAATAAAGCTTACAATAAGCAAAAAGCGAATTACCATTTCTAATTAAAACGTAAAGGTTAGAAGTATGTGAAAAAAACTCCATTAACTGTTTAGGCAGATCGATACAATTGTTCTGTGAATTAGATATCAGTATATATAAAATGCGTACTTAAAGTTTCTATATCAAAACTCAAACTGCCCATGGACTGGACATAATTTTTTTCTGGTACGAATGTTTTGTATTACTTCAATCACTTCTGATAAAAAGGAATTTAATCTAATTAACGAAATCTTCACTCAAATATGTTACTTACAAGAGCATCCAAATTTTGAGAAATTGGCAGTTTGTTAAACTAGAACTTAGGAAGCAAATTGGTTGACGTGTTTATTGTGTCTCTATTGCATATTCTATTTCAATTATTTCACGGGTTTAAGACGGTGTTCATGTCTACAATAAAGGATTTATCTTTTATCATATTGGTTTTCGTTCACAGACGAGATTTTGTCCGATTAGTAATACTCAGAGAATGCTCTTTTGTTACTGATAGGAAACTTTGTCGAGTGGTAAGTCTCTAGCCGCCATCTTGACCGCCATTTTGAATTTTGGCAGTTGCCTAAGCATGCTAAAATGGCGTCAACTTAATTTTGTGTCAGTAAAACCATGTCTTTCTATAAATTGAATAACATTTTCTACATCCGTTCGTGCTAGGTCATCATTGGTGTTGGCTGGACTAATAATATCAGTTACTGGTCTAGTTAATGTTAAATGTATCAATCTCACCACTATGGCTTCAAGGCGGAAACCCCCTAGGTTCTTGTTATTGTTATTTGTTTGTGGTATCTATTTTATAACACAATTTTAAAAATCTAATTTACTGACAAGCAAAAACCTATACACTCAGTAAAAGACAAATTTCACATACAAAGTTAAGTTCTGTGTATGTATGTTTGGTATCATTCTTTAGCAAAATGTATTTGCCACATATCTATGTAAATTTTATTAAATTTCAGTTTAAATCTTAAGCATAAATAACGTTTAAAGAGAGACGAACGAAAAGTAAAAGTTGCAGACGTTTTTTGTTTTTCTTTGTATTAACTTAGGAAAAGATTTTAATAATGTAATTATACATCAATATATGTGATGCCCACCACGTTTACGGATCACGGAAAGCAATCGTAAACGCATAGACCTGCCGTAACGTCTAATAACGTCGATGGAATTATTAAACTATTTTCCTAAGTTTATGTAAACAAAGAACGTCTTGAATCTCATTAGATTTTTTTTAAAATTTAATAACTAACATAAGAGAATATTTGACTTTTAAAGTTATATTATTTATGATATTGATTTACACTAGGAAGATTTTAATTGACTTTATTATGGTTATTACCATTCGAATATATTGAATGTAAAACCCTTACAGCTTATTATTCACAAAGTGTGCCTTTAATTGGCAACATTAACGCATAGACTTTGTAATTGGCAAATCTAATATCCGTATTTCATACAATATCAATAACTGGTAATTTCGTCAGAAGTAATCGGCCATTACTTGCAGGATCAATAACACTGAACGTAATACGTAATGGTTTCCATGACAACGAAGTAAATAATGAACATTACGTAGATTGCATGCACTTGAAGTATCAAATAATCATTTAATGATGTTATAACGTCGATTGACTTGAGTTTATTCATATTAAATAGTATTTTAATGACGTTTATATGCATACTGTTTTCATTAACTTTGTTAGATAGTACATTTATAACTTATCTCTTGTCATATATTGGAAAAGGTCAACTTATTGTGGTACTGTTGTTTATGCAATGCATTTATAAGCATTGCCAGTTCCGTCTTAACATTTGTTTACTCAACAACTTTTCTAACTCCACTTTTTAATATACCTACTATTTTTTTCGTTTGTCGTAATGTTTTGAAAATTATGAATTTTTTAAATTACAATCAGCTACACAGCAATCGCATGTAAACATGATTGTAAAACACATATATTGCAAGGTCCATGAAACTCTTGCATACCCTATTCTTTGGCTGGCAATTGCTACCAACAAGCAGAATACATAAACAAACCACATATCTAGTCTATAAATATAGATACATTAGGAAAACACTTCACTAAAAACCCAGAGGTATGGTTATGATGAGGATTTCAGAAGAAGATAGAGGGCGTGCTGGTGACACAAGGTGCATACACACCCTATAAAAATTCGAAGTTGCAGACATCACGCCATAACATGAAATCTATTACAAACGCACGGAGTAAGTTCATACAGATTTACAATTGTTGTCAACTAATCAAAAAGCGGGCAATAAATGTATAAAAGTTTTAATGATTTTAAAAGTGCATCATAGAAACATTACCCCTCAAATAACTGCTGAGTTAGAGAAGTTGTTAAAGGTACTAGTACACAGATTTGGTTAAGATTTTTCTATATTTTCAAAATACCATTCAGTGTCTGTAATTGTGTCAAAATATAATTCTTAATATTTTAAGACAAACTGACTGATATATTGCAAGAAATATACCATAAAAGTCACAAAAATGTTCTAACATTGTCTATACCGTGACATACTAGGTAGAATTTTTACTACTTCAAACACCACCATGTGTAGTTGTATGTCAATTTGCACGAAAATTGTCATTATCAAAACACTAATGTCTTGCTTAAAAATGCTTCCATACAATTTATATAGTTTCAGAAAAAGTTGATATTTAAGTTAAAATCTATATGTGTACCTTTAAGTATATTACTCTAAAAAAAGAATATTAAAACACCATTATTTTAAAGTGAAACATTGTAACAATTGAAAAGTTGTTTATTTAATCACAATTTATAGATATATCATCGTAATAATGCAATTTACATAATGCACTATTTATCGAAAATGTTGAATGTCAGAGGTGCATGATGATGTACGTGCATCGCCTTATTCAACTTGTGACGTTAAAAGTAAATGAATATTAATGAATTTTATACGGCTTGTAACTTTATTACAGATAGAACATGTAGTTTGACTTATACATGTGTAAGCATGAAGAGTAGTCTAAGTGACTTTATAATTATTTCCATGGAGAGATAGAATGCGTACCTTGTTGTTCGTCCTTTTCCAAGCAAGGACAATTAATCCTGGTACAGGAGTGTTTTTGGATAAAAATTGATCATGCTCGATAAAAACAATACTTTATACAATTAAAAAAGTTAAAATATGCACATGCCATAATGTGGAGTTACTGATGAGAAGGCAAGGCTCTAGTTCTGATGAATGTTGTTTCGTCAGAGTGATTACTTAATAACGTCCTGCTATCAAATAAATCAACAATCGCTCCCTCGAATTAAGTTATACATTGGTGATAGTTTTCAGTATTAATCCTTATTTCAGTATTTTGAGAATAAATTACTGAATGAAATTCAAATAAAATCTGTCTATTATACTATTGAAAGTAGTTTTTTAGTATTTTTAAAACTTACAACTTCCAGCTATGATTAAAAAATCGTTGTTCTTACGTTTTCTTTTCTTGCATTACAACAATTGTTTATTGTTATTGTCTATAATAATTGTTAATCAAAGATTAACTAAATAATATGACAAAATAGCTTAACATGATGTTATTTCGACACAACACCATTCGTCTTATAAATACGTATAAGACAGTCAAGGCGTTCATTGTTCTTAATTTTGTCTAGTGCGTAAATTTACGCACTTCAGGATTTATGATTTTTGTATTCATTGTGTTAACAATGAATACTCTGTTACCAATAGATTAATAGTGGTATTCCGATCGGAGTCCTATATTTAATCAACGAGACCTAACAGCATCCATATCCGGATAATTCCGCTACAATAAAATAGTTCATACTGAAACTGGTACTTTATGTATTTCTGCGCGAGAAAATGACCAGACGCTCAATATGACGTTACAGAATATACTTGAAGCGATTAACTTGTAACAGAGATAAGACTGTCCATAATACTCGTGAGAGATGTGTGGCAGTACTATTAGATAGATGTACACTCGACGGCCTTCGCGGTCTATTTATAGAAAGTCACAGTCTAAACCACTGACGAAGACACTGTGGCTGACACCATAAACAGAGAAGAATTATCAGACCATCACTGATAATGATCGTTTTATATATAGTACATTTATATATTAAATTATCAAACATGGTTGGTTTAATTAACGGTTAATAAACATTTTTTAAAGAATTTTAATGCCTCACTTATAGAGATCACAGACGTAAGCAGTACTTTCGTGCTATTAATTGTTTGGGGACCTTTGATGCTTTGCCTCAATATTTTCTTGTAAAGAAATATAATCTTCGTTTGATTAGCCGTCGAAATATGGGACAGAACATGTTCTTGAATCGAATAATCTGGATTGGTTATCAATAAATATAATTTCTTGCCAAATGGACAGATGAATTATAAAGTATACCATAAAAATGAGTTTGTATGTGCTCGGTCGGAACATGACGAAATTGTTAAACTCTGACACATATATTGCTTGAATGCTTTACTAAAGGAGATGTCATACATGGCTAATCGACGATTCAAGCATTTTTGAAATGCTAATACTTGTACTGTATACATTACTATAAGTGCTGATTCCCGCGTATTGGGTTTGTTTTAAAGATAATTATTTCCGGACTGTAACTGTTCGGGTCGTATGCAATTAAACCCGAGGTGTGTTCAACAATGCGAGCGCTCGAGCGAGCGCCCGCCTCGCGAATTGTTAGGCTATTGAACGACTGCGCTCATTCCATAAATAGGTGAAGATATCGGTCAGTCAGACCGTTTGTGTACAGAATGTCGAGCGCTCGCTATAAAATCCAAGATGATGTCAAACAGCACATCATTGAAAAAGCGGGTGGGGGAAACAATTATTTCTGTTGATACACGAGATCTTTCATATTTTTTTACCATACATAAATCATAGAGACAATTTACTGTACCAAATAAAGGGTACATTTAGTATATTTTATGCATATATGCGTGGATATTTTATGTGGAACTAGTAACACACAAGTTTGCGTCCCACTTTTCAGAAAAATTCTTTGATATAAAAAAAAAACATTTTCCTGCCACCATCTTTGGTACCTGTTATAATATATATTTCCAATGATATATTAATACAGTACCCACAAAAAAAAACTACAACTCATTAATTTTGATGATTTTTTTTTGTAGAATTACTAGTTTTTTATATTTAAATATGGTTGTGATAAAATGAAAACAAATTTCAATAATGCGGCACATGAATAATATTCAGCATCTGACACCCTAGCTTAAGCCTATTTATTGTAATCATTTTCTATAATGTATTTTGTTTGGTATTTTTGTAGACTCAGTTATAAGTAAAGTGATAAACTTTTTTAAGTAAGCAGTTTTCAAAATTTTGGACAAAAGCTATTTAGTAGGCCTGCAAAGTGAAAATGTCTCCGCACTTTTGGTGGGTATTGTATATAAAATCTAAAACAACATTATCTTTAATAGACAAGTTATGACCAATGAACCGTATGGCTAAATATGTTTGAATTAGTAAAGAAAAGAAAATTAATTGGCATGTGAAGTCACATTTGCTTAATTTTTGTAATATATAATATATGTATATATATAAGTAGAATAAAATAATCAAGATAGCCTCAATAAATTGAGGCTATCTTGATTATAATGAGGAAAATAAGCTAAAATCAATAATCTAGGTATTATTTCTTGCATAAAGGTCAAGCTCAGGTTAATTCTGTTGGACTATATCAATGTTTATATGAAAAAAAATCAGGGGGTCGATCGTGAACTAATTGTCGAAATTTTAAGTTGAAAATCAGGTACAAATGTAATTGATTTTTTCTTACGTCGACGTCAGTTTGAAATGTTATAATTTACAAAGTCTAACAGCGTAATCATTATGGTAAAGCATTGTTTTGGAATACATCTGATGTAATGATGACACTAAGACACACATATCATGGTACTGGACTAATACAGAATATTGAACATTTTTACAAAAAAGTTTGATGAGATTATTGAGAATTCCAGCCATGATAACAGCAAAAGGGTCAGAATAAAAAATCACAAACTAATCAGTATCTGGTATGTCCACCTCTAGATTGAATGACAGCCAAACAACGTCGTCTCAATGAAATTATGAGTCGCCGGGTGAAGTGGGCAGGTGTCTGTGCCCATTCCTCGTGCAATGCACGCCCCAAATCACGTACGCTATTGACGTCATTCAAGCTAGAGGTGGACATACCAGATACTGATTAGTTTGTGATTTTTTATTCTGACCCTTATGCTGTTATCATGACTGGAATTCTCAATAATCTCATCAAACTTTTTTGTAAAAATGGTCAATATTCTGTCGATTGATTAAATTTTGTTACAAATCAATTTTTTGTCAATAGAATGGGGTTTATTATAAAATATTAAATGAAACATTCTTACTGACTAAACTTTTTCCTCTCAGCATATATCTCAATATGTCAATGTTACCTCTTAATACGTAACTATCATGATATCCGAGATTTATCTGCATAGAAGATCGCCGAGGTAAGTCCGGTGGTAAAGTTATACATTCCTCGATCGACCTCTCTCAAAATGCTTATATTTTTCCGACAAAACTATTTTAATGGTTTCATATTGTTTGCATATTTTTGAATATGAGAGGCAATGCATTAAACTGACGTGACCCGGGTGCGAAGAAATTCATTTTATGTTTTTTTTTTAATATATTTTAGTTTATCATATACATGTACTGCATTTTGACCATGGCACTCTTCCTGTCTTCGATTATAGGAGGTTGGATTTAAAACAATATGAATTTAACGAAGGGGTAGTAAGTACAGAAATGTATGAAATGGACATAGCAAATTTACCACTTAATGTATTCATTAATATTTTTTTCAAATTTCTCTCAAGATGAAAGAAATATTAAATCATTTTCAATATAGTTATTTAATTAAATATAGGGAGGCGAGACAGGATAGAGCGCCATGATCGTGCGACCACATGCACGACTCATGCAGGTTGTTTCGTCATCTCACGATGACGAACGCAGAAACAAAGCGTTTGACCAAGTCCTAGCAAAACATCAACAGCTCTGGTAACCATGCCATATTTCCCTTCTCTAAGAAAAAGGAATGACTTGGTATTTGGGAACGACCAGAGCCAGTAAAATGCTTCGTCAGAAAAAGGCAAACGCTTGACAAAGTGAACAGACGCAGCTTGTCTGTTTGTTACAAGAACGTCTATAGATCTATATACAATATATTAATTACAAGGTTTTTAGTTAAATCATACCGCTGTACATAATTTATTAGTATGTCAAATAAATCGTACATGGGATTATTTTACTTGAAATTTCATAACTATCATTAATACGTTTAATTACAAATCAGAATTTAATTGCTTTTTTAATTTGATAGTGCAGTTTATTTGTATTTGATAACAACTCACAAAATTTAGGATTCATCTTCCAAAATTATCTTCCCCATATTTAATGTCCTTTTTACTGTATTTAACTATTGTTACATGCTCTGCCCTTTAGGACCCGAATAGCTCAGTCGGCTAAAGGGAAGGAACGGAAATATTCATTGAAATGAAAAGTTCAAGAGGTCGCTGGTTCGAAACCTAGCAAAAGCATAAATTTTTATTTTTATATTTTATTATATTTCTATATTTTATATTATACATATTTACGTATTAAGAGGTAACATTGACATATTGAGATATATAATCTTATGAATATTTTAAAACGACTAGTGTTGTGTTTACGTTTTATTATAGTTTCTTTAAGCTGTACATGTATTAGACTTATACAATAACACAATCATGTATCTTTATTTGAATTATTGAAATACAATTGATTTTCCTTTTGACCGGTGCATAAATTTAGGCACTTTAGAATATGAATTTTTTTCTCATTTTGTCTAGTGCGTGAATTTACGCACTAATTTCTGTCTTCTTATATTCAAGTTCGTAAATTTACGCGCTTTGTATGTGATATTTTGATTTTATGCTTGTTTTATTGATGAATGAATTTGAAAATATATTTTGCTATGATTTTCTTACATAAATTTCGCGCAATATTTTGAAATATGTGCGTCCAAATAAGGGGAAATCGTGCAAAAAAGGGAATCTCATGACGGTTTCCCTTTAAAAAAAATGACCTGTTTTATGTTTCCTTTCTTGCATTACGACAGTGGTCTATTGTTATAATGAAAGATTGACTAATATTATGACAAATAGCCTAACATTATATTATGTCGACGAAACACCATTCGTCTTATACGCATAAGACAGTCAAGGCGTTCCATACATTATCTGTAAATTTGACAAGCGTGTATACAAGCTTTACAGAATCGTTTAATTAAATTCTGTTATATAGACGGTAAAACACAAGAAGAAGAAATACTTTCTGTGTATCTTCTAATTGAATTAAAATGGTGGAAAATTGAGGATAAAATTAATGGAAACTGTTCCACAGACTTTCTCGTAGTTGAAAACATAATATTACACTCTCTATACATTTGTAATTGAGCTAATAAACGCTACGATAAGAACAGAATTTTAATTGAATTTAAGTAATTCGATCTTTTTTGTCTACTGCCTGAGTATATATTAAATTCAGCCTTCTTTAGTAAGCGTCGATGAACTTGATAAACACTGTAAATATACATGATTGTATAATTATTCAAGTAAACATATAGCATAAATTAATTATTTAATAATTACAGTGAAGTGCCACTCTAGTCATATGACTAATTTATTATATTCCTGTCTTTTCTGAACTCAAAACATGCTCACTTTTGATTGTATTCTTTATGTAGCTTAATAACGAAATTTATTTCAAATAAACATTTTGAATACCAAAAATGTCACAATGAAGTTGTCACGCCAATATACATTGTAAAATTAAGATTGAAGGGTAATTTTCAGTAAAAACACACCTTTATCTGCATGTATGATAGGGGTAACAATATTTGAAGACGAACATACTAACCCAAGTATTAAAATGCTGATTTTTTTTGGACTTTTTACATAAACTCACAAGTGTTCATTGGAACTCATTCATGTGCGCGTAACTAATTTCTACCTCGCACAATGTGCGTAAATTTTGACCCCGACCTAACCTTTAACATTTGCATCTAATTATTATCTACACATTTCCCGACGATAATCAGAACCACGCCTATTCTACACTTCGGCAGCGATTGTAAAATTATAGAAGTGTTTATATGTGTTAACTTTCAACATAATCCTCACGGCGGTCACGGTGTAATCGATCATTAATACTACATTCGTATTCAATGTAATGAATATTCTTGCATAAAGGTCAGGTCGGGGTCAATTTTTACGCGCAATACTTAAAATGAAACAATGTAAATTTAGTATGCAATTCGAATATTCAAATAACAATTTTGCCAGAAAGTTAGACATGAGAATATTATATGTAAATTGAACAGTGCTATCTAACAAAACAGCAATTGTCAATATTGCATATTGTATTATTCATGAATATCACCTTCATTAGGGAGTAAAATTATCATTTATTGTAGATTTCTGTCACTGAAATTCTAGACGATGCATGCATAACATTGCATTGATGTTGTGCATAATCTTGATAAAATGAAGAATATTTCAGCTGTGTTCCAATATCATTAAAATTGCATTATGTAAAGGCAGTGGTCTAGAGGTTGGATGCGCGCTTAGGGGTCGTGAGGTTCTGAGTACGAACCGCACTTGGGTCACTGTTAATTTCTTTGAGCAAGAAATGTACCTACAGTTGTTTCACACCACCCAGGTGTAAATGTGTACTTCAATGGGTCACTTTTCTGTAGGTGATATCCTTGATCAGGGGTTATCATATTAAATTGTAAAATCGACTGAATATGTATATGGAATCATACTTTAAACCACACTTTTATTCAACACAGACTATTTCACAATGTCATGTCCGCTTACGAAGGGAAATTTATCAAATAATATGTCGATAATTTATATGAGATTAGAATGATATTATATTGACAAGTTAGGATCTTTATACAATGTAGTTTATGACAATATCTAACTTGATATGATTAGTGAATGTAGTAACAGTGAAATCTGCGACAACAGACCACTTAATAACAACTACCACTCAACAACAGCCATATAGAACTAATATTATTCATGTTAAAATTTCAGAATTAAAGATCCTCTTATATCGGACATCTCTTGATGAAACACTTGTTAGAATATCAACAAAAGTTGGATATCAGTGCTTTGGGATCGATAGGTTCCAGGTTCGAACTCCACTTGGAGTATTGCTTATTGTTCGTATGTTTTTCTTCATTGTGCTATTCATTTGCAATTGTATGTTTACGTCATTGTATTTTTATGTATTGTTTATATTCCATGTTGTAAATGACTTTGTACATATTTGTATAATTTGTTAATAAAATCTATCTATCTATCTTATTTACGTGCGCAAGAAATTTACTTGCAATTGCTTTACTTTACCCAGGTGTGTATGGGTACCTGCGAGGATGGTATAACATGTTGTGCCAAGGTGTCAGCTACAAATGAGCGGAATAAGAAATTGTTTGTTGGGTTTAACGCCGTAGCAACACATTGTATAGGTCACATAACGGCGATCAGTCAACGTACTCACTCCTCCTGGAAAGGCTAAATCTCTGGATTTAGCTGTTAACCAACTACTAAGCGCATACTTTCGTCAGTGACTGACAACTGCCCTACATAATTACCAATCATTAGTAGGAGGGAGAATGACCGTAGAAATAATTTCTTTACCAAGCTCCACGAAAGTATGCACCGCCCGTGAATCGAACCCACGACCCCTCGATCAGTAGACTTGCGTGCTACCAACTGAGCTAGCCGGGCTGGGACAACCAATGTAGATTTATAAATAGACACCAATAGCCCGATTGTCAGGAGTTGTAGCTATAAAGTTGGTAAACGTGCATCAACATGAAACGTTGACTATAAATTACATTAATCTATTGTTCGATGTAGAGAGGTTACACAGTATGGTGTTAATTTAGTATTAACTAAATAAGGAATGCGTGTTTTCGCCACACGAAGCAATCCATGTACTGCATGTCATTGTCATATTAAATAATGAATAATAATTATTACACGAATTCAATTACCTATATAGTATTAAATTAAATACTATCTGCTGGTGTTTTCGCGTTTTTATTAATTTCTCGATAAATTCATTTTTGTTTTAAAACAACTTGCAGACGCTTTGAAATAATTGCAAATGATCTGGTTTTAGAACCCTTTTTAGATCTTTATTTTTAAGAGTTAAAAACAAAATGTCCACAGGTAACGGTAAACAGTGTTTATTTAAGTCCGTGGGACCAGCATGGAAATAAGAGATTTTTCTCCTTTTTATTTCATTCCCGGTATTGATGTGCACGACATATGGCATTTTACATACTGTGATATTTACCATTTGTATGCCATGTGCCATGCCATTTTTACCATAAAAATGAATAGTAATAATAATTATTATTACTGTATAAAAGGTCACTTTCAAACACTTTAACATAATTTAGCAGTATTGTAGAATTATAGAATTAGATTAGAGCGGGATAACCTCAATTTGACGAGTTGCACGTGTAGGAAACCCCTTGATGTCCACTGAGCCACCTTTAAGTGTTCCCATGTTTTTTTAAAGTTGAATTGCTGAATACGTGACTTCAGAGATCTTTCAGCTAATATTTATGTCATTAATAGCATTAACTTGCATTCAATACTGACATGACAAGTTGATATATAAATGTAATAATGTAATAAATATAGATTGGAATTGTTTTATTACAAATAAAGATGTCTGCAGAGTTGACATAGTTCAAAAATAATGTACGTGTTTGTGTTTGAACTGAACAGAACAGAACAGAACATATATTTTATAATTGTGTTTATACTGAATAGATCAGAATAGAGCATGAGTTTTTACTTAAAGTATTGTGGTTTAACATGATACATAGAATAATATATTATAAACATACACATTCACATAATAAACACTACTAACAAACACAATTTCAAAACAAGAATGAAATAGCAAAGATTATTACAAATTTAATTATTTACTATGTAAGCCGATGTTCAAACGCTCATTTATATACAAAGAAGTCTGTAAATTTGAATACATCGCAAAGTAACAAGTGCAATAAAACAAATTGACAAAATAAATATATTCTTTTAAACAATATAATTATATCTGCAATTTGATAAATAGAACATTTGGTCTAGTGTGTTCTTTTCAACATCATACCAGAAAAAAACAACAGTTCAAGCTAATTGTTAAATATCTAACTACATGCCAAACCTCATATCGTTAAACATTTTGAGCACATGTCTTTACTTAAAAGGCAACAGCTCAACCCGTATCTGCATTACTAACCTTAGTTTTAAAGATACAACGATGGACTTTGAAATAATTCCGAACAGGTTTTCTAAAGTTTAACATGCAGTCGAATACCGTACCCCTTTCTGTCAATGTTTATGGCGAGATTATGCCAACTCAACCACATCTTAATCTTTATTAATGAAATGTACTAAATATTTGAATTAAATTAGATATTCAAATTTTCTTATTTGTCAAACTTAATATTGCTGCGGTTACGTTCCACTTGAAGAACCATCAAAACCAACGGTCCTTATAGCGAAAAGGTCTTAATGTAGGGACCCTTTCCTCCTCAAATAAAGCTTTTGGGGCGAAAACAATTCGTCAAAACTCGCATGATTTTGCAATAAGTAATGTGACAATTACAGAGGTACTTCTTTCTTCAATTGAAGTAAACAAAGAACTTATCTATCTAATATTCTATCATTGTCGGCAACCACAGTACTTTTTTTCGTTACACTTCATACGTACCGTGTGCAATTTGACTGGAAAAACTCGTTTTCATGAATATGCATAAGGCAAGGAAGACCAGTCTTCTTCCAATGAAATCGCGTGTTACCATTAAATACTCTTCAATAACAATGGCGTCATACTGTTTTCCCCACTTAAAATAGATACCAACGCACATGTTTATTTTCAAAAAATGGTTGCGTAATTTCATTGGCTAGTTTTCTGCAGTGGTTTCCTTGCGGAACCAATAAAACTGCCGCATTAATTATTCATGATGACAAGATTTTCCTAACCAAACGGCCCACGGTACATTACGCAGCATAGCGGAGTAATGTATCGTGGGATAACAGACGATGATGTTCTAGATATTTGTTAACGGTACAAGTTGATACGAGACATCGACGCTTGTCGTATTTGCATCCATTACATACAATAAGTAGCAGTAGGCCTATTGTTTCTAAAGCCAGTAAAGTATTACTGTGTCTCTGGTTTATTTGTTCAAGCTCTACTAAGAAAGTTTAGTTATTACTTCTTTCATCAAGTTGTAATAATGAATGTACAGGCAAACAAAAGAAATCTTAGATATACAATATTGAATCATCTTAAAGTACAGGATAAAGTGTTGGCTGACTAGACTAGTTTATGGAACGCCTAAACTGCCATACAGGTTTATTTATGTGTTCGTTGTCCTCTAATGGCATGTTGTTTTGCACAAAATAGACGTCGTTATGGACAAAAAGCAGGTCATTAAGTACATTAATAAGGTTGTTATGGTCGAATTGCAAGTCGTCGTGTGCATTTTGGGGTTGTCATGCTGAAACTATATATCGTTATTGGCAAAAGGCCATACTAGTTGAATACCTCTTGTTTCGTAATGGAGAATTAGTCCAAATATATTTAAGGAATAAGGATAAGTCTTTATTTACCAGAAACTATGATTTTCAAGTGTCTCTTTCATCTTGTTTTTCTTCGTAGAGAACTATGTATGTGTGTGTAACAGTATGCTGATGCTCAAGCCGATTAAAAACACGATCTAAAGTTATACGCTCGCACAATCGCTTATTTATGGAGATTAGTTGGTGCCAGACAGTAAAGTGCACATCAAAGTGTTATCTTTGTTAATCCTAATTATCGGAACAAATTTTGGTAGGTGTCTGTTATTGAAGATAAGAAATATGACCATCTCTAATTTTATCTATTGTTTAACATATAGAGTTGCCGGAGAAGTGCCATTATAAAGTACCAAGTGAGAATAAAATGGTTTCTTTATTAGGACTGTTCCGCTGTTATGACCTTCGATATATGTATAAATACATGCAAGTGATTTAGAAGCTCATAGTAGTTATCATTAATTCTATGTATACAAGTTTTTCCCATTATATCAGAGTTTATATCAAATGAATGTAGTACAAATCATTTATACTTTCTAATCCAAGAATCACTGCATTTTCTACTCACCTTTTGTAGTACTTTTTAAATACACTTAAATCATACCGTTTCTTAATTCCACAAATGACCCTACACATCAATATTTGGTATATTTTCTGTATTTTGAATTGAATGCAAACAATATTTTCATTAGTTACAGTATTATATAGTAAAAGTTTCCTTCTTGAACGGTATTACTCTCCGGTCAAGTAATATCCATCAGCCTGTCAATTTTCTTGGAGAATTTTTAACTCCGCAGTAATATAATTACTGGTCTTTTGGTGCAAATAAATATTGTATGAATCAGTGACAACACTTGTCCAGGCGGGTAATATCTAGTTACTGGGTATAAAGTTATATCATATGCTCATCAAGCTGACAAAATTAGACATTTATTTCACCATGAAGACCTGTAGTAGCTGTGCTATATAAAGTAGCTCCTAACTGCACATGAGGGGCTGAGGTAGGAGTTTGGACTGGATGGTCAGTCCACGCACAGTGCCCACCACTGTGTTTAATCACGCAAGTTAGTTTATGAATATTAAACGCCATATAAGTTAACGAGACTTTGAAAATGTTATATCCGCTTATGTGTAGCCCACAAATGAGCGCAACAGAATTGGTACCTTTTTTCACATGGTTTAAGATACATGTATTGCTCAAGGAAATTAGCAATGTCTCTGAAGGGGGTCGAACCAAGAACCACTAAGTCCCTAAGCATGAGTCCTACCCTTGGGCCACCTTAGTATTTAGCATTTGATGTATTCTATTACAATCGATTAATAGATATATAATTATGCCATTCAAACCAAATAAAAACCTCACCATTGAATTAAATTCACAACGTATTCGTAACGCCATGAAGATCTTATATTAAAAACGTTTTACGTGATATTTTGCTTGTCTTTCGTTTACATTTGGAGAAACGAAAATCAATTTAATTTTGATATGCATGAAATGCTAAATTTTAAATGAGTCAAAATTTGATGCATTTTTTACAAAAACTGACTCCCTGAAGTAATACAATTAAATGTTTATATATTCACTCTGATAGATAAAATTTGTATTGTAATTATATAAAATCTGCGTATGTGACACAGTAGATTACGCGCAGTATTTCTTATAACATAAAGTCCTGAAGGGGTTACTGGTTCGAGTCTCACATGAACTGGTTGTACCCTTCCATGAATATTTGACAATATTGTCGATTTTCGTGCGTCTATAAGGTAGGTGAAAAAATGTCGGCTTTGTGGGTGGGTAAATGACTACTGGTTGTAGACAAAGGTCCAAGAAGGCGACTGGGCCCCTATAAAATGGCTATAAATAGTGTTGTACGGTTGTAAACCCAATAAAAATATGTCAGAATGTGATTCGATGTTGCCTTACATCTGGAATAATGTGCTTAGTATTCATTGTAGTTATCTTATCTTTGAGATAAAATGTTATATATTTTAAATTGTATTTTTTATTATGTTATAAACATGTATTATATTGCACGTTACGGTTCAACATTTTGTAACCATAAATTATAGCAAAGATACATTAAAGTAAATCATTATTTATTGAATATTTCCTTTGGCAAGTAGATACAGTAGAAGGATCACTACTTAAAAATACAATTTAGATAATTTGAGGATGAATAATACTTAAAGAACGATTGTTTGTAGTCCTCTTAAATATTAGAACACACGTACAATTTATAAAACAATGAACTGAATTGAAAATTTATGACACTTAAGCTTGCTGAAAGCCGAGGCTTGTTTAAAGATCATGGAAAAAAATCACAATTGGTCGTGATGATCAAATATTTGACTGACAGCTAATTCTTTTCTCTACAGAGCTGACTTTGTTTCAATTCATCTAATGTAAATATATTCATCCGTTTTTATTTTGATTTCAGTTCAGGCGATAATTTTGTTTAGAGTTGTAAAATTTATTCCGCCCTGTATAAAATCTCTGTCGTTAAAAACTTGATCCTGGCAATGCTAGACAATAGCAGATTGTTACACCTTAGTTCAAGAAATGTTTTTGTCTTTAACGTTGCCAATATAATGGTATTCACCGGATGAGGGCGGCACAATCCCGTTTCATTAAAGACTTTGTAAAGCATACACATGCAGTAACATAAATATACAGTCTCTCTTTGGTTCATAACCGTACTGACCGTCTGTTGTAATGACCGGTTATTGTCGAACTATCTAATTCATTTGTTTCACTTATATTACTCATACAACACTCACATTACAGGATTTCCGTAATGAATTATATTTTCCTCTGACCTTTTCCTCTATTGATTAACAAATAGATTTGCAATGAATAGTGATTGGTTAGTGTATGATAAA
The DNA here is from genome assembly GCA_025267735.1 of Mactra quadrangularis. NCBI lineage: Eukaryota > Metazoa > Mollusca > Bivalvia > Venerida > Mactridae > Mactra > Mactra quadrangularis. Next base: position 26,791,016 of record CM046305.1, on the reverse strand, counting down.
AAGTTAATTAGGATACATCAGCATCTTAAAAATTAAAGCCCCTATATCAATACTAACATTGTCCATGGACTAGAAAGAACATAGAGATTTATCTGGTACAAAATTTTATGTGTTCTATATTATTTCAAGCACATATATTGAAAAAGAACTTTTTAATAAAGAAAATACTTACTTAAATATGTTTTTGTCATTTATTGCATTTTAAAGTGAAAGTAGATCGAATCCGAAAGTAGAATTTGGTTGTCAATGCTTGAAGCTATGGGCTTTGATCATAATATTTGAAAGATGAAGTCTTGCAATAGAAAACAAACTTCATCTAAATTAGATAATTAAGATCTACATTTTAAAACAGGTTTTCAATTATATATTTCCTAGGCTTACCAAAATAAATTCAATGTGTTCTTATAAATAGGACCCCACTTTTGAAGAAATGGACAAACCTAATATTTAAAATGAATTAGTTTGACATGTTATAGGGAATCTAACGCATGTTATATCTTAATGACTTTACGGTTTTAAGTGAGTTTTCATGTCTGCTATAAATGAATATATGTTCATACATGAACTTTAAATTATGTTTTACAAAGCGAGTAACATAGTTTTCTCGTTCACTATTGCATATCACATTAAATTCCGAACAAGAACATATTGATGGAAGCTTTATAAATTATCAAGCACCTCGAACTGCAAGAAATATGTTATAGTGGAATTATATCTGTGTTTTAAGAATCTAAAAGGGTATTGAATGGGTCCAGTTAGCAGTTCGATATATGTAACCATTAACGTGTTTAAAAGTTTAACAACAGCCATTTTAGAGCTAGATGAATTTGAATATTTTACCAGCGACCATCGTCATAAGATTATTAGACTTGTCAATAAATATTTCATTCTGCGCTTTCAGTACTTTGATTGTTCATATCAATCGTTATCAAAAAAATAATGACACTCGTTATCAATAATCAGCATATTGTGAAATTCAATTGTCCCATTTATTTATGATAGCATTTTGTTCACTTCAAATCTCTCCTACAAAATCGAACATAACACTAATTGCTCAACCCTATAATCATAATTTTTCTAGATCATATCAACAATTGTCAACAGTGAAAATAAACAGTCACACTCATTTGTGTAAGCATTTCTATTTACTTTGAGTATCCCCCTGAAAATTGAACAAAACATATTTGTGACTTTCATCAACAAGCATATATATTGTTAAGAGTGTTATATCCTCAGTTCCTATGGATAGATTTATGTAATATGTTCTAAAGCTGAAGGTAATTATATAGTTGATGATTTAATATCTCCCATGCTGGCATTTTGTCAGAATTCACTTACAGATGTTCAACAGTATCACACAATTATTCTCATCAACGTATATATATTATGATCAAGCATATATGATGTCGTTATGTGTATGGAATTTGGTCATGATATACTCGCTACGTCCATTCTCCATTCTCCGGTCAATTATCAGATGTTACTATTAATATACTAATTTGTTTTAGCTCGATGGTGAAACAAGTTCTTACCACTTTATTTATCACTTTTGAGGCTGGTTGCTGGTCCCCCAGTACTGAGCTTGTAGGATAAAGTTTCTTGCTTAAGAGAGAAAGGAGGTGGTTTTGGATGGGATTCAGACCAACGCGGAGCTGGCTATCCAATGATTACCAGTCCAACGTCGTAACCACTCGACCACGTCAAATCTTATGTTCAACACTGTCACATAATTAAACTCATTAACATTTATACAAGTTATCTGCGTCATGAAATATTTCATAATCAAGCATATTTGAAATAGTTTTGTATATGGAGTTTGGTCACAAATTACTCGCTACGTCTATTCTCCATTCCTGCCGTTCTATCAAGTCGGACAATTATCAGCCATCGTCGAAGTTCTACTGTCATTATCTCCACTTCTTTTCCTGGAACCATCATGTTGTGAAACAACATCTCTCTATACTGGTATGCTATGTCGATCCAAAGCTTCCCATATTTTATTGGAAAGTTCGACTTCCTTTCAATTTAATTATATGTATTGTTTTCAAAACGTTTTAAGTCCGTTACCTTTGCCTTAAAGGTATATACAGGCAAATGACTGTACCATAAGTATAGAACCAAGTTTAGTCTTTAAAACAGTATAAAGAACGAAAGAAGTCACTTACTAATAACATTATTCTTTTATAACATTCAAGTGAACGAATTAAAACATATGGCATACACATTGTTGAAAACGAAAGTAGGATACTGATGGAATCACCAAGCTTTTTATAGATTTGTTATATGACGTACTTACTGAAATAAAACATTTTCATTGGTCGCTTCTTGTCTTTTCAACATTCTTAGGCTGTAAGGATATCATTTTAATAGAATTATACCAATGTTGCACAATAACAAGCTCTAGTATTTTCTCATAAGTATTTTAACACTAATCTATTTTTATCTAACCTGACCCACGTGAGTCTAGTTAGAAAACACCCCAAATGTTACGAGAAATTAAAGAAATATTTTGCTAAGTAATATATAGCAGTGAGTCTATTGCATTCACAGTTATAAAAATATAATTTAAAATCAGGAAATATGAAGTTGAACTTTTGCCTTTCAATTCCTTTAATGAATGTTAAATTATTTTATTTAAACTTAACTATGTTAAAATATTTGTGGCAAAAAATGAAAATGTTAATTATGTAATTTGATAAACCTTTAGGGACACCTATAACAGACATACATAAATACTCGTTTTGATGTGCTAATTAAACAGCTCGTTCTAAAGCGTTTGGTATTTAATTTTGGGCGCTTCAAAATAGCTCATGTCTTGGGTTTTTTCTACGGCAAGATATAGAAAACTAAAATTATGTAATTTTCTAAATTTATGACAAATTGGTATTACAAACTATGTCGTATAAGAAGTACCAATCTGATTAAAACCCGATCTAAAATTTTCCGCTCGCCTACTCGCTAATTTAGATCTGGCCTTTTTCAAAAAAATGTCACGTTCAGGTGACCTATTCTCATCATAATATTTATGACGAAAATGATACGTAACTCTTTACATCGTCTACGTCACGCAATTTGAAATGAGCGGTCCAATCGCAGACTGTGAATAATACCGCTGTTAGCTTGCAAACCTTGGTCTAAAAATAGAAATTACGAAATTAAAATGTTATTAAAAGTGTTTTGTCTAGATGAAAGCTACGCATTGATTGGTCGACACAAAGTTCATCTCGACATGTCCTTCCACGAAGACAGTATAGATCCTGTACGACAATGCTCTACAGGATATCGGTTTACGAAGATTGAAGAAGTACAAAACATTCATTTAATTTATGCATTACTCATAAAACATACAGAAAAAACTAAAATTGCAATTCAAAATTACTTTAGTTATTTTCATTTCGAAATAAGAAGACGAGTACATGGATATGTCTGACATATTAATGATTTCTTCTTAGTTTTTGTTTCTAATGTCTGTTACGTAGATTTTATGTGCTTTATGTATGAGCTGTCATGTGTTGATGGGATATTTATGCAAATATAAAACTATCATAAAGTTGTATTCTGTTTCATTTTACTTTCACCATAATCATATACATAAGTTATGTCCTTGGTTATTTGTCTGCTTTGATCGACTTGAAAAAACATATTTTGAGGAGCTTATTGCCCTTTGCAAGTCTCGGTGTAATATTCCTGGAATAAAGTTAATCAACTCATTTCGGTTAACTCAACCTTCCAGCTTTCCTGGACTCAACATTTTCAATTACAACCTTATCCTCACACATTGAACCTAAAATGATATTTTTACGGGGATACACCAGAATTACTGTCAAATGTATCGTGGAACTCATGACCTTCGGGAGCCGGATTAAAAATGTCAAGTAAACTGAACCTTGGGACATGGTTACGGGTTTATAACAAAAGGATTTAAACTCAGATCTCCGGATTAAAAGTCAAGGGAAATGAACTTTTGGACATGGTTACGGTATTATAACAATTGGAATAAAAGTATATCCAGAGAGAATTTTGAAGAAACGCTTATTCTTGAATTATTGATAAATCGTAATTACCACACCTGTCCTTTGATATTCCCAAAACACATATTAAATGAGAAATTTTAACAGTTATACATTATACGTGTACTTGTTTATTCACGTTTGTACCATGCCTTTATGTTATTAGATATATATTTTTTGTTGTCGATATTTTATGTTTTGTGTGGATTTTTTTCAAAAGATTTTTAATGTCTTATTCATTATTCACTGTTTAATATATTGACATTCATTTTGACATTTATTAAACATTTTATTGTCTATGAATGAATATAAACATTATTAATATTTTGATATAGCTTGTTTTCATTGATATATGCTAGCTGGGTGTTTATAAATTGCTTGCCAACTTTAAGAAGATGATAAATATATTCATACTTAGAAAGATAAGATATTGTTTCTCATTTATATATATATATTATTTTTAACATCGTATTCAACACATATAAAGGTCATATATACGACGGCCAGCTCTTCCTACTATAGGTTTCCTGGACATTTTTTCTATCACCAGTACTAACTTACCTTACCACGAGGCCGACAACTCATGTATAGGGTATGACCTGCCGCGACCGGGTTTCGAACCCGCGATCTCTGGATTCGAAGTAAGACATTCTAACCACTACGCCGCGGTCAAGGCTTTCTCATTTATATAAACATAGCAGTACTGTCAGCAAACAAACGATTGGTTGAAATTAACCCTTACTATGCTGAAGCCAAAAATATAAAAGCCTTTACCACCAACAAAGAGCCAGGTCAGCCGACACAACATGGTCCGACAGACCAGGCTATTTGCTCTTGGTTGCTCATTGTCCAATTTTCATCCAAAGAATCTTTGAAATGAGAATGGTTATAGGTTAAACAATTGAAGACGGACTAGTCCATCGTGGAAATTCAGCATTGAAAGGTTTAAGAACAGAATATGAAAGTTTGAAAACTAAGTAAGGTTATTTATAAGAACGTGGGTAATCTCTCACTTCATCTGCAGGTATTGCTTTCTTTTATGGTGCTCTATGCCACATCCTTGCAAGTGACTGACTGACGGCTTTCTCACTTGTTATGGTTTGCAGAAGGGATATTTGCTGTATAAAGTACATGTATTCCCTAATCAAAAACTATAAGGGTTTTGCTCAGGAATCAAATCCCGACCTCACTCCGCCCTAGAATGACGTTTCAGAAGATTATTGCTCCGGTATTCGTAATTGTACTTATAAAGATATTGTAGGATCTAAAATGTACTGTGATACGAATAATGGACAGTCTTTGCTCTCAAAAGCCATAGGTTTTGAGATTTTAAAATAGAATTAAGTCAAATGGACCACGATGGATCGAGTTAGTACAAACGGCATAAAACACGAAAACATTGAAGAGCAAATGCAAAATGTACAATAATAATGGATAAAAGAATAAAACAGAACTTCATTTTATTGTAACTAAAGTCAGCTAAGCATCTACAACTTGATTTTAATTCCAGTCCTGAGTCTTCACAATGAATTGTGAGCTACCGAGTACTGAGCTGTTTGCAGTGAACTCATTTTGGAAGGACTGGGATTCTATTTTAAACTGGTGGAAGCCATGGTCCAACCAAACAAATATTGTCAAATATATATATGTCAAACTTGACGTATATACGTGAGTTTCCCCATCAGCCCTGACATACAGACAAGTTATGACGTGTCTATACCAAATAACCATCCATTTGATTACATATTATATTACATATACCAGTCAGCTGTTTACCGTATCATGATTAAATATCTTAAGATCGTTAAAAAATAAAATTCTACAGCGATATTTATTATACATGCAATCCGCGTATAAAGAAAATATCAAGTTCTATAAGCATTTATGTTAGTTTACATGAGAGGTAAAACTTGGCTAATCTAATATAAAAAGTCAGTCAATTTATGACATCTATGTACAATATTTGTTGATAACACAAATGTGATACGGTTTTTTTTATAAAATGTATAAATCATAACTGCTTTTACATTCCTGAGATAAACAGATGCAGTTTAACATCTAATTTTTTGAGAGTTCTGATTTTGACATATATACAATATGGTCCTATATGTAGTTAAATATTTATTCTTAAATGTGGCCCCATATCAATAAGTTATTTCCCATTGTATACTCTTCAAATAGGTAGGTCCAATTGATTGGATTACTCGGATTTTACTCTTACTGTTCAATGTCAGTTTGACAAAATTAATCTTAGATAAATTTTACCAAGTAAATCATTTAATTTGTTTGAAATTCAAGCTAAGTTTTTTAAGGGTTAAGAACTATCTAAATTTCACCACTTTTGTTAATATCTTCATTAAAAAGAAAGATAATTAATTGAAATATTTTGTCATCTTTACATAGGACTTTAATGATAAAATCCGAGGATTCCAACTGGACCTACTTACCAATTGATTTGTTTCAGATTTCGCCAGGGAAAGATAACTGACTAAAGTCCCTAATTAATTCATTCTTGAAAGAGGCGTTTAAGATAAACATTCATTCTTAATAGGTGATCTTTATTAATGATCTTATTCATGATAAAATTATATAATTATATTTTCTAACCTTGATTATGTGACAAATGTTATTTGTATTGCTGGAACTATACATTGATGATGTACTATGTACAAATCGTAAATAAAATATATGTTCTGTTCTGTTCTGTTCAGTAATGCATGCGTGCTAACCTGGTTTCTAAGAAAATTATTCATTGTATAATAAACTAAATATTCCATAATATTTATATTGAGAAGTGCATGTTTTCTCTTGTAAACGCAAATGATGGAAGTTCTGTTTCACGTTCACTTCACGATGTTTGGTCAACTCATTCTCATCTTGATATATTTTGTATTTTCATCTACTTTCACTTGAACTTAACATACGTTATGATTACAAACAAAACAAATATTTCCCGTTCTATTTACATACAGTTAATCATTTATTCAACAAATATAATTTAAATATGTTTAAAGCAAATAAGAATACCTATATCTGAAGCTTATATATAGTTAATGCTGGTTTTCTGTAGATTGAGCATAAAACGAATTCTAACAGTTTACACAAATCACGACCAAGTCTGCTACCTGGTTAGGGCCCCAGTACTCAGCAGGCTGGAAGAACTTTCTCTCATAAAGAATCAGCAAGGTATGTTTTTGGTGTGATCTGATCCAACGCTAAGCTGGCTATCCATTACCAGTCAAACGTTGTAAAGTAATAAAATACTTCTTGTTTGTTACAAGCTACTTAGCTCTACATTTTAGTGTAAACATTTACCATTTATTCATTAATATAAAATTCTATTCAATACTAAGTACTTAATGCTAAAGCAATAGTTCTCTTTTCTTTAAAGATCTCTTAAAATACATTAACGCTCAATACACCAAAATATCATTTCCACTCTATACCCCATGATTAATCGAAAAGCAGACGAAAATCAGTAACAAACAAAGAACGTACGTCAAACTCTATTCACTTAATGTACATAAACCTTGTACATAAACCCTCGTGTTGTATACAGCTATATGAAAAGCTATTTACAATCATGTAAAACCGTCGTATCCATGGCTACGACCTAATTACGTTCGTTTTACTCGATAGCGGTTGATAATATACTGCTTAATATTTCGTGACGCGTTTTCGGTGAGATTTTTCGTCTGCGTATAAATGAGTAATATGTTTGTTCGGCTTGTTACATTAAAACGTAGTAATAAGACATTTGGGTTGTAGTTTTTCGTTAATGTTTAAACTTAATTCATTTTTGCTTTATTGAATAATTAGGTACTTAGTTTCTCGCTTGAATGAATAAAAACAGTGTAAATTGTTTAGATTGCAAACGCTAAATAAATGCAGCTCGTTTATATATGTTAACAATGCCTTTATTATTAGGACTGCGGCGAGTAAAGCTACAGTCCCATAAACATAAAAATAGCCGTGAGGGCACCGTACGGAGGCCGTACGATCAAGCTCCGCAAGGACCCGTACGAAGTCTTGCGTACCCGTACGGACTGTTACGTTTTTACCAGGGACCGTGAGAAGAGCCCAGGATACACGTATCTGTTTCAGAGTCATAGCGTGAACAAAATCGTGGCCGAGTACGGATTAAACATGCATATCTTCCAGCTACGGCTCGGTACGGGTGTGTTGTTTTGTACCATGTGCGTACAGTCACCTTGATGCACAAGGCTTCTCACGGCCCACGACTGTCTGCACGTACGGGTTCGTAACAAGCCACGATTTTATGGGAATTAGGCATAACCGAGTACTCGGGTATTCGCGATCTCGACCAGAAAATCGAGTTCAAATATTCGTCATGTCCGAAATCGTCGGATCGCGATCTTTTTTTTGGAAAAAGTGATGAAAGATCATTTTCATCTTAGTTACTACTGAAAGCGAGTCGCACTACTAATGAAAACTTCAATTTATGTAGGGAATGACTATCTTGTGTCAAAATTACGATTGATGCTCATTAATTTAAACAAAAACGTTATCACTGAAAATGCCCATAAAACGTCTGGTAATAGAAATGTTTGTAGTACATGGTTTTACTTTTAGTAAAAGATTCTGTAATAATTCACTTATTTTTGTTATTACATGAAATATGTATACTTCTCAATTAGCATGTGATTCGTGGTTCGATTCGTGAATCACTACACATGAATCGTGATTTGGATCGGATCGCCACTTGCTCAACGGTCCACAGCCTTTTTTATTATTGTGGACTGTTCCAATAAAACAATACGTGGGTTGAATTATTATTTCCCTCCAATATTCCATTCATCTAAAAATGACAAACAACAATAAATATAAATTACTATTTTTAATTGTATGTAGCACTTGGGCTACCCATTTTAAAATCATACATCATAATACAATATACAAGAGCAGTCCAAGGACAGCGCGCTCGACTTTTCGGGTGTTTTGTTCATGGCAAGGTTTATCTTTAAACAAAAGTAATTTCAAGACAGGACATAATTTTTGAAAGTATATAATTCAGTCAAACAATAATTACCAATTCATATTTGTAAAATATAAAAGGGGCATTACTCCTAGAACATTCATCCATAGTAACGCCCCTTCAGAGTAAAGTAGACATAGTATCAACGAATAAGCATACCTACTTTCATTTAAATATCTATATGAAGAACTATAAATACATTGTATTTCAATTTGAACAAAATTCAAAATTAAAGTAAGGGGCATAACTTCAAAAAATAACATCATGAGTTATGTCCCTTTGTAGTCGCGTAGATGTAGTACTGATGAATAAGCATACTAATTGTCATTTAAATATCTTCTTAAGTATTGAAAATATTTCACTTCATAATACTTTCTCCCGAATTAAAAAGTTGAAAAGGGTCACAACTCCAACAATAATTCATCAATTATTACGTCCCATTGTATTCAACTAGATGTAGTACTGATGAAAAAGTATACTAACTTTCTATCAAACAAAATATATTAAATTTGAGCAAACATAACCCTTAAATATCAAAGTATAAAGGGGAATAACTCTGAAGTAATTCATCTAGAGTTATGTCCCTTTATAGTCCGATAGATGAAGAACTGACGAATAAGCATTCCAACTTTCATTCAAATATATTTATAAGTTCTAAATATATCCCATGAGAACAAATTTTAATCTTAAATGTTTAAGTATAAAGGGGCATAACTCCGACAATAATTCATCCAAAGTAACGTCCCTTTATAGTTGTGTAGATATAGTACCCATAACTAAGTATACAAACTTAAAGTCAAATATCTTGATTAGTATTAAAGATATTACATATAGAAATGATTTTAACATTATATTTTGCATTTTTCTTAAGTATAAAAGGGCAATTACTCCAAAAATAATTCATCCACAGTTACATTCCTTCATAGTCGGGTAGATATAGTACCAACAAATAAGTATACAAACTTTAAGTCAAATACCTTGATCAGTATTGAATATATCTACATAGGAAAAACTTTAACCTCATATTTTGCCATTTCTTAAGTATAAAAGGGCAATTACTCTAAAAATAATTCATCCACAGTTACGTGCCTTCACAGTCGTGTAGATATTGTACTGACAAATAAGTATACAAACTTTAAGTCAAATGAATTGATCAGTATTGAAGATATTCTACATAGGAAAAACTTTAACCTCATATTTTGCAATTATTTAATTATAAAAGGGCAATAACTCATAAAATAATTCATCCAGAGTTATCCCCTTTCACAGAATGGTTAATATAGTCCCACTTAATAAGTATACCAACTTTCAATAAAATAACTTGGATAGTGTTGAAGTTATAAGTGTTTAAAAAAACTTTAACCTGAAAACCAACGCCAACGCCAACGCCAACGCCAACGCCGACGCCGACGCCAAAGTGATAGCAATAGCTCTCATTTTCTTCGAAAAGTCGAGCTAAAAATCATGTAGAATAATATCAAAGAATATTGTGAATCTCGTTTTATAGAGAACCAGGAAGTCGTATGAAAAATTAGCGTTCTTTACTTGTCGGTTGCCTAAAGCTGAATGAATTTAATCCTATTACATACATGAAACCTCGTGTGTTCTAGCGACACCTTTTGTATATCATTTACTATACAAGGGAAATAATTTATCTTCTAATTCGTTACACTTAAACGCAGAAAAATTCATAACACTTTAAAGTTTAGTTGATATTTGTCTAAAATATTATATTTCATTGAAATATCATCGTAACAATAATGTTTACAACTACCTTGTTCTGAATTAATGTTGGGTGTCAAATATCTACATTTAAATCACGTAATATATAAGCTTGTACTAAAAATATGCTTGTAATATCACGTCATATATAATAGCTATATATATATCTATATAGCTTATACTTAAAATATGCTTTCGAAAGATTAAGACTCTTGTATTGAACTGCCTTACTATTGATTTATAATTGATTTCATTTCATAAGTCCCTGCCACAATATTTTAATCAATTGTTGAATATAAACATGTCACCAAGAAGACCTAAGCATTGTTCACCATTCGCCATTATTCTAGAATTTAAAAACGCATAAATTGAGAATACATTGTAAGTACAATATACCGACATACGAGCATGTTTTACATAAACATGAACTGATTCAAAGCTAAATTTGATGATAATTCCTTCCACTAACACTTCACAGAAAATTATATATTACTATTTCATTCGGTCCCATTCGGTTGGCTCAGTCGGGTTTGATTCAATCAAAGAGACACGAGTTCCATTACGAGTCTGGGTATACATACCTTCGTGAAGTTAAGTTTACATATCTTTATGGATTTAAGTTTTGAAATTCTTTCTTTACGGCCATCCTCCCTTCTATTCCTGTATCAACACATTTATCATTAATTTTCTAATATATGCACATAGCAGGGTGTCCCAAAAGAAAGGTAACACTTTGAAATCTCAATAAGTTTGCTTTGTACTCTACTATTTAGATAAACAATACACAATACACCAATTTAAAGGGTAAACTATGAAGTTTCACTATTTTGTAAAAAAGGGCAAAAAAATGGACCGTTTTGACGTCATGACGTCATTTCAGAAATAACATATTTTTCAAAATGACTCGTTTGACGCCAGATCAGCGTATCTTAGTGGTGAAAAAATATCACAAACATGAAAGTGTTACTGATGTTCAAAGGAAATTTAAGTATCTGTTTAAGAAATCTACTGTGATCAGAAAATATTTTCAAAATTGTGGGCAAATTTTAACACTTCGGATCAGTTGCTGATGCTTCGAAATCCGGTCGACTCAGAACAAGCAGAAGCGATGAAAATGTCAGTTCTCTTCAAGATTTGTTAAGTGAGAGCCCTGAAACTTTACCGAGACGATAATTTTATGAGACAGGTATTCCGAAAACATTTGTCCACACCAAAATAAGAAATGACCTGAAGCTGTTTCCATAAAAAATCAAATCATGCAGAAATTATCCATTACTGACCAAGTGCAGAGACTTTACTTTTGTTGCTGTGCTGCTGATGTTGTTAACAATTACGTATATGCAATTGACAATGTTTGGTTTAGTGACGAGTCAAACACAAACCCTTGGCACCAACATGTAACTGAGTTACATTAAACGAGAAGTGAGGAAAATCAACAAGGAAACATGAGGTAGTGCCATTGACAATTGCACAGTTCGGGATTGGGAAGAAAATTAATGGTGGCCACTTGAAAAACGTCACGAATTACTAAAATGACGTCAAAGTGTAAATTAGATATTGTCAGTGTTTTGTTTAAACAAAACGCGAGTTCAACTTTAGGATATCACTTGTTTTTGCATAAAGCTGTTTCATACTTTTTCTGTACATGTACGAAATTTGTATCAGATAACATTTAATATTTTCTATCAATGTTTGAAAGTATTACCTTTCTTTTGGGACACCCTGTACTATTTAAATGGATAGTCGAGAGATGTTAGTCCCAATTCGAAACTTCTCGGCAATCTTCTACGCAGAATAGTTAATCTACGTAGTAGAACGCCGAGGAGTTCCAACTAAGACAAACCAATGCGATAAAACGAATGAAGAGTCTATGGGTACTTTAAAGCACAATGAAAACAAACCGTTTACTCAAATACAAATAAACACAGTCAGTGCATTTTACATTTATCATATTAAACATACATGTTTGTAGTCAATATAAGAAATTTATGAATTAAGATAATAATATTCCTGCAATGTAACTCTACGTTTTAACCAAGATTTGCTATTAGCTGCTTTACTGTTAAAATGTTTATTTATGACTGATATTGCGTTTGTATAGAAATACCAAAAAAGGGGTTGTTAAAGAGGCTGTAAAATTAAATACTGTATTCAAACCTCTTCTGATTGTCATTGTTTCATTCTTGTACGCTGAGAATATCAAATTTCTTGACCACGAATCTTAATAACCCCTAGGTTACAAAATGCACGTTGCTTTGTCCGAAAGACCAGAAACCTTGTCTTTCTGTATATATCTTCACATTCCCATTATAAAGGGGAAATTGTATTAAGTTACTCATCTGTTAGGAAGCAGAAAGGAAAGTGACTGGTATATTCTGAAATAATTTGTATCCCAATTTAGCTTAATATAATTGTTTGATAGAGAGTGATTAAATGTAGTAAATAGGTTAATATCTCGAGGTCTATTTGCTATGACCACATTAATGATGAGTTAATTGACATTTGATCGTAAAATAATTGATTTATCTAACATCGGTATGAAATTGATTGACATCACATTATTTTTAAGATAATTACGGACGTCCATGTGATATGTCAAGTTTCATTAAGATCGCACAATCTTTTAGAAACGCAATATTCAAGTACGATGTATAAATTCACTCTACATGCCGTTCATTATCCTACTTAACTTTTCCCACGCCATTTACCTTCACAATTCTTAAATTTAAACTGTACATTTCTGCTATAAGGTATCTATCTCGGTTTTAGCCAAAGCATGCGATTTTTTTACGATTTCTCATGCAAAATGCTTGCTTTGAAATAAGGTCCATATAATATAGATCATTTTGGATATCATGATGAGACATTGATTAAATAGAATATTGTTAAAATTTGTCTGAAGTTATCTTAAACGAACTATAAGACATTTCAGCAAATTGGTACCACCGATTGATTTTAATGGTCTTAATAGTGAAACTCTACTGTAAAATAATACCTATCATAACCATGTAGACGTGAAATATTTTGGTGCTTGTATAAAATTGTTTTTGCACCTAACAACCTACCATATATCTAAGCGGCCATCATTTACAGTAATGTCTTAAAACAAACAACGACGATTAAGATTACACTTAACTATATCTTACTTTACCCATAGTTAATATATTTTTGTTCAACAATTATTCGAAACAATTGATTACAAGTATTTAATTACATGCCCGGCTTTCAATAATTAGCTGTGAGTAAAATGTTTATTTAATTAAAAACGCACTACAAAAGAACAATTGTAATGTATACAAAACAGAACATAACTGCATATTTATTTACAAAGCAACAAACATTCAATAGTTGTATAGACTCATAATTAGAATATAATAAACTATGCCTAGCTTAATATGCGAATGCACTTGAGTTCGATTGTGAAACAAGTTCATACAAGTTAGAATAATCGCACTCGAGTCTCACTCGTGGCCCCTTAGTACTGAGCAAGTAGGATAAAGTTTCTTGCCTAAAGGAACAGTGAGGTAAAGGCTCTGGATGAATGTTTTATCCAATGCGAGGCAGGCTATCACGTGACTACCAGTTTAAGGTCTCGTTACCACTAGGCAATGCTCCCAGTTAATGATGGCACACATAATCAAACATGAATTATTCATAAACATCGGTTTTGACATAATGGACAAATTTTACATTATGCCATGCCAAGTCAAGTGTTCAATTTGGTAGCATTTGTTGCGAAAATTTCATGTTATAACTTTTCACCGAATTGACAGCAATACACATCTGATCTGATAGAGATTAATGGTACTCATTCACAGATTTCAACTTAAGCCACAACTTTTTCTGAAACTATCAAAATTGTTTGGAAAAAAATTGAAGCAGGAAATTAGTGATTTGATAATGACAATTTATGTGCAAATTGACATGCAACTACAAATGATGGTATTTCAAGTAGTAAAAATCTACCCCGTATGTCACGGTATAGACAATTTTAGTACATTTTGTGACCTTTATTATATATTTCTTGCAATCTATAAGTCAATTTGTCCTAAAATAATAAGGATTAGTTTTTTTGACACAATTACAAGCACTGAATAGTATTTTGAAAATGTAGAAAAATCTTAACCAAATCTGTGGACTAGTACCTTTTTGTGAACTAAATTTTATGAGTAAACTAATGGATACATGCTCGTATAAATTCAGATGTTCGTAGATTATGTGGAGTGTATCCTATTTTCTGAAAAAAACTACAACTTTCTTTCATTAGATATGTGTAATGCTTTTGTCGCAATATGTCTTGAAAAGGTGACCAATGGTTGTAAACATAAACAATTTTGTCAAAAATACTAACTAAATAGTTTTCGTTCGTCCTGTCTCAACCGAACCAAATAGAACAGAAAAACAGTCGCTTTTACGATTGACTTATTGGCTGTTAAATTTATGCGACCACATAACCGTTGTACACCCGGAGCCACGACTTCCTACAGCCTACGGCTATCAGCACGCACAGACCAGAAATAAACACAGTTTATGGGACCGAGGCATCAAGATATCAAAGACACGTAAAATATGAATGTGTATTTACTCAACTTCTTAAATTTCTATGCATGTTCTTACAGGTACATATTTTATCGTTTGGTTTCACCTGTCTGCGTTATCTAGTCTTATTTAAAGTAAACATTTATATAATGTTTACATTCGCTATCATGTTTAACCTTCATTTTGTTTGCTTAACAAACTATTTTCTCTTCAAGATATGACAACAGAAGATTTAAGCTCACCGGAGCTATGTTTTTTGTAATTGACAGCGATAGGATATTTCTATATTCATGAGCATGACGCCGTATCAACAGAATTAAGGTATAACATCCCTAACTTAAACAAGCAGGTGAATAATTCTAGAAAAAAGCTTAATTTGTTTGTAAATTGTATTTCTAAACTTTAACCATGTTAGATATTTTAATAATGTCAACATAGACTTTTTATGCACACATTAAAAATTTTCTATCTTTATATGCAAGGGAGGTAATAAATTTGCCCAGTTGAAAGATTTTGTCAAATATGTTTTAAAAATTGCGAGTTATGTAAAAAATCCAACCCATGCAAAATGATTAACGTATTGAAATGAATGAACAATATCATGTTACACTTTCACAAAATAAACTTTAACTGTGAGTTGCTTATGGACTATATACCTTAATGTCATTTTGCAACGACAACCCCTCCCAGCCTAGCTTCTCTAGACCTTTGCTGAAATGACTGCTCACCTGCCATTCATGTCAAGTGATTGGGTTTAACACTGCTCCATCATTTGTCAAGTACATTTGTACTTATAAAACATGAAAAATAAAGTTTAGTGATGACCGAACTTAATATGTTCATGTAATGGTTTCTATTTGTTTCTTCTCCTGTAGCCGGATAGGCTTCAATTAGCAATTCTCGTACTAATTACACCACCGGATTTTGTCCTGTTGAATCCATGTCCGGGCACTGCTATCAGCACTTTGATTCATGTTAATGACATCGTCTATTGGCTTACATGTACAATAACAATAAAGACAGTGATTAAATCTTTTGAAAGAACGATTTTTCTTTTTAGTTTATCAGATCGGCTTTATGGAATCCGATGATGTTTTATGTACAGACACACACACACGTTACCTTCAATCAACTTTGCAATAAACATGCGGAAATACAAGCATGTAATTAAATTGAACACACTAAAATCAAAAACCAAATTCTAATAAGAGGCTTTAGTCAGTTATTTCCCCTTGTATACTCTTCCAATTGGAAGGTCCTATTAATTGGATTACTCGGAATTTACCATTACTTTTCAATATAAATTTGCCAAAATTAATCTTAAATAACTTTTTTGTAAGTCATTTAATTTATTTGAAATTCAAGCTAAGCTAAGAGTAAAGAACTATCTAAATTTGATCACTTGTCTTTATTAACCAGAAAGATATTAGATGAACTATTTTGTTATCCTTACCTAGGAATTAAATGATAAAATCCGAGGATTCCAACTGTAAGGACCTACTTACCAATTGGATTACTTCATATTTTATCAGGGAAAGATAACTGACTTAAAGTCCCTAATTTCTCTGTTATGACCGCTTGTCTTTATTACTGTATTGTTTAATACAATTGTTAGATAATATATCAAGCATATCTCATTGTTAGATTTAATAAAACAATGACTATTGTTCATTGTATATACATTAGTACACAATGGTTTTACTTTGTATTAACAAGTATGATGAGCTTAGATAATTGGTTACACTTGAAGTACGCCATGGTGTATGTGAATAGTTAAATAAAGCAATAAGCACTTAAATATACTTCAGGATGCTTTATGAAATGTCATCTAACGTACGAGTATACAGTTTACAATAGTATATGATAAAACATTAATATAGATCTACAGTCTGTATGTTACATGGTATGAAAACGATGATATACAGTTTCTATTTCACATGCATAGTTTTACGATGTTTATGTAATTGATATCACACTGGCACTATAGAAGTTTCATTGTGGATATGTTTTATTGTGTTTACACCTGCTCGTTCACAGATTTCAACTTAAGTTGAAATTTAGCTTTTTCTTAAAATCTTCAAACTTATAGTTAGATTGCCCTAAAATATTAAAATTTATGTTCATAACACAATTACAGAGACTGGCAAATCATTTCTAAATATCATAAAAATTAACAAAACCTGTAAGCGTTAACCGTTAAGATCTAATAATCGAATGTTTTCATATAATAAACTACAATTCGTTATATAACAAATTCATTTGCGTCAAATTATTTGCCAATTTCCCAGATGAACTTCGGAAGAAGTGGTGTAAAACTGGCTGTCTGATCGCAGTTTGACTTTTTCAGCAGAGGCAAGCCTTTCGAAATCAGATGTATGACCTTAATACCAATTCTGAAATGTGCAAGTGTGAAAGTGAAAAAATGGTTACCAAAGTTAAGGGCATATTAACTCTGCAAAGATTAGTTCAGACCAGCACCAGATGGCCATAGACTCATGAAGCCAAGTAAACATGCTATATGCAATAATCTCGTGGAAAGAATGTTGATATCAGATATGGTGCATGCAGTCCAACTTATGGGCAGGGTCATATATTAATGTATACTTCTATAATGAGTTTAGTACTTCACATATGCATTGAACGAATAAAATCATGTCCCCTGATAACACAGATATGAAACTTGCTGTTGTTCATTATATAACAGAACGTACTACTCGCACGTTTAGATTTATCATAGAATTCGTGCATATCTGATGTTTTTATTCGAAATGGATTGGGTGTGACCGAATGTAGTTACAACGTTAGAGTGGCAAAATCGGATAGATATTTCCGCGTTTGTCCAAATCACATTTAGATACTTACTTCGTCATTTCATTGAGTAAAAACTTTGTACTTGGGAACTTGGAATGGAACTAAAGTTATTAGAATAAGTTGTAAAAACTTACATAATGACCTAAATCGAGCTCAGATAAATTAGCATAATCTTGAATGGCAAACAAACGTAATTTCAATTAAAGCATTTAGACTAACAAGACCACGCACTTAAGGTAAAATAAAAGAAAAAGTATAACTAATTGAAAAATTTGTAAAAACACATCTTCATCATTAATCTATTACGATATCAACCTTATAGAAAAGTCTTTAATCGAATAGATATTGTACCCATGGCAACGCACATCTGTTTTATTTGATTAACGAATATATACTACCTGCTCTATACTACATTTCTTGTAGATCATCCACAAGCTTACAAGGGAAATTCATTTTATCTAAACATTGACTATTCAACAATAATTATACCAGTGTAACTAATTTGTGTTAGGCTAGGTCGACAGTGAAACAAGGTAATTCAACATATAAAGGACCTGCTTTTGACCTTGTCTATTCGCATATTTTACAGTGGTTGTGTCAAAAAACAGTCGATCAAAGCCATTCGGCATACGACCGACTATAAATAATCTCACTTGATGATGATGATGATGATGACAGTCCTAACACTTCTTGGAGGTACGCCAACAGGGGGGGGGGTTGGCAAACCCAGTAACTGCTGTGATGTACAAGGAAGCAGACTGATGATCGTAAATAATAAACTGTTTAAAATTAAGAAAGCAATAGTAAGTGAATATCCTTGCAAAAGTAGATTTGATTAGTGTTAATACATATATGAATATAATGGATTTGTAATGTTAAGTTGTGAAAGGTCTAATGGTACAGAGTAGGCAAATATCTTCCGTTGATTATGTACATTTGTAAAGCAAAAAAAACATGTTATAATATTTGAATGAAGCATTATTAAATTAGATAAATAAAGCAATTGAACAGAACAAAATATATCTAAATTTTATTGTATTAATGAAATTTGATATTTGTTTTAGATTAATATTAAAGATTATTAAGCAAACTCTAGTGACAGAAAGCTATACAAGCAAGTTATGCCGTTATATGAAATGTGCTGTCGAGAAAACATTCATTGCTATATTGTTCACTATTTTGATCAAAGAATGTTTTACCGAAATTAAAAAAAAAATGAATCACAATGCACAGGACAGAGTCGATTCTGAAAGAACAGAAACGTTCATGGCTACAGATGAACTAAATATTGCATGTTTGTTCTGAATCAGTAATTAAGAAGGTGATAAACAAAATGAAATATACGAATATTTGTTGTATACGCAGTTAAGCTGTTACTCTGATAGAATATACTATTTCTAAATCATACATACTTGATTCCATATACAAGTATCTACAGGCAGTTGGTAATGTAAGCCTGTGTGTATTTAGGATTAATGAGTATATGATGGTTTGGATTAAGCCTGAATTATATTGCGCTTTATTGATACGTAAAACTTCATCAAGTTGATTACCTGTTCCAAATTATCAATTTCACTTTCCTCGAATATTGTAACCAGAAACCAGCTGTGCATCTAAGTTTTGGATTTGTGAGGTTCGTCTTCGTTTTGCTGCAAATGTCGAATGTAGTTCTAGTTTTCTGTTTACTATTCCATTCTCCGGGTAAAGCAATTATTAACTTTTGATAGTCAATTTGGGAGCATGCAAACAACATAATCACATAAAATATTTTACAATGTGCATTGCTACCGTGACACATTAACTCATTAAACAAATACACAATAAATTTCCGCAATGCCAGTGTGGAATAAATTACTCAATACTATGCTTGTGAAAACATTATTTCTGCTACAGAATGTATATAAATGTTTCTGTAGTATGCACCTATGTGAAGTGTGTATGTTAGATGACATTTCAAAAAGGTTCTTGAATCACGTACACTGTAGTGTATGCTTATTGCTTTAGTAGGTTATTAATACTCTCCATGGCGTAATCCAAGTGTAACAAATTGTCTAAGACTTGTTAATACAAAGTAATTACTATTGTTTTATGTTTGATAATGAACAATAGGTGTTGATCTACTAAACCAAGCAATGGATCGAGGGCATTATTCATGCTGGGTTTTACAGAGGTTGAAGAGGGAATGATCTTCAAATAAGTAATTAGGAAAGGTCATACATGCAGTTATTAATTAAAAATATCCAATATTGACTTATATCAGTGGTACACTATCCGTTTAAAAAAATATAAGTTAACTAAATCTTTAAAACCTGAAGAACTGTGTAACAAAACTGTAAACCCTGGAAATAATAATCGCTTAACGAGTAATTTCTAGGTAATATATGACAACTTACTGAAGATTATCTGATTAAATAAAGTGTATATTTACATAATCACATACTTATGAAATTAATGTTAATTTACGATACTTTTACTTAATACGAGTATAATTCAATTTGCACGTATGTTATGTAATAAAGTAAATTTTCTTGAAATTTCAACCTACAATATACTTTACCCGTATACTTGAAAAAACTGTCAATACATTTGTACATTCATCATTGGTTATAATAAATTCCTGAAATGTACATTGTATTAGTTTTACTTTCAAGAATTTGCCTTTATCTATTCACGCTTCAAAATTATGTTTACCGCTAATTGCTTTGATATGAATGTTATATTCTGTTTTTTACTGACAACTATAGTACATTGTTGTATATGCTTAATTACCTTTGTTACATTAAGTGTGTTCATGTCATTATATATATATATTATGTCTTTACGATCTTTTGATACACATTGGTTGTAATCTGATGAGTGTCATGCCTCTTGTTTTTTTAAAGTATATAGAAATTTGTAAGTCTGGCATTCGAATGTGAGGCAATTTTATGGTATTTGAATAATTCCGTTATATATTTATCCACTACGTTTTGATTACATTGTTACATATTTAGTTATATTTTATGCATGAAAGTTATTTTGAATACTGTAAGCAAATTCTGTTTAGCTCATACTCAGTCTAACGCAATTGAAGTAGAAATAGATACAACTTAACTTACTTGGTAAATAACAGAATTTACTATGTTTTAAGTTGAGTCGTTGCGTACAAAACAACTAGAAACGCTATGTCCGGGTAAATGATATCGATAGCCCAGCACAAAAACTAGTCTTTGATCTTCTTTATTGTGTATTATGTCTTTACGCTGCCATTCAAGTTTCTACTGACCCATCGTTATGAAAAAAATATATTATTATTACGTTAAAGGCACTAGTTCACAGATTTGGTTAAGGGTTTTCTATAATTTCAAAATACCATTCAGTGTCTGTAATTGTGTAAAAAATCTTAATATCTTAAGACCAACTTAGCTACAGATTGCAAGGAATATACAATAAAAGTCACAAAATGCACTATAATTGTCTATATACCGTGACATACGGGGTAGATTTTTACTACTTGAAACACTATCATTTGTAGTCGTATGTCCATTTGCACTAAAAATGTCATTATCAAAACACAAACTTCCTGCTTCAACAAATGTTTCCATACAATTTAGATAGTGTCAGAAAAAGTTGATATTTAAGTTGGAAACTGTGAAAGAGTACCTTTAAGTGACGCCTTAATATTTGTAGCTTTGGTTTCAATCGTTTCTCAATATTATTCACAAAATATACCTAAACTGTTGTGAAACAATTATCATTTACCCGGAAGCAACAATGAACTATATTCAGAAGAAGATTAGTTTCTGATGTTGCCTGTAACAGAAGGATTGTCGAGATTAAATAGGATCTGCTAACAAGTAGTTATAATGTTCTAAACAACTGAGAACATTAGTGTTAATGTAGTGTTATATTTATGTGCTATATCTAAGTAAAGATCGTATTCTGATTGGTGCAGCTAATGACCTTAACGATGAAATACAATACTAATTAAAGAAACTACTTGTTTCTTATTTGGACAGCTGAATGGGTTAACAGAACCTAACATATCGATGAAATAATGAATGGGTTTAGGCTTACATAAATATTGAAAATACTTCGTAGGCATCTCCTATTTGTACAACGTACAAATTTTATATTAGCTTTAACTGTTTAGTCATCTGATAACTCTTACATGCCAATGAAAAGTTTCATAACAATTGCATTACACCTGCTAAGTCTATCAGTCTTGTTCATGAAAAGGGTAGACATACTGTCGATGATATTTATAGAGGCATAGTCATCATATGTGCATTGTGCAGTTTGCATGACGTTTGTATTTTTAAGGGCAATTTTTTATGCTTAAAATTACTGACAAAGACAATTGTCGGAGTTGCTAGCTCTTTGGCAGATATATCCTGATAATTAAACTTTTCTGTTTATTAATATATTCCTTTAAGATATTTACGTAAATTAATGTTCGGGCTTTAGTTGGTTGGTTTGATATTGCAATTTCTCTCAATAAGAAGCCTTCAAATCAAATATCAAACTTTTTGCATTGTTGCTGCTAAGTATATTTGACAAGGTCGTTGAATCGAGATTGATTGATGTATTAAAGCTGAAAGGAACTAGAATAAACTATTATTAGCTAAACAAGTCAATTATTTATTCATACACTATTTGTATCTTTATAGGTTCCAATATGTAACTATATTGTAAGTGTTTTAAAGGACACATTTAGTAGAAATCATGTTATGATACGCGTATATTGATACAGCTTGATATTTGTTAGATTGCTGATTGTCTTTATTATTATCTATCAATTTATTAGTTACAATTATTAAAACTTCCAATATAGCACTATGTCTGAACACGATATTATGTTCATTGTTTATTTGTTCATTTCAAGTTATCATTGTGTTTGTTTATTTTATTTGTTTAAACATATAGAGTTGTTTATAATCATGCATATCAACTTCAGTAAGGCCACAATAAATTGATCATATGTTCTTAGATTCGCTCGCACCTTAATTTTGACGGTTTTTTTTAAATATTTTTATTTCCTCGCTCGCTCATAAAAATTTGGTCAAACCGCTATATAAAGCAAGTGAATAAAGACTTTTTAAAAAATTTTTCTTCGCTCGCTCACCCCATTTTTTCCCAGAAAAATCCGTAGAACACATGGTCAACTTGTTGTGGCCTAAATTTTTGTTATAAAGACTGCAATTATATTTTATGTTCCATATGCTTAATATGAGAAGAACAGGGTTCATATATTAAGACCATTTCGCTACATAGACCATCGACTTTGATGTTCCTAATAGTAAAACTTTACATAGGCATGTTTTTGTCTAACAAGCACAGTTAAATATTTGTATGTGTGTTGTTTCCATTTATATTTTATACTTTGATGTATTTAATATGAACTTATTGTAATAACAATGTGTAATGCTTATCACATTCTATGTTTTACTGTCAGTATTTAGTGCATATTGCCATTAAGTCTAGATAGATCTAAATATTTATATGGTTTATGTTCTGTTCAAATATTGTCAGACTTAAATAAATTTACATTCAAAACATGAACCAGATAAATAAACTCCACTTTTATTTTTTGGGTTATATTTCGATGATGCAGTGATGTATTAAAAACATTTTTTTATATTTATGGCCTGATTTGATTAATTAGTTGACAACCATTGTAATTCTTTTTAAATGCAATTCATGCATTTGTAAAACAATCATGTCATGGCGTGATATCTGCAACTTCGAATTTTAATAGCGGGTGGGCCCACCTTGTGCCAACAGCACTTCTATCTTTTACTGACATCCTCGCCATAACTATAGCTTCGGGTTTTAAAGTAAAAGTGAAGTGTTTCCTAACGTGTCCATATTTACAGACTAGATATGTGTAGTTGTGTATGTATTCTACTTGTTGGTAGCAATTGCCAGGCAACGAATATACACGTGCATCATAAACATAGCAATCTACGTGTATCACAATTTACTCAGAATGTCTGTGTAGCTTATTGTAATTTGAAAGTTTGTATATTTAAATATATAACACCTGAACAAAAAGACATGTTAGGTATTCAAAAAATATTGAGTTAGAAAAGTTGTTGAGTGTCTAACATTATAGACTCATTTTACGCAAGAAATCACTGTGAAAGTATTCTTGTTTTGTCACGTGAGAAAAAAAAACCAAATAATTTATTATTTACAATTTCTTTATTTACATATGAACAACATGAGGGTTATCAACCAGAAGGTAAACAATAAAGTAAAACAAATACTTGTGAACAATACAAACAACAATTATAAGCGAATTTCGTAAAATTAGATGCAATTACAAAGAAACAGTACAAGATTTAACAGTAAAAAGCAACAATCTGAGGTTTTTTTTCAGACATGGAACATTAGTTTAAAACGTGGTATTTTGAGATATTTTAATAATCAATTGACAAAGTACGTTTTAGAGATTTGTATTAAATACTTAATGTAAAATGGTCTTTCAAGTCAGTTATGTCCCTAATATTCGTACATCATTATGTAGATAGTTCCATCATTTATGCCTAAAGTACATAAATAAACATAAGATAATGCGCTACCTGTACTCATATACTTAATCAATGTTGAATTGAAATAAAATAGGCAGATGAGGTTACTCAAAATGACATGAGATAATATTATCTAAACACTTATCTTGATAAAGGTTTAGTCAATTAGATGTCGCCTTATTTATAAAACATCTTTTATACAATGTTATTGTTTTACAAAAAAATGTTAATTATACGCTTTTTGTAATTTATGTCTTTGGTGATGTGAAACTGATAGTCATGCTTTTTTAATATCAACGAACCATTTAATAGGCGTAACATGTTTCAACTATTATTAAAGTAATCTATTTCGGCGCAGCTTTCTTAGCCAATTTCTATATTCTTAACCAATTCAATTTGCTCTATTGATAATACATTCGTCGTGGTACGCTCCTGGTGGCATGACTTGACAGCGAATATGACTATTTATGCTTCAAACAAAATATACCCTGCATAGCACCGAATATCTTTTTAAAGATATTTCTTGCTTTTGTTTAAATTGCATACACCCATTTGTCCTAATCCAATAACTCAGATTTTACATTAGGGTATTAAACAATTCTCTGCTTTGTGTAATCAAACCCAAACTATCAAAATGTTTACTGTTGCTGATCGTTACCAGAATTTCATATTCTTTCACTCGGTTTTCAAGCTATGTTAATCAACTTTGTATATAACGTAAACCAATCCAGAAACAATCAATGTGTTTCGTATTTCAGCTTTGCTATCAAATATATTCGTATCTTAATTAATATATATAGAGAAACTTGCTATATAAATTAGACTTAACTGAACACAGGTTTATATGTGTTATCGCCTCTTATTATTTTTTCGGCGCAGCTGTCTAAGCCAACGTTTGACCCATATTTCAACCAATACAATTTGCTCTACCATAGCTGTTTGTCCAATGAAAATCCTTTACGGTATAAATAAATGGAAAAACAAATGACACCATTGGCTATTAGTGATAAACTGGTGCGTAGCACGTACAGTAGCTGCAGACTATTTACTCTGTGTATAATGAGTGACTTACTATGCTAATTGATCACACATTCAAAAAATGAATGTTGTTTCCCATAATCAAAGCTTTGGTAACATCATAATTATACCATGGCAAAGTAAACCTGTAAACCATAGCATCTGAAAACAAAAAACTCTCAAACAAATTTTCATAAATCAAAGAGCCGCGGCCGTGGCGTAGTGGTTAGCATATCTGACTTCGAATCCGGAGATCGCGGTTTCGAAACCCGGTCGCAGCAGGTCATACCCTATACATGGGTTGTCGGCCTCGTGTTAGGATAAGTAAGTACTGGCCGTCGTATATATGACCTATTTATGTGTTGAATACGACGTTAAAAACAAAAACAAAAACAAAACAAACATAAATCAAAGTTTGGACGTTGTTCTTGAATGACGTTAGAAAAATAACTTCTGAGAGGAGATAAAAGAACATTTAGACATACACCAAGAACATAATTATGTGACCTTGACCATGAAGTTTGATATAGGTGGGCAAAATCCCATGTAATTAAAAGTTTACATACAATATGGATCGAAGGTGTATTACAATTTCTGCTGCAAATGGTAGGCACATTTACACATGGTGAATATTAAGAATTGTTTAAATTTTCTGTCTGACCCCAAACTGATTAAAACCCGATCTACAATTTTACCGCTCGCATACTCGCTAATGTAGATCTGGCCTTTTCCAAACGAAGGTCACGTTCAGGTGACCTTTTCTCATTATAATATTCATGACGAAATTGTTATGATACGTAACTTGTTTACATCGTCTACGTCACGAAATTTGAAATGAGCCGCCCAATCGCAGCCTGTGAATATGACCGCGGTTAAATTAGCAAGCAAAACTTGGTCTAAAAATAGAAATTACGAAATCAAAATGTGATTAATAGTGTTTTCGTCTAGATGAAAGCTACCCATTGATTGGTCGACACAAAGTTCATCTCGACGTGACCTCAAAGGGAAAAAGTACAGATCCAGTACGACCGTGGTCTGCTGGATATGTTTTTACGCAGATTGGTCTGACCCCATTGTCCTTTCGAGTAAGGCACAAACTTTAGCATATAGGTGCCAAGGTAAAACAATGTTCCTGTTCTTATTCATGTACTTATTTCTATTATACATTTGTATATCAAAGTTGACTTCAATATATTCTAATGTTATTCTTGTGTTTTTATTTAGCTATTTTACTTTGTGAAGGTTGGTGCAATTTGTTTTGATTTGAATTATGTTTCCCGTCGATGTTGTTATACTGATAAACCAGGGTAGGTAACCTTAGACATAAGTGAGGTATCACTAACAGATTATCTAACGATTTATGTTAGACGTATGTATGCCACTAATACAAACATTTTTAAATCATAATATTCTCGTTGTAACGGCTTTTTTCTTCTCATTTAAAGCATGTCAGACTAACGATCACTGAAACACAGCATAAGTTTGCTATAATCAATGTATTTTTATAGCAAAACTACAACTACTACTTTGCTACTGTATATTTTATAGTACTTAAGTTTACTTGGTGAAATAAAAATCGATCAAATATAAGATTGACAAATGTCCTCTATATATCAATATAGAATTTTATATATCAATATAAACATAACATACATAGTTACAGTTGTTATATAGAGAGTTTATTTGATCGATCTTAATCATAAATTGTTTATGCTGTAGGCTATACATTGATACCATGGTGATTACATGTACATGTATAGTATATGTCTATAAATAGTCTATGTATAGAAATATGTATTATATACTACATATGTATATGTAATTAAATAAGTGGTTTGTTATAGGCCCTGTTATTTTTCTAATGACATTCGTATTGGCACGAGACCCAAAGAAAAATACTAGTGTCTATATCAAATCACTTATTAATGACAATTTTATTAAATAACTACTACGGACAAGCTTTTGATATCGGTACTGCTTTATTGTTATTGGACCAGGGCCGATAAGTGTTATTGGCCCTTTAACAGATTACGGCCCTGTTTTCAGTTTTATTAAACAGGTTTTGCAGTATTGCGCAGTTGATTTTGGCACTTTACCAGGCAAATAACACATAGTTTTTTTAATAAATGTATATTTTTACATACAAAATGTTAACTTTTTATTCAGTTTACAGTTAATTTAATTAGCATATCAGTCCATGCACATAGTATTTATGGCATACACAATTTAAACACTCAGATAAAATATTTCAACTAACAATATTCATATGTAAAAGCAGCAAAAAGAGTTTATATTTTCACGATATTCTAACGTACATTGTATAATCCAACATGTATACATGTATATAGGATTCTAAAGAAGTATCCCACTGTATGCATGGGAATATCTGATTAGGTTGTGTAAATACCAAAAGAAAACGATAACATTTTGATGTATTAAATTCAATTACTAAAACCATTAGTTTCTGTTTACACTATGTGAGCCTGTTCCATGAAACCGATAAAGGGAGATATGATGAATAGATAACAAATTCAACACATTTGAATTACCTAAAATAATACAAGTTTATTTTCAATACAATTTTTATTTTACGAGCTTTACATTTCTACGATGACAAAACTTGGTCACATCACTTGCAGTCGTCATTTATAAGAAACAAATAAATATAAACATATATACTTTTATTTATACTTTTATTTCCTCCAATTACTGAAGAGCATAATATATAATCATATATACATATAAACGATAAGGCAAAAATATCATATAAATACAAAAAATATAATCAAAGCAGATCCTGTAATAGCTAGAAGGCAAAGAATTATCTATCCATTACAAGCTATTACAGGAATAGTTCAAACACAAAATAAGTAAGTTCATGACCAAACCCATCTCACTCGGGGGCGAAAGCGAAATGTGGGTGAGATGGGCTAAATGAACTGTTAACAAAGTCTTCAAATACAGCTTACTTTTGACGCAACAGTAATCTAAAGTACCCATGGTAATCATCAGAATAACGTCAAAATGAATAATAAAATGACGTTACGTCGTACTGTTCTTTCAAATATAGCATTAATTGATCACCAATGATATGTATACATGCATGGTTACATGGGTATTACATTTTACTGTGTTAATAATTATTTTCGTTGTTCCTTAAGCAACCTAAAAAATCAATTATTTCTATGAGCATATATACAACTAAACGTTAAAGATATAATTCCTATAATAGCTGCTGTCAAACTTCGAGAGATATCGGGTCATGTCCACAAATTTCGTGAGCGGTTTTCGTCGACGTCGTGAAAATGGATAGAGATCGGATACTCTTTTTATTGTGTAAATGCTTCTTTTTAAAAGATTGTTATGACTATTTTTATATTAAGTAAAAAGATTATTAATTCTCACAATTATATATGAGATAATTGATAGAATTCGTGTTTGGATTTTAAACCGAAAGTTTATAAATCCAATTTAAACAATGGAGGTAAAGAGTCGTCCCCTAAAAATTCGTCCACAAACAAATTCGTTATCACTTCGACGCTCTAGTATTATAAGGTCGTAAGTGGTAGTTACGACCTTATTTGACTGATTCAATTTCAAGATCTACAAATGTTAATTCATAACCTGGCCTGGTTCCTGAATCCCTAGTGCGCATATTGAAGCCAAAAAACATCAATAATTAAAGGTCGTATCTACACTTTGGACTGAAATATAATCATATAAGGGCGTAACTGCAGTCTTATATTCCAATAAGGGCCTATCTGGCAGATACGACCTTATAAGATTGACATTATGAATGTGAATATGGGGCGTAAGTGGTAGATACGACCTTATTTTACTGAAGTTTTAAACATTATATGTCACTTTCGACTTTTTTATTCTGAATTTTTGCAATAATCTCGAGAAGACTGATTACATTTTATAAAGAATAATTTGATATGTATCTTTAACAATGGGTTATATTAATCAGGTAAGAAAATTTCAGCTAGTATTTTCCAATTAGTTTCGGTAAACGCTCTAAAACAATTTATTACAAGTTTACAAGTTTATTTCCAATCAAGGCATATTACATGATTATCATGCGTGTGATTATGAAACAAAATGTATCATAAAACAGTCAAACGGTTAACAGAACATGTTATGTATATTGTGCATCGATAATAGAAATATAATGAAACATTTAAATCAAGACATTCACCACCATTCAGCACATAATATAGCATAGTGATGAAATCTAAGAAAGGGTAATCAGTAGACCCTGAGAACAAGTTTATCGAAATTTTGACAAGATTATTTTACAAAATATAGCAAGTTTAGTAAGAGTATAGTATTGTTATGCATTAGTTCCTGTTATTTATAAGTGTTTGGATGAGTGAAATATTAACGCTGAATATATTTCCTTCTATTTGCTGAAATGTGTGTACATTCAAACAGATAATGATATTCATCACCCAACAAATTGCTATTACATAAATGACATAAACGGTGGTTACGTTCAATATCTACCGTAAGTAACGTCCTTTTTCGATTAGCAGATTATGATTCATAGTACGGAATTTACAAAGAGAAAATGCAAGGTGTTTAGGTAATTTATCAAGGTATTCTTCAAAACAAAAATCATTTTTATACAACCGATAAACTAAGCATTTAGAAGTGTCTGATACAGTACTATTCCAATCTTGTAGAAACTGGTCACGTAATCATAAAGATTTAACCAATGATTTAAAATGACCAATACTGGCGACTTTTTGACTAATAAAATACTCTGACAGTCCAAGATCATCTAAACAAGATTTGACAAATGATATCCATGATGATTTCACAACATCATTGATATGTAGATTGTAAGCAGTACGATACAATATATTACAAATTTTATCATCTTTAGCAATAATGTTTTTACTCCAATAACACAAAAGTCTAGACTTAACACTTATTGAAATAGGTGAGACACCCAATTCACCATAAACCATACAATTTGGTGTAGATGGTTTTAGCTTCAATATGAATTTGTAATATTTTAACTGGAATGTTTTGATAAGTTTTAAATTTTCAAACCCCAAGACTTCAGATCCATACTATAATATAGAACTGATCATGGAATCAAACAAATGAATTTGGGTAGAAAAAGATAAATTTAGTTTTCTGACTTTTGACATTAGTGCAAACATGGCTTTTCTTGCTTTATCAACTAATCTCTTTTTTGTTTTACAAAAAATACCATAAGAATTAAACTGTGCGCCTAAACAAGCGAAGTCACCTACAATAGCAAGTTTTACATTGTCATAGAAAAATTCAAATCGATTCAAACCAGCTTTTGACTTTGCAAAAACTACAACTTTAGTTTTGGCAGCATTAACTTTTAAATCCCATAGAGCACAATACTCTTGCATAGCATACAAGGCATTTTGTAATTCTAAATGGCTTTCAGCTAAAATTACAGTATCATCAGCATACAAAAGTAAATATAATCTAAAGTAAACTTGAACATCTTCATCACTTAGACAATTAAAGGTAGATATTGACAAAGTAGCTAGACCTTCAAATTTTGTTGTCATATATGATGTTAAATCATTTAAAAATATTGAAAATAATATAGGTGACAAGTTCTTGCCCTGACGCACACCAGAGTGACTAGTAAAAGAGTCAGACAAGTTACTACCAACTTTAACACAAGATTTAGCAATAGAGTACATATCAATGCTGTTATTTATAAGTTTATATAGGTGACAAGTTCTTGCCCTGACGCACACCAGAGTGACTAGTAAAAAAGTCAGACAAGTTACTACCAACTTTAACACAAGATTTAGCAATAGAGTACATATCAATGCTGTTATTTATAAGTTTATATAGGTGACAAGTTCTTGCCCTGACGCATACCAGAGTGACTAGTAAAAAAGTCAGACAAGTTACTACCAACTTTTACACAAGATTTAGCAATAGAGTACATATCAATGCTGTTATTTATAAGTTTATATAGGTGACAAATTCTTGCCCTGACGCACACCAGAGTGACCAGTAAAAAGTCAGACAAGTTACTAATTTACTAAGTTTATGCCAAAGAGCCAGTTTATTTACAGAATCGAAAGCTTTCTTATAATCGATAAAGGCACAAAACAATTACATGCCAATAACATGTCAGTTAAACTTAATTGTCGGTCACACGCTGGGAGATTAACTCACCGACAAAAGTATGCACTGGGATGTCATAAAGTCGATAAAGGAGGCGCAAAGTAAGATTTACACGCACGAACAAGATTACGTTCGCATATGCCCAAGTCTGGTAGTACCTATACGCGTCAGAAAGTATATTGTTATTTGCGTAACGAAGTCAGAACAAGTGAATTCATTTAAGACATTCAGCGATTTCGGGGGATTTATTTTACAGCGTATTCGCAAAAATAAGTTTTTATCGTTTCCTGTAACATCCTTTGAAATTGCAATTTAGCGTGGGTCGCGAAGCGATTTTGTTATGTAAAAACAGTATTAAATCATGCATAATAAAGCTTTTATATGAATAAGCTGTAACAGTATTGTTCGTATAGACGTTTTACAAGACAATTTTCGTGAAAAGTTCGTCTTCGTTAAAATGGCGAGAAGTGTTGTTGTTAAAGCCCAGAATTTTGCTCAATAACGAAAATCACGTCTATGAAATGTCCAAAGATAATTTCTTGTTTTTCACTTTCAAGTCTCAGAAATAATTTAATGTTAAAATATATGTAGATTTATGTAGGTTAAAGTAATAGATATAGAGTTGTTTTATGATGAGATGACTTTTAGTTGAAAACATGTCGGAGCAAAGAGAAAATATTTTGAAACAAAATTAGATTTTAGCTATCCATTTAGGTCTACATTTGCTGATACAAGTATCTTTGGATTGTCTTTAACAGCTTATCTTTTTATACATTTGACTGCTGTTTTACACTGCTAAAAACAATCCACAGGGGCAATCCAACAGCTCACTCTAGTCATAAAGGGTTAAATAATATGAGCTCAGTGCAGCATTAGATGCATATCCTACTTTGCTAAAAATGCTAATAACGGAACACCACTTCTCCCAAGAATCCCACCACTTCTCCCAAGAATCCCACCACTTCTCCCTATTTCAAATCCAGGGAAAAGTCACTTCTCCCAAAAATTTGGTCCTAGCTAGACCCCTGGTTGTAATTAAAGAAAACATACATAGTGTGCAATGTCTTTAAATAGATGGCATTGTAGGAAACTCGAGGCCTACGTAATCATGATCACTTAACACGTAAAACAGTACGTTTTGATAGTAGGCGTGATAATTTAAGTAACATTGAAGTACATTTTAATCTGATGACATGTGTAGATACGACCTTCAATTACTTAAATTGCAAACACAAAAAGGTCGTATGTGGCACTTACGCCCTTTAGTTCCTCCATGTTTGGCTAATAATAAAAGGTCGTAACTACAAAAGTAATTAATATCGCAGAAAAAACAAAAGATAAATAACATCATTGACTTCAAAAATAACGGCAATAAAATGCTCTATCATACACAAAAGTTTCATTGCCATACTTGAATGATTAATAGATTTAGACAGTTTTTTTCATTTTCCCGAAAATCATGAAAATGCAGTTACGACCTTATAATACTAGAGCGTCGACTTAGTTGTCGGTAATTGCTGCCATTAGATCGTAAAATAGCAATATTTTATATTTAAATAGTCAATAATGTTGTTTAAAGGTAAAACATTATTGTAAAGAAGTATATATTTCATATAAGAATGGTCACACAAGCCTTGAAATTTTTTTATGAAAACGGGATCGATGTATTTAAATGTCATTTTTTATTACCTCCGGCGCTGAAAGTTCTTTTTCTTTCTTTTATTCATTACCGTATGATATAAGGGAGATTATTGAATCGATAACTTGGATTGCAGAAACTGTTTTCATAGTCAAAAAACAAAGATAAGGATATGGACTTTTGGTTTTTGAAGCCGGTGAAAATCGTCACATTTTCTGTTAGGTCTCCCTATGATTGATTGGTTATATAGGTGTAAAGTTATTAAAGTTGTTGTATTTGCATTCATTGAAGTATTGCGAATTTTATTTAACCACATTTATAAAAAGAGCTTGATCATTGAATTCATTTTTGCATTTTAAAGGCATGTATCCCACCAAGTTTATAGCGTGATTCTTACTCATGACTTAATTTTCAAATAAGTGACATAAAATTTTACTTGCCTGTGAATCTAGACTGTAATTCTAATGATAAAAAAGTAACAAAAAGAACATATATTTTTATGCACTATATACATGGCGTTTCCAAAAAAGCAATGTATAGGAAGATGTAAGGCATTGTAATAGATTGGAACTTGTGTTAGTTTTAACTATCTTGAAATAGTTTTATATATAGTTCAATTTACAATCTACATATGCATTAAAATCAATATACAAATATTGAGACCAAGTCGTGAATATAATGTCATTTATATAATAATGACGTTATATTAATAAAATAAATAAAACATATGCAAAAACACAAATTGTGCATATATACGACATACTAAACATACTATTCAAACACTACAGAATATATTTATAAAGGTGGGTAAATGTCCAAGTCAACAATAACATTCTGTTCTGTTCTGTTCTGTTCTGTTCTGTTCTGTTCTGTTCTACTCTGTGTTTCTCCTCTATAAAGATGTAATTATCTACACCAATCAGGACAGTATGCTCATCCATTTACATGCATTCTATGAAGACAAACGGTATGTTTGATTCGAAAGCTGTTCTTAATTACATTTATGTTCAAGTCGTTTAACAATTAATGATAATAAATGTAAAGCTCTACTTTAATAAAGCATGTTATTGTCCGTTTTTTCTCAACTGTCAAAGCTTGAAATATTTTACGGTGACTGAATACATTGTTTTTGTACTGGCGGCATAATTTTTATGAAAAATATATTGACTAAAACATATCATACAACATAAGCAGCTTTACTCGATCATAATACACATTTTCGGAAACTCATGGATGTATTACGACAATAATTTTAACAAACGCATTCACCGTGAAATTATTCATGTTTTGACAGTTGAGAAAAAACGAACAATATATGTACACTGTTATTTAAGTTTAAGAAATGAGATTTTCTTGGTGATGAGCATAATATTATAGTTCATGCCAATAAAATATATTGACTATTGACTTTTGACGTGACTTGATTCGAATGCTGATCTTAATTACATTTATGTTCAAGTTTTGATACAATGGTAATGTATACATTACATTAGATAATGTTCTACTTAAATGTAGTACGTTATTTATAAACTGTAATGTATGAAAAGTGTAAGAAATGACGTTTATAAATAATGTATAAACTCATATAAGCATGTAATAATTGTTAATGTCAGAACTGTTTGAAGTAAGGCTTTATAAAGAATTACACGCATGAATAATAAGCACAGTAAGTACGTATGAATGTCAAATATATATTATAAGGCAAAAGCTTAACTTTTATTTTCTAGTTAAAGATATAAATGTAAAAACATAAAGAAATCATAGGTGAATAACGTTTAATTTTCTAAGATATAAATATACAAATTTTGATTTCTGCGCTTAAAACAACCAACCGCTTATACTAACTGAATAGTTACGATATTGTTATTTACAAACTTTACTGTAAATTGTTCATGTATAACAAATAACACACGTTTATTTGTTTGACAAGGGTATTGAACCAAAACTAATTTGAAAGTTTCAATTAATCAAGACTATTCATACATAGCAATGTTAGAATTGCTCTGTTATTTGTTTGCAAATTATGATAAACAATAAAATTCCGCTATTAAGTCCAACTTATTTACGGCAAAAGCACGCGTCTTTTGATGATATTAAGTCCCAAATCCTTAATTTTGGGAAAAAGGACAATATATTACGATAATTGGCCCTCGATTTTAATGGTCCTAACATCGGAACTTTACTGTAGTATTACTGATACTATGCTGACAATCGACTGTGAATGTATTCATTAACTTATTTTTCCGCAGTTTTTCATTCATCTCCTGAAGGTCATAGGCAAGTAAGTACAATTTATCAACTCTTTTATCATCTCAGAAACACTAAAAAACTGTTCTTCCTCCACATTTTTAAATAACCTACTTTATGTTTAGTCGTAAAATATTTAAACTTAGAAAACTTTCATATTACTGTAAGCTACACAGAAGTTTTGTGTAAATTGATTGTGAAACACGTACTTTGCTATGTCCATAAAACACGTGCATTTCATATTTTTTGCCTGGCAAGCTACCAACGATTAGAATTCATACAAAACTTCATATATCTAGTCTGTTAGTATAAATACGTTCGGAAAATACTTCACTTCAAGACCTGACGCTATTGTTATAGCGAGGATGTCAGTAGAAGATAAAGGACGTGCTGTAGGCAAACATTAAAATTCGAAGTTGCAGACATCACGCCATGACATAAAATCCATAACAAATGCATGAAGTACTTTCAAAAGATTTACATTAATTGTCAACTAATTAAATAAACCAGACAGTAAATATAAATACTTATTTTTTAATTTAATTTAAGAGAAATTACCTGAAAAATAGTTGTTGAGTTAGAGAAGTTGTGAAGTATATAAGAAGGTTCACTCTAAAAACATTTATTACTGTATATCGCCAAGATACAAACAAAAACATATCGATCTTGTCTGTCTGTATTGTATGATTAATTTAAAATCTAAAATTTTCAATATATTTTATGTTTATCTCTTCAATTCATCTGTTATATTCTCCAGACCAAATCCTTCATTCAATGATAAAATTGATAACCTAAGTTGAATATAAGATTGCTGACTCCTATCAGATACATGTACATTAATTTTGATAATCATACAAATAAATCAAAATGTAAGATTCAATCCCAAGTTGATTGTTTTGTTTGTTTTGTTT
This sequence comes from Mactra quadrangularis, assembly GCA_025267735.1. NCBI lineage: Eukaryota > Metazoa > Mollusca > Bivalvia > Venerida > Mactridae > Mactra > Mactra quadrangularis. The sequence goes on along the minus strand of CM046305.1, from coordinate 26,754,480 downwards.
TTGTTGGGTTTAACGACGTATCAACACATTGTATAGGTCATATAACGGCGGTGAATCCCAGATTGACGTACAGAACGTTTATGAATGTGAAGTACCTCTTTTAACAATGAAGTATCACAAAGGTAAAACTCTTTTAACATGCCGATGTGTTAAAATGTAAAACATATCTTTCATGATTTTGAATTTAAACATCAATTCTGTCGTGGAATACCTTTGAGTGTATTAGTTTACATATTGGAAACTAAATTCACTCAGGTGAAAGAAAATGAACTTATTTCCAAACAAAATGTCCCAGGCTTTGATTTGGACATTTTCCTTCAATATTCACCATTAGTGTCATCCATATCAACCATCTGTTTCAATCATGTTAAACCTTCTACAAGAGTTGAGCAATTCCTATACGCATATCAAGCAGTGTTTCGTCTTTATTCGAACAGATGTAATGTAACGTGAAAAACTATCAAACAAGAAATTCTGAATCAGAAATGTTTTAATGCAGAATCGATTTGAATATACGCATGTACATGGTTTTATCGCCATTTATCAAGTTGATATAAGTTATTTCTGGCGACGACATCCGGGTTCGAACACTGGTCATGGTGGGTCACTCTTTCATGTCAAAACGGCAATAACACAGATAATTTCCTACATATAAGGAGAAATTGTTGACCCTTTATGAGATTGCGTGTTGAGGCATCTGCCGGATTAAAGAAATATTGTTAGGAAAACGGCATACAGTACATATTAGCAGGCCCACGTAAATGGTACGTAAACATTGCATTTATTCCTTCCTTTCATTCACACTGAACAGTGTTGTTTAATAAAGACGATCGGACTAACCATAGTCGCCGTTATTAACAACAATCAAACTACCATTGGTTAATTTGCATATATCAATATTAAGTTTTAAAAGTGTCAATCAAGTAGGCACAAACGAAACAAAAGTTATGATTAACCATAAATGTTGTTTATTACAGCTTGAGTAAAGCTACACTGTAGAGCGGATGTGACTGAAAGCTAATGATGCTGGACTGGTAATCATTGAATAGCAAGCTATGCGTTGGTTCAAATCTAATTCAAAACCTACCTCTTAGTTTTCGTGAGCAAGAAATTTTATTCTACTAGATCAGTACTGAATGAGCCACAAAAAGCGGTCTCATAGGTGATAAGTTAAAGAACTTGTGATACATTTGAGCAAAATAAACAAAGTACATATATGTGTTTGACAAATTGCTTTTAGCAAAATTCAAACAGTGTTGTTATATGTGTAAATTTGAAATAAATTTATCAATTTTTGTAAAACTTTAGCTACAATAACTATACGATAAACTATATATTTGTACTGCTTATCATTTAAAGAACAATAAATTAAAGTTATAAAGTGAATCAAGGACGCCATATTTGATTTAGCCACATAAACATATTTATGGTTTCAAAATAAATGCCGTAGGCATCTCAATTATAAGTAAGTCGAAATAATATTATGTAAATACATGAACATGTATTTACATTGTAATGGTATTGCAATGATTTGCATGCAACAGATGTATTTGTTTTCAATGTTCGTAATAAGGCTATAACATAATAATATCTGTATGTATGTTTCACAGTCAAGAACACGTAGATTAATTGTTTTGTTTTAATTGGGAACTTGTGTTTCATTCATTCTAAAACTAGCAAATAACAAATGTTTACAGCAATAGAGCCTATCTTCTTACCTGTTGCGACTGAAGCAGAACGTATGTATGCACTCACCAAAATTTCTAATCGGTCACCCAACTAATTCCTTAATTTCAAATAACTGAAATGAACTAAGAACTATGGTGGCAATTTTTTAAGGAAAATGCATCAGGTATATTCCAGACGAAAACATGTTATCTTATTCTAAAAAAATTAATTTCATACGAGTGTCTTTAACATAGGTTTTCATGTAAAATGTTACTAAGTGAAGACACTCAGAGCAAGAATCTTATAATGTGTATGACCTCAGTAAGCAGCTCAGTAAGTCATTTAGGAAAGAATCCCCCATTTTGGACCAACAGCACGAATTGACCTTTCGGTCATCTTTGTCAAACAAAGCGCTATCAAAGATCGATAGTGGTAACTGGTGTATCTATGGCTGAAAATATATTTTAGTTAACAAGTGTAATTTGTTGACTATTTTGTGATCATGTTTAACATTATTCTTGCTCTCATGTTGCCTCCGCTACGTAATTGTCGAGAGCAATTTTGCACATCTGTATGATGTGGCTGTCAGAACTCGCCATTAAAGCATCAAGACTTCTTACATTTTCAACAATTTGTTTTATAAAATATATCGAGTATACCAACCCCAAATAGTTATAAATTTCACATAATATAGTGTTTGAATGCACTAGAAATATTTGATAAGATATATTGCTTAGTATTCTTAAGTCTATATTTTATCTGAATATATAAAATCAATATAAACCCTTAATATAAACCTCAAGTTCTATACTTGACTTAGGTATATTTACCCATTGTCTTAAACATATACAATATCATCCAAAACTACAAGAACAAATTTCTTTTTAGGATGACCGATCACATTCATCCATAAAACCGCCATTTGAGGAATTTCCAAAATCAACATTTATTAGTTTATCATCATCATATTATTATTACATGTATAGTTCGAACACAATAACATGACGTGTTTGTGTTAACATCAAAATAAACCAAATCATTCCATAGGTAAGGCAGTATTGAAAATAAAAGTTGTTTATTTCATTTTGACGAAATTAGTTAGGCGGATAAACCACCACCCATCAGAAGAATATGCTTGTTATGGCAGAACTCTTTACCATCACACCAACAAGACACTCATAAAACATATTAAAATTATATAGTTTATTGTCATTCTAAACATCCCCTGTCGTGGATTAGTTCATTGTATTGTTTACGTAAACAGTGGGTTTTTTTTTGTAAAAAACGAACTATATACGTGACTATAATGTTTGAGGTTCCATTTCAGAGAAGATGGTATTCGATTACTTATGATTCATGTTCAAGACGAATGGATTGTGTGTCTTTCACCAAAGCATTATTTCACCAGAACAATATGTTATTGCTTGATCTTATATGAACCAATTTAGGCAAGTGTAAGTTTGGTGCACTCTAGAACCTGGTTTAAACATCCAAAGGCACTTCTTTCAAAGGCGGAAACAGCTCAGGTTCTTGTTCTGGTTATTCATTTGTGATGTCCTAACTGAAGTATAAAAATCTAAAACATCTTCCTCTTTTAGTTTTGTTTTGTCTTTGCAGAAGATCTGTGGCTTTTGACTATTACTGTTTCTTCACTGTGTCACACCCTTTCAAACCTTAAAGGATACGCACATGTGTTAGTTGTGTTAATGCGGTGTCCTGTTAATGAGTTTGTTGAACCACCAATCAATTTTACCACTTGATATGTGTCGCTTGTATTTTGGTCTATTGTACTTGCATAAATACCGTAAATGTATAGTAAAATTCTATTTTTTGGACTATTCGAATCGATTGGCCTTTATTGTGGAGTGTACCTACTATAGAGGTATTTTTCGTCTCAAATTTGGGACTTCAAAAGTCGCCACAAAAACATGATGTTGCGATTCCCAAAGTTTGTCTTAAATAGCGGACTTATGAAAATAAACAATTATTTGGGTGCAATACGTATAGCTGAACACTTTTAACTTTTAACTGTTTTAACTAATAGAAAAAGTAAAACGTACAAAATATATATCTAAACATTTACGTTTAAGAAATAAACTAAGAATGAATACACAGTGTGTAATATAATAACGGTAAAATATGAAACCCATTTACTTGTAATTATAGTATTAAATGCAAAGATCAAAAACTCAGTTTAACGTTGTAGACATTAAGGCGCTGTTTTACGATAAAACACTATTATCTTGTAGATTTTACCTGACATGTACGCTTTATGTATATACAACTAGTTCATGTTAATGTTTAGTTTGATAAAACAAGCAGTATAATACTGGAGAATAGAGTTGATAAAAATGCCAAAAAAATACAATGATTTAAGAGTAAGGTAAAGATATGTTACATGTACATATATTAAACACTCAATACAGTTTTAAGTTTGTTTGCTTGTTAGGAATAGCATAAACTCGTTTCTCACCGAGTTCTATTTTCAGATTAATAATTTAATGACATTATAGGGGCAACATCCACTGATGCACCTGTATAATCAGGTGTCCCTCAGGGTTGGTGTTGGGTCCTCTTCTATTTCTGCTCTTCATTAATGACCTTCCTGCAGCCGTAAGCTCACAGGTCAGGCTTTTTGCAGACGATTGTGTCATATATCGAATTATTAATTCTGCCAGAGACACCGCTCAATTGCAAAAAGATCTAGACAGTCTTTCAGAATGGGAGCAGAAATGGAAGATGACCTTCAACATCAGTAAGTGTCATATTATACATGTCACTAGATCAAAAAAACCAGCTCATACAACATACATCTTGCACAACCAACCGCTCTCTACAGTGTCCCAAGCTACATATCTTGGTGTAGAAATTTCTTCTAATTTATCTAAGACCCCACATATTAATAAGATAACAGGTAAATCTAGTCAAAGTTTAGGTTTCCTTAAAAGAAACTTCCATTCCGCACGAAAATCAACTAAAGAAGCTGCCTATAATACAATTGTAAGACCTACTTTGGAATATTGCTCTTCTGTTTGGGATCCATACTCACAAAAAGATATAGATAAACTAGAAAATGTTCAAAAGCAAGCAGCACGCTTTGTCACCAACAACTATAACAAGACCCCGGGAACTGTTACTAACATATTGTCTGACTTAAAATGGAACTCGCTAGAAAGTAGAAGGAAAGCTAGTCGCTTAACTTATTTTTACAAAATGATAGCCAATCATGTAGCTATGAATCCGTCACAATATCGTTCACCTTACAACAGACAATCAAGACATTATCATCACCTAGCATACCACATACCATCAACATCAGTTGACTACTTCAAGTTTTCATGCTTCCCCAGAACTGTTGTTCAGAGGAATTCTCTGCCATCAAATGTAGTCAATGTAGTCAGTGCTGACACCATCCACGAGTTTAAGTCAGGACTAGATGCATTTATGATGCAGCACCCTTAAATAGTACAAACTTTCTTTTATCCTGTTTTAACAATTACTAACCTCTCTTCTGCACATAGGGTATTTGTACATATTGTAGGCCTTAGGGCATTTTAAGTTCCTGTCCTTTTTTCATAAGAGAATAGGTTTGCACTTTTTTATCACACTATCAGTACCCCCTTGGTGGATTGAACAGTTGAAGGGCCTGGTAGCTTACTTTTTCCTAACACCCCACGCATGGTCATAATAGTCAATAGTGACTGATAGCCATTATCGAAGAAGAATTAAAATTCTTCTACGTTTTCCCCCCAAAACTATTCCAATTTATGCTGTGAGTTTTGTTCGTTAGATTTAAATAATTCGCTCAGACATTAATCTAGCGGTAATTATGTTTTTATGGTTTGTGCAGAAAATTCTCATAAAAATCACCCAATACAGCTCATGGAGGCATTTTGCACAAAGAACTAGAAATGTTATTTCCTGCCCTATTTGATTATTTTCTATTATTTGGCTGTTGCATGAACGTGCGTTTGTCAACAGCTCGCGCTACTACCTTGTTATTCAAAGTACATTCTGTTTTATTTGTCAGGTTAAAATATTACCTTTAATACATATTGAAAATATTTTAAGCTATAAAAAGCACAGAAATAAACGTATATACATATAAATCCCAGTTAGATTTATACTATAGTTGACCTACATTGTAGTAAAAACATATCATTTATACCTCAAATATTCATAACATATTACTTTACATTTAAGCTAACTACAATACTATAAATACATAAGTACGTATAAAATGTTATAGGATTCTAATTCAATACTCTTTTGAATATATTATTTGAAGAAATGAAATGATCAAAACCATCTTTTATGGTAGTCCGTTTTCTTTTCTTCTCATGTACATTATTTGATTTAACTTTAAGGGTGTACATAACGAACATGATATTTGTTTGGATTTTTCTTCACATTAATATGTGAAAGGTTTTGTCATGTATAGTGAGCCGTGACTGCACTTATGTTGTTTTTTTTAGAATTTTGGAACATTCCTACAAAAAAGTAACACAACTTGTTTAACCAGCCATTACTGCATAGAACATACGTATGTGATCGTATCATTTCCGGTCTGCACTATTTCGGAAGATGTTTATTAATATACAATACTATGATTGTATTCTTCCAACCTGTCACGGCTCATCGAATAAAACCGGACTACTTTTATAGAATCGTTTACTGTTTATTTAATAATAGTTATGACAACTGACCCATGACAGCATAAATATATTTAACATTACATTTTATTTGTACTATTGAGGCAAAAATATAAGTTTTGTGTTTATTAAGTCTATTATATAGTGCGACAATATTAACCTTAGCTTGAACTACCTAATTATAACAAATACACACTTCACTTATATTAAATAGTAAGTTTCCGTATTTGTGTATACGGTTTTACACGTGTTTATAACAACATATAGTGCGTACAAAAAAACAAAACACTGTTTATAATAACAATAGAATAAACTGATCCACTACGAGGGACGCTCAGAATGACAATTACATAAACATGTGGTATGTTTTACGATTGTCTTAGTTGTTAGTGTAATGGAAAATAATTTTTACCAACACAAGCACGATTTACCAACAAATGGTGGTATCCATCATGTTAATTTTGTTATAATGAATTACACACATTTTTTTTTCATTACTGCCTATCCCAGAAATGGATTGTCTCATTTCTTATATTTACCAAAACACGTTTTGTTTTTTTGTACGCACTATATCTGATTTTCTGACTATAAATCAATTTTGTAAACATGACATGTTAGTGTTATTTTAATTTTGGACTTATTAGTTTTGAGAGTAAGTCTGCAATATTGTAGAACAGTTTCAAAGTATTTATTCTTATGAAAACAAAACTAATTGTTCCTTTATGTGTATTTTGCCGAAAGCTTCCAATAAAGCACAATTTACAAACAAAAACAAAAATAGACTGTAAGTACTTAGTTAAAAATTTCTTGCATAAAGGTCAAGCTCAGGTTAATATTGTCGTACTATACAAAAGTTGAATGAACGATATACCATAAAAGGTAATCAATAATCGCTCGGTGTATCTTCTTTTAAACTCTCTAAAACGTGTCTTAAATGAATGTACTTGATACAATTTTTCACGAGTATCAGCAAGATCCTTTAGTACTCGATAGTGTATTCAATATCAATCGATTGCAAATACAACAGAACTTTAGAAAAACTTGCTTTCATGTTAAACCCATTTGAACATAAATTTACAATTTACATAAACTTGGCATATTATTGCAAGTATCACAGCTAGATTTTCTCTAATGAATGACAGGCATTCCAACACCCATTTTATATTTTTGAATAGATCTATGTTACAAATGTGTACGTTAAGCCTTTGAAAATGTAAACAGATACATATCTATTATGCGAAACAAGCAAAAAGATACAAACGAAAGTCCTTATAAAGTGTGTAAGTCAGTTAATGTGTCTTTTGTCAAATAGATAAAACATATGTAAAATTGTTATAAGAGATACATTCTGTGAATTGGATATGGAAAAAAATTGAATTAATGGAAAAAAAACATTCAAGTCGGCTTAGATCTAAGCCAATAAAAGAAATTGAATGAATTTTGAAATATTTATTAGTAGGCAAATGAAATTATGATTTACATAACGCAAGTTCGATTTCTTTGAAAAGAAAATTTAAAACTGTTGCATATTATAACATCACTTAAAGGTTATAAAAAGGAACTCATAACTAATGAAGAAACACTTCAGTAAAAGGTCATTCTATATAAGTTATTGTTAATATAAATACTGATATTCATATGAACACAATAGTGCTTCTTGGTGGTTCAGAACATTTTATTACATTACATGTATTTCTATTTTTTATTATTGTTTAACATGCTAATTGTATTTAGTTGATTTGCATTTTACTAATTAATTCATTTTGTCTTCAGATTGACTTTCATTGTCAGAAATAGCCGACATTGAACAAACAAGAATGCATTGAGTACATTACAACTTGAATATTTAGCTAATAAAATATAGCCGATTTACCACAATAATGTTTTAGCGTCTATTGAAACGCACTTTGGAATGAAAATTGGTGAGTATTGACATATATATCACTTTATGACAAATGGAAGATTCCATGTCTAAGTTTCAAAGTGGGCAATGCAATTAATTTAAAACTTGTTTGTATGTTTGTTTGTGTTTTACGGCGCACCAACACAAAAAGGTCATATCGCGCCGAAAGCAATCAATGATACTATTAATTCTAACGAAATTAATGATGTTAAGCTCTATATCTTATTATAAACATTTATTTCTTTCAAAAAGTTAAGTATCGCATATGATGATACAGATTCAAAAAGTTTTTTAAGTGAGTTTACTTTAAAATGTTTGTCACGAATGTATTTAAGATCCTGACAGTCAAGAAGAACGTGTTTTACACTGAAATGCTCGTCACATGGTATACATTTAGGTGCTTCCTCTCTTTTGAGAAGGTATGAATGTGTTAATCTGGTATGACCAATTCTACATCGCGTAATCACTATTTGATCTCGGCGATTAGAAAATATTGTTGACGAAGATGACCCAAGGGTTGGCTTTATGTCATGTAACTTATTAAATACAGCATGATTCCACATTGTTTGCCATTTTGACTTAATTAACGAATTTATCGAACATTTGAAGTCGCTGCTTGGTAATTTGATATCTACTGGTTGAAGGTTTAAAGATTCTTTAGCTAAAATGTCTACTTTTTCATTTCCATGTATACCAATATGACTTGGTATCCAACAGATGTGTACTATTTTAGATTTCAGTATTTCATGTAATAACGCATACTAAAATATATTGTATGAAACTAGATCATACACTTTAAAACGGTGAATTTCAAAGTATTGTTTATATCTTGCCCATACCACCAAATGGAATAGAAATTTAATTACCTGACACCGAAACACATATCACTAATACATGTGACAATAAAATACATGTTACTGAATACTCAAATACGTACCATTTAACTCTAAAATTTATTTTATCAAACAGTTTGATACATGTATATACTTAGACAATAAAACATGTTTTTATTTGACTTAAAATTCATTCATTGAACAAAAACCACTTAACTATAGCTTGAAGTAAATGAGAACAAATAACATTTGAAATTTTGATTTGTTTCGAATCACGTGATATAGTTAAGTCATTAGGTCGATTAAAACTCCCAAATATTTAAATTAAACAATACACCAACGACAATTAGGTATATTTTTGCCAGTAGATGAAGTTTCAGAAGAAACACATGGTAAGTTACGTTACTAGCATTATTTTCTGGTTCACATGTGTCCTCTTTATCCAAATATATGTTCGCTATCCCTTAATAATTGCGTTACTAATCAAATTGTCATCTACAAGCAAGAGGATGTACTACTGTAAAATGTAACCATCAAACATATTTAGGATACTAGTTGGCACTAAAATATATGACCAAACATTAAAATATATACTATTAAACATTGATGTTTACATTGCTAAAGGTAGACGTAATGGGAAACAATTAATGTAAATATTGTTCAGTTTACGTACTGAAACAATGAACGAAAAATAATGTTCACGAAACACAAAATAAATAAATTAAATGCAACTTAAGTATAAATTAATACTGTACAATTTGAAATATTATTACACATTGCATTTTACTGAACATTTGAAATATATTAGTTAAAACCAAAACACACAATATAAAAAGAGCATACTACTAAACAATGAAACAGTTATCATCAAACTTCAATGCTTTTATCATCACACCAACAATTATATATACTAAACTTAAAATAGTTTTCAAGTAAACAAGTATTGTATAAGATGAAATGGTTTGAAAAGAAAATGTTATTTTAGAACAAAATTTAAAACTAATTTACTAATTTGTAACTAATACTAATACCGTATTATGTATGTTACTTAATACTAAGAACAAGTTACAACATACACAGTTTTATGTCAGTAACTATATACAAAAATACTTCCTTACACACTAAATGATAATATTTATTTGGCATAGTGTACACATAATAAATTACATAGAAACACAAATATCACAGACGTCATGTTTTATTTACTATGTCTAGCGCACCAACACCAGAGATAACACAAAAAGGGCAAGCCCTTATTTCAACTGTGGTCCCTTTGTGTTGGTGGCGTGACGAAGAGAGGCATTATTAAAATAGTAATGAGATAAATAATTATGATTAGACTTGCAATGAAAAAACACATCATAAGATTTATCATATCAGATAATTGAACTTTGATGTAAGATGTATAATAAGCACCAGGTAGATGTAATACTATATCACAAAAATTAATCACAGAAAAAAATATCAAAATCACAGTTTAGTAATACACTATTATTTTACAACGTACAAACATGATTATGTTCGTTTTTTTAAACATATAGTAAGACAGTATTGTGCATATTACTAATCACTTAAATATAAACTGTCATACATTGTTGTGAATGTTACCAAACATTATGCAAAGTTCTGTTTGTTTGTTTGGTTTGGTTTTACGGCGCATCAACACAGAAAGGTAATATCGCGCCGAGCAAAGGTCTAGCTTATTTAATACTAAAAAATTAATTTTCGTAAATCATTATGTCTATTATTTAATACTAAAACACATGTTACTACACAGAGTTATGTATATTACTAAATACAAAACTTAAATTATCATTTATTGTTATGTATATTATGAAATTCTAAACAAAACATATTATGTATCGTTATGTATTTTTTGATTACTTTACTTAAATTATCATATATTACATGTATATTTCCAAATACTAATCTACAATTGTCATATATTGTTATGTATATTTCTAGACACAAAACTAGATTGTTCATTTATTGTTATGAAAATTTATAAATTCTAAACAAAAAAGTCATTTATTGTTATGTATATTTCTAAATACCAAACTAAAATTGATATAATGTTTTATGTAAATCTCTTAGTACTAATCAAAAAGTGTCATGTATTGTTATATATACAAAAATGTATTACTAAATACTTAACTGAAATTGTCATTGTCATATATCGTTATGTCTGTCACCAGCCACTGACGTTACAATTATCATATGACGTTACGATAACAAATCACTTAACACTGAAATACAATCATCTCCCACTAAAAGGTATAAAGTTTAACATAGTTAAATATTAATAGTTATCAAAGTTTAGTTGCATTTATTGATGATGATCAAAATAAAAACATGAATGCAGTAACTTTAGACTGAGTTTCATTTTGGCACAGGTTGCTTGTAGCTCAGGTTTTAGAAAACACACCAAAATGTTACCTGTAAATCATTTGCTATACAATGTTGAGTACTTTGATAAACAAAATAAATATATAAAGCCAGACTTACTAACTGATTATGTTTCAATAAGTAAACTAGAGTTATACGCACGAACACGACGACGATTGCATCAGTCTAGAAAAGAAACATTTGACATTGTTGTAACAATTGCAGGTTTTACAACATCTTTTTTCGTCAATTCGAACTTCCTGTCAAAATGAGACGTCTACGAAGAACCGAATTAATTTGTCATTGGTTTTGAGGAGATATAGTTGGTAAAAGAATTCAAACTAGGGTAAGTATTAAGGTAAATGAAGTTAGTTAAAGACGGATATATCAAACATTATTTGTCTCATGATTATATGATATATATTACTGCGTTGTCTTGAAAAGTATGAGAAATTATAATGATATCTTTGAGCCGTTAATACCTTTATGAAAACTGCCAACTATTTACTAAAACCTTTGTACCATAATTCTATAGACTTTTTTCATTATGTAGAGATAACATTTACCTTAGGGCGAACTGTATCAATCTGAGGGTGTACTTACAGTGAAATTCTTTCGACTGCTGAAAGAAATTAATTTGAATACGCTTAAAGAAGATTAAATCTCTGTTTAATGTTAAAGTTATTATACAGAAACAATAAAACATACAAACCAATTTATAAATACGAAGACGATATGATAAATAATAACACACTTGAGAGTGTTTAGCGAAAATAATATAAATGTTTTGATTAATATAATCTTTAAAGATGCTTTCATGATAATACGCACAATAGCTTTAGAACAATAATCTACATACATATACCAAATTACCAAGTAGGAAATGTTTTTTAACAAGAGGTGGTACCAAAACGCATATTTTCTTGTATAATTGAACATAATCTAATAATTAAAACAGTAATTAAATACAAAAATAACAAATTTTACGTTTAATACAAAATGTTGTACATTCTTACACACGGCTTGACATTAAATGACCCAACAAACTACTTTTTCCTACCAATGCTTAATATGATTAACATTTAAGTGATGCCCTTTATCAACAGTGATAAATGTGACAGTGACATTTTCCTTTGCAGAAATTGCTAATGTTCAGTTAATAAGAAAATGTCAAAGTAGTTGTTACAGTTTCCGTCTCACATTGTGTATGGAAATATTTGTGTGGGACATTTGTTTTGTTTTCTGCTTTACCATTAAAATCAACAGTGACATTTCCCTTAATATTTTGCGTGGTTTGAACACAACTATATGTAAATGCCACAGTCCTCTGTTAAAATCATTCGATAAACAAACTTTTTCACTCAAGCTTTAAAAAAACAACTATCATTATTCGGTGTATACATTACATTGTGTATAAATTAGTTTTGTAAACCTGGCTTTCTATTGTACTTATAATTTTAAAATCATTTGATTAAGTGGTAACACGTAAGTCTGCGATATTTTGGTGCAGTTTTAAAGTTTTTATTGTCATGAAAACAAAACTAATTGTTTAGTACATATGGTTCAGTAGATAAGAGCGTAGATATTAATCACTTGTTTTATACTGCTAATAATAAAATATTTATGCATAAATTTATTCCTGTCTGTTTTGAAAGTTATAATCTTCTTTCGTTAGGTTGACAAGCCAAAGTTAAACAAATACCTATATGCAGATACTTTAACGATTCAGTGATGTGTCAATTGGCAAGGAAAAAAGATGCGGCGCAGATATCGAAACAGATTAAATATCTTAAGGATGTGTTTTAAGCCAGAATGCAATTTCTTTTATACGCATATGCATCCAGAAATATGTCAAAATATTATACACCATGAGTTTCTACGAGATAGATTGGTCATTATATTATCATTATATGAAGGAACACATTGATAAAACCATTAACTATAAACCATGTAAGCGATCTTGAAGTTTCAAAATTACCATTTCATACAGAACACTCTTCCAGTATGTCATAGCTAACAATTACTTCATACAAGTACTTGATAGGACATCAATATTTTACAACGAGAGACAAAATCGATTCTAGATGGTAGCTTCAGATAGTTTCCTACCAGGAACAATACACATCTCATAATATAAAATGTTTGGAGAGGGATTGTGAAGAAATCAATATAGCTATTTCAAAACCAATCTCAGCAACACTTTCAAGTCTTGTATTACTTAAATAAAACATGAATAAGAGGTTTTAAATCAAATATGTAACTTGTTATTGGTATAAAATATCTAATGTACATAGACATTGCCCTCTTTATAGATGAGTATAAATACATGTATTGCAAAGTTGAATTTGGTTTCACGCATTCTGTCACATTTTGATCGATTATTCAAAGACTGAAGAACTGACACAACAGTTTTGTGAGTTGTTATGAACCAATACATTGAACAATATTTTAAACATAGAGGGATACTTACAGAAAAATGCATTTTTATATTACAAATGATTTATCAAGCTTTTGTGCTTCATTTTAACGTTTATGATACGTTACATTTGCTTCTAATATGACTGCATTGACATCCCATAATGACATGGAAGATGAACAATATAGTCCCGTGATTGTAATTTGAATAATTAAATATTCAGCTACGTACAATGTTATTTTCACCTGTATTCTTGTAACATTTTACCAAGGAAGTAATTGTTTACATGTAACGTGTCAGTACAAAATAATAACATAAAAAAGCAAATATGTGCTGTAAGATTTTGACATCAAATACTAGCATATTGTAATCTGGCAACAAAATTATATTATAAATGTTTCAATTGCATATAGTTGTTCGCAAACTTAATCAAAAGACACAAGATATATTTTTATGAGTATTAAGACATCGTAAAGAGAGACAACATTCTACAAAAATACAATGATGTATGTAACATTGCAATGAATGCAACACACTCATGCCTAGCTGAAGCTAATGCTTACAAAAACAAATAGCATACACTTCAGCGAGCCTAAGAACGAACAGCTTGTGTAAATAATGTGTTGGCATAGGTAAGATTGTTCCATAATACAAGTATAGGAGGCATTTGAAGTTACGTTTGCATATCTAAGTCGTGTAGATACTCGTATAGATAATCATATCACATTACAAGTTTATTAAAGATGTATAAAATATGAATGCTTGACCTAGTAAACTAGCTGTACAATAAACAACTATATATAACTGAATTTATACATTTATTATGATAGTTATGAAAGGGGAAACTCAAAGAGAAACTGAAAAAATACTGAAATGTTTCACAGCTTTTGATCGATAAATGGTATGTACATGTATAAACATATACATTAAAGATAAACAACCATGCGATATTTTAAATATATCAAGGTCAACTCACTTTTTATAAACTTATTAAAAGTGTTATATGTATTAGTAATTACTTGATTAGTTTTCAGTACAAAGTGTTTCATGCCTATAGGCACGGTAATCATTCTATCGTATAGTTTTCTTGTTTAAGTGTATAGCTAATGGTGTAAAACATTAGCTGAATAATAAAACGTTAAAAAATAATTACATGATTTGTTTACAGCTCGTTGAATATGCCATGCTTTTAGTATTGTTATTATAATATTTTTCTAAAATAATATTATTCTTCCAATATATCGTATTTTTGAAAAGTTTGTTTACATTATGAAAGTTTGATTCATAACACCTGACATGAAGGGAAATAATAGTTTTCTTTATTGTGTTATCCTTGGCGTTAGTGTGTATATCATGGACAAACGTTCTACGTTATGAAATTTTAATTCATCTGTTTCGTATACTATTGTAAATATACTATGCTTAAAAAGATAAATCTATCTTTCTAAGGGGTATAGCGTTGAGTTAACAAATTTACAACGTGTTGATACACAGCAAACTAACTTAAATAAAACACATATATTCGGAGAGTAAATGAATTTAAAATGTTCTTTTTACGAGCTATACAATAATGAATTTACAGACTAAACTTCATATTCCCCTTTTTATATCGGTGTTATGGAACAGAAATACTATGTAATCTCTGTACTTACGAAAACGAACATTTCGAAAAAACAAACACTTGACTTAGCATGCAATAAAAAATCTGATAGGCTCGACAAAATAGTAACGTTTTTTATATTTTCATAACTGTTAGAATTAAATACAAATGCTTTATAAGCACGTCTGCTGTGATGTCCATTTAGAAATGTTTTACCTTAAGTTTCATGACTTTCAAAAGTGTTGTATCATTTCTCCTGCGCCGTTGATATTAGTCTAATTTCATTTGCTAATATCTGATTATGTAGGTAATTGTCGTTTCCATTTGAACTTTAGTCTCGTATTAAAAACCTTAACATACAATACATCGAACTTATACTAAATTCAATGACGCGGTATTGAATTAATTAAATTTTATTTTATTATTTATGTATATATGAGTGAAGACTTTTGACTATGTACACACACATTTAATTCACACATTCACAATACGACAATGTTCCTGTTCTACGCTTTTAAATTCTTTTAAACTCTTTGTATAGACTTTATTTAATTCAAAAGTTATTTACATATTGTGCTAATGGCATCAAATTTTCTAAAAAATTTAAGGCAGTGTCATTGTGCAGTTAGTTTAAAAACGAAATATCAAAATAAGCATAGACAAAACAGTCTTATAAAAGTACAGAAAATAATTAGTGAGACTGAAAACATCAGATAAATTTTATGTTCTATGACGTAGTTTCTGTAAAAAAAAATGTGTTAATTCATTTTAACTTTCATCATGTCATTTTCATCATTTTGTAATTTGTGCGCATATGTAATACTCATGTTAGATATAGATTTAAAATGCATATTTTAATTTCTGTATATTTACTTGTATCATTATACTTGGATTTAATTATTTCTTTAAGCACTATGTGACACTTATTTCAAATAACTTCATGGAACTTTTAATCTTATAATTACGTGGTTGAATACCTTTTTGTTGATGATGTTAAATGTTAATTCAACGTGTTCAGGTTTAAAGAAAACATAGATGTGGTTGAAATATTTAAAGTTGGTTGATGATTTAATAAAAATGTTCAATCAGTTGCAAGTGTCTGTCAGCTCCATCGTTTACTGATTGCAAAATAGATATTAAAATATAAAGGAACTCAAACAAGACCTCAACTTAACCAAGGGCAAAATGTGCATATATATGAAGCATGTTAACTTACAATCAGATATCAGTTTTAATAACAGTAAAGTTTTTAAACCAACTCAGGCATATTGCCAATCTCATTGTAAAATCAATCGAGTATTCAAAATCATAACCTTATATGGCCGGTTGCTTAGCAATCAATGACAACTGAACGTATATGAAATTCTATACATACATGTACAAGTATTTAAGTAATGTACTGATAGCGTATAGTGAAGTAGGTTAAATCAAGCAAATACAAAGGACATTTTATACTGTAATGTAAACCACTTCAAGTATAAGATACAACGTTTGCGTGTTTTAACATATTTTATAATGTATATACTACGGCTATTTATATACTTAAATCGAAAGATTGATCAAGGGTTTTATATTTTTCACCAGTTATAACATTAAACTTTATAGTTGTATTTTCTTGAATTTATGTCCAAGGTTTTAAACATTTAAAATAATTATTAAACAATATCATCTGTTGTAGTCGTTTTTAAAACAAACTTTTACAAGTTTAACATTTTCTGTGTGATTGTTACGACATCAGTTCACATCTGACAGATATGTTAACGTTAAATTGCTCAGGGATAATCTTTAGATATTGCCAAATATGTAATATAATTAATACTTGTTTCATGAAATTGAGTAGTTGATACTGTTTTAATATGGCTAATTTATTGTCATCTTCAATAGCTTTCGTCTCGACATTCTGTGTGATAAATGCTTGCACACTTAATTGGTCAAACAAAAAGGGGCAATGAATATTTTGTTTTCAAAGACGCACTAAGCATCCAGTAGTTTACAAATGCCATGAGTTTGTACTTTCTAATTTTTTCCTCCGGTGGTGTAAGTAAGTGTCTCATGCCGAACAGATCATCAAAATTCTCTATATGAGATTGTTTAGACTTCCAACCACCACATCTTCCGTTTGTGAATCCACAAAACAATTTCTTAAAGATGGTGCACATGTATTGAACATCCCTATTACATTTATTGTTAACATGTCTATATCGGAAGGAGTTGTTCCTGAAGAATTTAAAAAAGCTAGGGTTAAGCCTCTACATAAGAAAAATAGTACTTTGGATGTAGGAAATTATAGACCAGTCAGTATATTGAGTGTTGTTTCTAAAATACTGGAAAAGGCCGTCTATGTACAGCTAAAATCTTTTTTAGTTTCAAATAATATTATGTATGAATTTCAGTCTGGATTCAGGAAATCATATTCCACTGACAGTTGTCTCATTCACTTACTTGATTCAATCAGGGAAAACACTGCCACGGGTTCATTTACTGGAATGATTATGTTAGATCTCCAGAAGGCCTTTGACACTGTTGACCACAATATTTTATTTGGTGAATTGGAACTCATGGGTGTAAAATCAGTTTCTTGGTTCAAGTCTTACCTGTCCGGAAGAAAACAAATGGTCAATATTGGTAAAACTTTCTCCAAAGCCAATGCAGTTACATGTGGGGTTCCTCAAGGAAGTATCCTGGGACCAATCCTTTTTCTATGTTATGTCAATGACATGGTCACTAGTATTGATAAAGATTGTAAACTTATACTTTATGTTGATGATAGTACTATTTTGTTTAGTCACAAAAATCCTGAGTTCATATCAGTTACACTTGGCCAGGTTTTGGAAGGATGCTCTGAATGGTTGGTAGATAACAAACTGTCATTGCACCTAGGCCAAAACGTAAATTGAACCAAGACAGTCAATACATTGTTAATTGTAATGGTCATGACATTAAAGGATCTAAAAAAGTAAAGTACTTAGGGCTTGTCATTGATAATGATTTAACAGGGGAATCAATTGTCCAGAGCATTATATCCAAAGTAAATGCCAAACTTAAATTTTTATATAGAAATAAAAATTGTTTAGATTCTATCACCGGGAAAATATTATGTTCTGCATTATTACAGTGTCATTTTGACTATTCCTGTTCTTCTTGGTATGAAGGTATATCAAAAGGATTGAAAAAGAAGCTACAGATTATGCAGAATAAGGTTATTAGATTCATTAAAGGGTATTCTCCAAGACAATCTATTTCATATCAAGATTATGTAGATTTAAATGTGTTTAAAGTAAATAACCGTGTTAAACAGCTGAGACTTAGCCATATCCACAGAGTCTTTCATAACAAATGTCCGTCATATTTGAAAAATAACTTTAAACGACGAGAAGATAACATGCGGTATAATACCAGATCTAGTAGTTTTAATTTTAATGTTCCAAATGTTAACAATGTCAGTAAACAGACTTTTTATTACCATGATATTTTAGACTGGAATTCACTTCCAGAAGAAATCAAAGCTGTGAAAAATTTCCAGAAACTACAAACTTCTTCTCAAAAAATATTTACTAAGTAAACAGGTTACAGAATGTACCCAAGACTTTATATACTATTAATACATATGTTTTATTAGACATATACTATTGATCTGTTTTATTAGACATATGCGTCTGTGATAATATGTGCTTGTAGCATACTTTTAATAATCCCGTTTTTGAACAAAGTCTTGTCCTCAATTATTGTTAATTTTTCTCTTGTTTTAACAATTTGTTATTCCCTCAAATGGACCCCTTTGGAAATAAGCTTTCAGCTTAATGGGTTATCCAGGTTCTTAGTACTTGATTACAACACATGTCTATTCTAATATATTATTAAAAGTATGTCGAGCTATGGTTGTACACTGTTTTAAGTCATAATATGCTAGTCAATAGTTTTAGTTCATCATGTCTTATCATCATATATAATGATGTTAAACTTTTATCTGTGATTTTATTGAATATTTCTGTGATATTGTGTTATAATGTGCTAATGATCTTAAATGTCAATAAATAAATATTTCTCTATAAGAATATGTTGGTTTTATAACAATAAACTTAAACTTCTTCATTTGATTAAACACCTATTCCTGTATCACATATTAGATGGCGTTGTACAAAAAGATTAATTATAAAAATAAATAAGTAAAAACCATCCACCAAAAATACATACAATAACACAAAACAAAATAAAATTCATCACACATGATGTTATATAGTGTGATTGTGCATTTGGTTTTCATGTATCAAGTTTATAGGACCTACATTAATCTTAGTTCATTATTCGACTTTATTTGATATTGAAAGTTGTTGTCTAGAACAGTATAACATGATGCTACCGTTAACCGTACTTGTCCTGAACAGTGTAACATTACGCCACTGTTAACCAGACAATTCCCTAAATTCCAGGACAATCACAGAATGTTTAAAATATATACGTATTGGATTAAGCTCTGTGGCGTTTACTCTTGTGCTCTGAAATATTTATTCTCAGGAATCGCATATTCATACCACACATGTACAAAAAATGCGACTTTGATTTGTATTTGTCTGTATGGCAGAAGCTGTTCACTTAATTTTTAATATATTTCATTTTATCGCTGAATAAATATGCCAGAACGTTTCTTGATATGTATGGGTAAAATTTGCAAAAACATAAAACTAGACGATGCTTCACCTAACAAATGCAGGAACGTTTTGGCTACAGTTGAAATGGTATTTTGTACGTTAAACACATGAGTTTTTATACATCGATTCTGGTTATACACTAAACAAACAATTTATTCAAAATCCCGAAATATTTTAATCTTGTTTTATTGTTTGCAATTAAATTCACAGGATCTAATAGTCTGGCAATCACTTTGCACTCTGTAATGACAAAGAATTCGTCACGTTCGTACGATTGCTTTGTTGATTGATTAATCTATTGTACTCAATATCAATATTTGATTGTTTAAGTTGAATACCATTCGTGCATGCGTGTATATAATATAAATGCCGCTATTTACATACCGATAAGTTTATTGTTTTTGCGTTTAAATCAAAGTATTATCAGACATGTTAACTAAATCATGGATATGTTTGAAGTGCACAAACCGTTTGATTAAACTTATATCTATCGGAACACAAATAGAAAATATCTTTGATAATCAGGTACTGAAAAATAGCAGAATATGATTAGTTCCCAGTGTATACGTGTATGATATAACGTAAACTAAGACTTGTCTGACCTTCCATAACAATTTGACTATAGCATGTAGGGCCATATTACTCAATACATAAAACCGTTGTAGGCTCTCTGTATGAGATAATACAGTCTTTTAAAAATATGAATATAAGTTCCAACTGATATTTTTATAAACATCATAAAGTAAAAAAATAATACCAGTGTCAAGAACAATATATTTTCACCATAGTTAAACGAAATTGCGTCGATCAAAATGTTGTTCTTTTATTTCATTGTATTTTAAGCTACTATACAGTACACATGTATTTGTTAATATAGTTTGTATGTTGGTTTATTCCATAGGACGAATGCATATACTTTTATGTTCCGACATCTTTGTTATCAAAATCATGTCTTATTAGGGTGAATAGAACATGTTTTACAACTTTACAGTCTTATACAAATGAACTTAATCATTCAATGGTTTGTCAAATTCTGGTGACACATAAGAATATGCTGATATTGTTTTGTTTGTTGGGTATGATTTCGTGTCGAAAGCAATTAACACTAAATGGCACCTGTAGGATGGTATCGAGTACTAAATTTTGTAACAAGTATCTTTTCAGATTTAAGTACCACATATGATAGGATTGTTGAAACAAGTTGTCGTGAGTTATATGCAAGTAAACATATTCCTGAGATTATGACAGTCGTAAAGATATCAGTTTTGCGTTTGCTGAGGATTTTGATGTAGTTGATTCAAATTAAAATTGAAATTATTTCTGTAACCACAATGCTGATATAAGAATAATTGATAAAAATATTTTAGTTTTGAAGAATGTGTATTATAACAGCATACAACAAGATTTCATTTTCGAGAGGTACACATTTGCTGATTCCAAACGCTATAATAGAGGTAAATTAGATGGTACCACATCATACAAAGGAAGCATTGATTAACGAATAGTAATAAACAACTGCCAAATTAAATAGAAAAAGAAGATGACAGTAAATGGGGTCATATGGCTCAAAGCATTGTTCTTGATGATCATCAAAGTGAAATCAAGTTATGGTAATATGAATTAAGTAAACAAAACACGACAACATTAATTCATTAAGAAATATTCAATCTCCTAAACAAGTATTGTTAACACGATGGAGCTGATGTAGACATTTTTACCTAATGCCTTTTAGCAATTAAACAAGTATAGTTGTTATAACTGTTATCACGTTAACAGCTAATGCTTGCCCTGTATAGAAAACAAACGTCTTGTATGACTGGTATCCTTTGGCAAGGTAGAACATTACGAATGATTTCATCGTACGATATAAGACATTGGGATATATTTCTAGCATAAATGCAATTTGGCACCATATCGACATGATCGTTAGGTTCCAAAGTATTTCTTAAAATATTTTGTTTAATGGGTTTGTGCACGTCTGTTCATTTTAATTGACTACGGATGGTTGCATCGGTATGAAAGCAAATACAGGGACAAAGAATTTCATTATAATATCATCAAAAAGCTTTGCATTTAACTGCAGAATTGTCTGCTATCAAAGCAACACAAATTACTGCATTAAATTATGCTAGTTTAGCTAACGAAATATGGTTTAAATTTTCTTTACACCACATGCGCAGATACAAAAATCTAAGCAATGGCCAAATGCAGATTTATATCAAATGACTTAAAATCAATTAATTTACATTAAATCTTAAAGTACATTTAAAGACTAACACTGGCTATGAAATGCCAAGAAATATTACTTCAAACACGTCTAACGAAAAACAATATTTGAATAAGTGTAATATTGTATGAAATATGTTAAAACTATTCGTCGTACTTTAAATTGACCAAATTGACAATAGATCTAAAGCTAAAGTGGAATGCGTATGTTAATTATCAAAACAATACTTTTGATCACAATATACATGTATATTAACAATAAAAGTGTTGTTAAAGATAAAATATTTTCTCCAAATTTTTTAACGTCAACAAAGATTGAATATGGTGTGTTCTTAAAAACGAACCTTTCTTTTTAAGAAATGCGCACATTGTCAAACTTAAATTTCGTTTGACGTATTTATTGTGTTGCTGATGCATTTTAATAACCTTTCGATTTTAAGACAGTTTCCGTATCTTGTGTAAATAATGTGGCTTTAAGACCTTGCCGTAAGATGACAATGAAACATTTGAAATATTCGACGGGCGACTACGGTCACAATATTAGGGATGTTAAGAATATGTTTAATTCCAAAATTAATAGAGCGATATACATCTAATTTACAAAATTATTGGATGTCACTTCTAAAGTTTGCCTGATGTTCTTACTCGGTGAAAAAAACTAGACTCAGCTTATAAAGTGCATATTTACACAGACAAAACATAGCAAAGCCTTAAAACTTCTTTGCAGATAATGGACCTTTCCATGACCACCTATTGGCATATATAACTAAGGTTTACAATTACATTTGTCCCACAAACAAGGTGGTAACCATAAAGAACATGTTATATTTGCGTTAAATGTATTTTTTCAAATAATTCATAATAATACAAATATTAGTATATATATTTTCTTACATTACAATTATAAAGATGTGTATTTATACAGAATGTTATGATACGTAGTATATATATAACATATTGCATAAATACAGTTGTATTATACACTTAATCACCATCTTAACATAAAGTAAAATGTAGTGTAATTAATTCTAATAAAATACAGTTTTGTACGTCATTTAATATAATAAATTGTATTGTAATGTCAAATTGAGTATGTATTATTCATAATTATTAATTTATATAATCTGTCCTTGAACTTCATGTATATATTAATATATTACATACATTATGCAACGTCTAAATTAGGCTTTGTCTACTTATTGTTATCTTATAAATGAACCGTTTGCTAAATTAGCACGATTCCTTATCTCAGTTTTCACTTATTTTTTTGAGTTTAGGTTCGCGTTAGGATTTTAGCTTTGTGTTTAGTCTTTCATAACACGGATAATTCCTCTTGTTGTCCTTTTGTTCAATATTTTCATCACACAAACCATTAAAAACTTTCCGAACGTGAAGTTTTGTATACTGCTGTCATCCATATTTGAAAATACTTTGAAGGGTATCAGTTAGTGAAAATATGTTGACCGTAATAAGTGAAAATATAATAACTATACAAAACAATAATAAGTTTGCTGTTACATGTACTTAAAGCAATTGTTTTAGTTTTAACTTGTCGTAACTAATGGGTGAATAAAGTAGTTTCTAAAAATTGCCTTTTACTTTTTAATAGCCATTCGAACTTCCACCATAACTGTATGTTATATTCAATTACCTTTGCGAGGGTTGCATTTATTACAACATTAGGTACTGGATACCTTTCCGTTAGATTTTATTAATCTTCTACTTTAATCATCCTGACACAGTTTAACCTATTCTTGTTTGCGAGCCATTAAACCCAGACAAACAGACAAAGCATAAAGAAAACAAATTGGTTAAACGTGTTCTTTCATTAATGATTATTATATGTTACTTACTTTATGGTCGTGAATCAGTATTCTTGAATATAAGTATAGGAATATAGTTGTATAGTTTCTTTAGCCTGCAATCAATAATAAACTTTATCTCACCTCTATTATCTATTTTTGTTATGAGAATTTCTTGGACGACAATATTCTATTTACATAACGTACAATGTCTCTTTGAAAGGTCATTGCTTTCTTCCACTCACAAACAGATACAGTCAGTAATTTGATTACTTAGCTAGACAGTTATTATGCAGCATAACTTTGTTATATTGACGTCAACAACATTATAAAATCTCTTTTGAATCATAATGATTTCAAAACTAACAGAGGAGGCAAATATAGTTTATGAAGTTCCCCACCGCTTTCTTAATCAGACTTGTTTACAAACAAAGCATCAACAAAATAAAACAAACATAGCATGTGTATATTCATAAAAAATGTCAGTACCGTCTAATGTTTAATGGATGTGCGTCTCAGACACACTTGGAACATACTTTTCTTTGTATTGTTAGTCAGACTAATATATCATTTTACAAACTAATTTTGAAAGGGACATAATCTACAAGTTACAGATATATACCCTTTAATTTATGTACGTTTGTTGTGGAATAAATAACATCTATACTCGCTTTGACAGGATAAAGAGATGCCACTTAGTAGTCATTTGATAGATAATCATCTAGGCTTATGCCGTTGTTTCATTTCACAAAACATGGAAAGTTGTTTTTAATGAAGTTTGCTTTACACTCTGTGGAACCACATTCAAATTCACATAAATTGATAAAAGTTGTAACATATCACTTTCAAAAACACTTGGAGGTAAACATTAATAAGACTTCCAAGCTGGCAATGCCTTTTAATACATATCGAGTTCTTCGATTTATTTTGCTCAAGAAAATAAATATTTTTTTAAACTTCAATACGGTCATAGCACTCAAGAAGGGAATTCTGACAGTGAGGTATCTACATGGTATAAAGAAAGAAACATTTCTCTTCTTCAACATTGATATAGATCTATTCATTTATTGGTAGACGTATTTTATTCTAAACAACATCTTTCATACTCATTTATTGTTTTTATCACATCATCACGTCGTATTTTCTGCATGACGTAAACCATTCCTGTTTATTGATGAATTCAATCAATACCAGGCGACCTACGATAAATTATAACCAAATATAAAACCTAGACTATGCGCTGTATCAACAATATGGAGAATTATATATCGACCATGATATTGGAATGTGGCACTTGGCAGTTTGTCAAGATTATGTTGAATTACACGACATTGACATTACAAAAGCAGAGACGTTTGTTACAATAATCGTATAATATGTGATTGTATAACACGTTCTGAAGTAGATCTGTGTCATTATATTGTAACATAAGAATTTAAGTATGGAATTATTTAGTCATTGACATTTTCTTTTGCATTTGTTCAACCATTGTGAGCATACTAACTTGGAGGTAGCCTATGACAAAGAATTGTAGCTACCATATGACAGCATAGTGTTATTCAAAATCCAATTATACCCATGTAATTTTATCTGCATCAAAACATAATTCCGATGAAATTTAATTATTATTATGTTTTGGTAAAACTACACGTGACATTCAAACTCAGTGCTAAGACTAAGCGCCACACTGTGGACCCTTTCTTCAATACAAAAAATGTGAAAGTTAAAAGTAGAAAAAGTTTTACAAAATTTTCAATTATGTTTTTTATCATTTCAAAATACACTTTGCAAAAGATGTAATGCTTTCTAAGTTTTTACAAACCCAAGTTTTACAAAATTCAATTTTCTTAATAAATGGTCATTTTACAGGAGCACACATTATTGATATTGTTATAATCATTAAATATACATGACAGAAAATATTCATTTTATAGTTCGGAAGAAGATTTAATCTTCAACCGCGTAAAAACTGCTGTAAAAAGAATTGACAATCAAATTCTATAATGGGTTTCGATCCACTTTCACTTTGAAATGAAAGAATACATATAAACATTAAATAATTATAATTCACAAGTTATTCTTAAAAAATCAATCGAAATAGTATTGAACAAAATTGTGCCAATGCCAAATGATAAAACTTGTTTTGCTGGGAAAAGACGGTGTAAAGGATTGATCAAGACATAACAAAAACGAATTACAACCCTGGAGCGGATCAGAACACTTAATTTTGATATGATGAAGGACTGAAACCATGTTTTTTTATATAAACATGTTGATGTACAGCAAAAACAAAATAAATACAATATGGCCAATTAAATGCCGAGGTCATCCTTATAAAAGTCTCTTTTTTTTCCGAATTTTGTTTACATTGACCTTCACGTTAAGTAAACGTCGACAATACATTGGTCTCGTCTAGTGTACTCAACATTTTCTTGTAATACATGACCTCAGCGATCCATTAAATATTTGATTGATTAATTGTGCTACTGAATGAATATTTTAGTAGTTTGTCATTCTTGCTTTCAAATCAATATATCTCGTCCTAAACTAATTCTTACTTCTTACAGTTAAAAAATGAGAATAACCAAATATATTTAAACTTTTTACCTCTGTAGATTGATCAATAAGTTATCTTAGATGTAACTGACATTAAATCTTTATAATACATTGTTATCAGAAAGACAAGTGTGAAAAGATTAATTAATTGTACGACCAGGTTTATGCCCGTGTATAGAACCTGACTAGCGATTGTGATGTAAATGCATTTAACATGTTTGCATTAACCAAAAGCAATTCTGGTATCACTCGTGTAAAATTGCGATTCACTTACTCACCCGAGAAGCTTTGAAAGTAATGAAACATGATAAAATAGAGTGTCATTTAAAGATGCCATTCCAGCTCACTTAGCGATTAGCAGTTCTTTTTTGTCAGTCAAAATAACTCATTTGATATGCATTCGTATTACATTGTTTGCATACGAACCATCCCAGTTGATTAACATTAAAAAGCTAATTACATGCAGCAAGAACAAAATGTTGTTTATGACTAGTTTGACTGAGTTAATCCTATAGACGTATTATATCAAATGTGTTACTACTTAAGATGGTCGTTTCGTCATAAATTTTAGATTGCAGTGAATTACGTAAGTAAATGTAATGATAAGCGGTTGTACCAATTTATCAACGCAGGTAAAATATACCTGCAGATTCTTGAATTGATAGAAACAAGGTTTTTCAAGAAATGTTAGCTGGTCCAAAAAATAACAGTGTACAGTCTCAATTAGATATAGATAAACTAGTGAATAATTTATTAATTAACTGATCATCGTGAGAGATTAAAGTATTAGGCTATTATCATTGTGACTGTATACAAATTAGCTAAAAACAAGATATATTGATTTGAAAACAAGAATGACAAACTACTGAAATATTTATGTAGTAACACATATAATCGATCAAATATTTTATGGGATCAACGTGGTTTTGAATAACATGAAATTTGATATATTATTGCTTAACGAGTTTATGTTGGCCAGCTCTATGTTAAAATGATATACATGTATTATGATTTAAGGGATTATCATGATTTAAGACTTTAATATCATGACTAACACAGTCCTTGGACTACAAAAGTGAATGTAGCCATTTATCTGGTACAAACATTATTTCAAACATATGTAATGAAAAAAAGGTTTTTAATTAATGAAGTTTTACATTACTATGTTCTAGTTATTTATTGCACTTCAATTTGACAGTAGATCAAAACATTTCGTAAAATGTTGGTGTCAGTACTTAAAACAATAGTTTTGACCACAACATGTTAAAGATGTGATAGAACTTCCTCAAGGTTACAATAATAAACTGTAAACTATTTTTTATGATGTGTTTTAACGATAACAACCAAATAAAAACATTTAAGTGTGCTCTTATATAAAGGGTCCTTTTTTAAGATATAAGTTTAAAAACACATTCCATGTCTGCTGTAAATGAATATAAATTCATACAGCGGCTTTAAAAGTGCAATTATTTAACCTTCCAATGACTGCCAAGGTTGAGGTGTAATATTCATCGAAAGCCTTCTACGTTTCGCCTTCACAGTGCCAAATTGTGTATTGAAAGCTCATTAGAGCACACATTATCTCTAAGTAGTGGTTTTATTAATTATATTACCTTATGATCTAGTTCATTTTAACATGATACCATATATCATTTTTATTCAGATACCACTGGGTGATGACTGATGAGTATAAATCGTAAGAAAAGACGAATGTAACTACATGTATTTTGTAACTGGTACATTTTTCTTTATCGTGATACAAAATGCAGTCGAGCTTAAAAGCAAACCTTCTAAAGACTAATCCAGAAATATTATATCCGCTTTGTCACAGTTGTTACGTTTTGTATACATTGGTGTTCTTACATAATCAATACAAGTGTATTAAGCTCTAAAATGTCATCGTAAAATATCATATCTTTCTCGTCGCAAACTTTCAACTTAAATTAATTCAATAAAAAACGCACCAAAGGTCCAACACAGGGTCGCCATTATTGTTAAGCAACGACTTGTCATGAAAATTTCTAAAATCATCACTCCTATCAATATCTTTGGAAATCACCATTGCTTTAGCTTTTAACTTTTTGTATTATGTTTTTTTCTTTTCGGTGTTGGTGTTTCAATTATATTATTTCGATTACAAAACGTAAAACCAAATCAACAATGTGTTTTTGTTTATCTCTATATAGTACAGTGATATCGTGCAGCACTGTATCATCACTTGAAGATTGCTTGTCTTGATTAAACGATTCACCTATCACAGTAAGTTTAAATCGTACCGAAAGTGAATGAAGACTATAATCCATGTGGCCCAATTAGAGATAGTATCATCAAGTACTAATTTTAATAAGATTAATGATAATTTATTAAAGATAATAAAGTATATGTATCGCATAACATATAATAGTTGTGTCTGTAAACGTTATCTGAATGGATAACTTTTTAGTTATAAGTTACGTATAGGCTGTTGTTCTCAACTGTCAAGGCTTGGATGCTTATATTGAGACCCTCAAAAATTATCATACCACGCAAGCAGTTTTATCTGATCATAATCCGAAGGTAAGATGATGATATGTGCTCTTTCAGCTTAATGTAAATAAAATTCGTTTTTCATTGTTATGTCACCTCCTATCGAAATTTCCATAAAATCATATACAATGAAAGTTCAGATATACGCATGCATGCTCGTTGTACACCCAAGTTCAATCCTAGCTGTGGTGACAGCTGTAACTACTAATACCAAAGTCATTGTAACAAGTCAGGATCTTTTGATTATACTTCAAAGTATTTTACATATGGTCGAATTAACAAGATTTCAATGATGAAACAACGAGATATGAGTATGTTATCCCAATCTTCTTGTTTATGATATTATTGAAATGTCAAATTAAAATCACATAGAAAACGTGACATTTTTATTGTTTACTGACGATAATTTGTTTGCCAGAGTTTATAATTACAAATCATTAACAAAACAATGAGTAAGTAAAGGATTAGACATAGCTTGTTAAGGATAACATGATATATTGTTTACATAGAATATCGTTTAGATTTGTCTCAAGTTATCCTAATCGACCTTTAGATACTTGATTATTTAGTATTAGCCTCTTGATACTCTTGTAAGATGTGTGTAAACGTATGAAGAATAAATCTGTAGTTTGATGTTTGTCAGTCGTCCGGCTAACTGTTTCTGAAGATAAAACAATAAAGTCAAGCTTTAACCTAGTCAAACACTCTAGATCGAGCGACATTCGTTCAACTTGAACCAGCAGTGGTAAGGTAAGCAAGAACCGTATGACATAGAAGTCGACCATACTTCAATAAGGTAAAACAATAAATGTAACTGGCAAATATGATCTAACAAACAGTTTTTTCAATTAAATATTAGTTTTGATAATTTAAATTTGTCAGTTGATACTTTAATTTATATGTTGTCTTCTAAGTTAATACAAACTACAAATAAGCTTTAAAACAGCACCACTTCTCTTGCTGAGTTATTAATAATTGATGTGTTATTCGTAACTATTAACAGTTATAAAGAAAACTTTAAATTAATGTAGAAAACATTATCTTCAATAAAATAAATGCACTGGGGTACAAAAGTTGTTTTACACTTGTTAAATCTTGATGTTGTGAAAAACTTTGAAATTCTTAATAAGTCGTTATTAATTTCACAACTAATGTACAGTTTATTTTGAACCGTCGATACTGTTCTTTTATATATTTTAAATATACAATGAAAATGTATTACAAAATTGTGCCTGCAATAATTTTTGCAACTAGAAATATAAGAAAGTAGGAAACATTACAGGCGTAAAAAAACAATATTAGACACAAGTGTAATAATATCAAACGCCAGTTAAATACAAACTTCAAGAATGTTGTTAAAAGAAGTAGACAAAGGAATAACGCATCCTTGCACTATCAGTGATAACTTTAGAGACATGTATATATAAATGTATAATATTCACTAGTGAACTAAACTATTCGTATCAGCATGAGTCACTGTATACATCGTGATTGATACATGTTTGTTTTCTCCCCTCGCTTGATAACCACTAGCAACATAGACATGGTGGCTGGCAATTTTCCAACACGTCTACTTTATCGCGGTGTACATCGCGAGATAGTGAAATATGATGTTTAGTTATGTGGTTTATATACAATCCAAGTTTGACGTAAATATTTATACACAACTAAAGTATTGATTTAAAAGCTCATTTTTGTACATTTCTTTAATTAAAAGAAATGTTGATACTAGTGTTTTAATGAATGTGTATATATATATCATTATTAATGATTAAATCAATATGTCAGTATTCGTCTTCTTTCCAATCATCTGATTAAGTTTGTTGTACAATAGATTCTATCACAGCAGACAGGTCACTACTTGCATTATTTTCCTCCTATTTATCTATGTAAGTGTGTTAATTATAGACTTATGGCACATCAAAACAGTAAAAGGTAGATCCGTACCAAATGCGATTGAAGATTATTATAAGTCTGACTGAAGGAGTATCAAGTACTAAATTGATGTAATAAATATTGATATCTCGTAGGTTAGTTTGTACATGTTTTGATGAATTTATTTCAACACACTTTAAACTAACTGTATTTGTATAAATGTCAATATAATATGTTTGAACTAACTTTTTCAGTTAAATTTGTTATAATGTTATTTTAAAGTACATCTATTGATTTTTAATGGAACAGGCCATGTTCAATGTCGCAATTGATGTTAACGACCTGCCTATATATCTTTACGATCATACATACTAGTTGAAATATATACTTTGTACTTTTAAAATGAACTTGTCTTTTTATGGTAACATGTCAGTGTATCTACCTACACAGTTAACATGTGTAAAATTAACGTCACATTTCCCTAATAACAGTCTTTTTAAAAAGGCTTTCTTAATGTATTGTTTTATAATATACTATTACTAAGCATCTATTTATTCAGGTTGACATATACAGTGCACATACAAACATATGACAGATTGGGTCAAGTTGGGTGAATAAATGTTTGATTTAGTTCGTTAGTTTTTGGAAATCATTATAGATACATGTAGCTTTAAATAAATATTGATAGGTTTTCTCCAGCACCTTTTGTGCTGCTTGAATGTCAAACTTGTGAACTATTGCATGGTTTTCTAGACTTGACTTTATTACAACTTTGAATAACGAATTTATATAAAGTACGATTGTAAAAGTCTACCGATCCTGGACCACAATTAATCATCATATACAGAATAAGCGTTGTTATAAACTATATCATTGCAATTTGTAGTGTTGCCTGTAAACCAGAGACACCCGTGTGACCACATACCAGTGCCACAAACCAGTTGTAGCAACCGCTACGCCACAATATACATGCTTTTTAAAAGTACAAACTATACACCTGCGGTTGTATGTTTCAAGTGATGACTCGATTTGCGGAAATGAAATGTGGCCATAAAACTTAGTACATATTATTTAAATATATTTAATCAATATAAATGTACTTTACACGTGTATATATTTCTACAATTTTATATGTGAGTTCATAGGATGGTAATGAAGTTTCTTGCTGAAATTTTATAACGGTGGTAAAATATGCAGACATAGACGAAGGCGTCTTGAGGAAAAATATTGAATTACTTTTTCTTTCAACATTTGAGTTGTTTTAAGATTCTCGACATTTGTATGTGTAAAGGCTAATGAGATAGATTTTCCTCATACCAGCGAACTATTTCATATAGATTCTTGTGTCAATTCTTATGTTAGTAGAAACTTAATAGGTCAATGAGTTTTAAAAAATAAGAGGAATTATTAGGTTCGAAATTTGATATTTGTAATTTTAACTCTTAGGTGTTAAAATAAACCTAAAAACACCAAACAAAATGGCTGACCCGTTTATTTTCATGTCGTAGCGATATTTGTGAAAAGTTAGAAAACATGTAAACATGAAAGAAACATATGATATTTGTCAATTTTGAATCAGATAATTATACTTCAACTTCTGAGCTGAGTGAATGACATTTTCACTCGTGGACAAAGCCACTCTTAAAATTAAGTTTCTCACTCGGTGAAATAAAATCGTTGTTACACCGAAGTCGACTAATATGCTCTATGATATCTTTTACATCATTCAACTACAAAAACCTACCATCTATTAAAATCTGGAATACCTAAATAACAACAATATTTGTAAATACATGACTCAGTGAACAGGAATGTATGGGATGATTACAACATTTTGTTTTACATCTTTCCTTGTTTTATTGAAACTGTTAATAAAACAATTTTCCTTTTAAGCTGGTTGTTTTGACTTAGTAAACATGGTCCTGATTACCTCTCACAGACAGCATTAGAGTCGTGAATTAAAGCCAAGCGATTATTTTCTTATTTTTATTTTACTTTAATTTATGTTGTGATGAAATAAATACAACACGCTCATTTGGGTGAATGCTTAATAAATTAACCCTAAAAATAATTGCATGTGGTCTTCAAAATAAAATCAAGCATTTAAATGGGACGAATTACGTAAGAAGTAATGTGCTTTATACCATTTGGAATGACTCTTAACCCAGACAAAAAAATCAAATACACTTTTACTTTGTCTTCTTCGTGCATTTTAAAGTAAAAGTAGATCAAAACAGAAAGTAAAATTTGAATGGCAATTTTTAAAACAATAAGTTGGGTTATAAACTATTTCAGAGGAAATCTTGCCTTTACCTCGTGACTTTTTGCGATCTGTTTTGGTCAAAATATCACAACCAAATGACATTAAATCTGTTCCTTTATGAATAATAAACATTTGTATGGTTATATAAAATATGATGCATTATATAATGTCATAAATGTAATCAAATGAGCATGACAATTTCCTTATCTCAACGAGGAAATATATTCTGAAGGATTTTTGTATATTATTTATCAGCTTTATTTCATTCAGAGTAAGTTTTGTTTCCTCCTGTGATTAAAATAAATGGGTTTGGCTTTATATAAAGAGTAATTAAGTGTTCTAACATTAAGTTGTATTGTTAAGGAAATTAATTCAAAATGAAGTCATGTTCCCACAAGTTAGAATATTTCAATCACATGCCCAAACTATCAATTGATATGCTAAAGATCACGTTGATATTGTTAAATGTTTTATATTGATATAAGCCAATCAAAAACATTGTACTTACTATAATATCCTGATTGATATCATAATGTCACATGTAAATGTGAGTACTTAGCATTTTATATACTAAAGTTGATCCTCTTATCTAAAAGGTCGCTCTGACGTTTGAAACAACATTTGAAAATTATTGTGAAGTTTCTCTATTAAGGCCATCAGAATCGATAATCGTAATACTAGGAGAGTCTTAATTTAACAATGTACAGTGAATTTATACATTGTGACGCATTATCAATTTCGTGTGATATTCATATTATTTGTCGAATAAATGATAACACACGTGTTCTTTATTAGACGTGGGCTGAATATCTTTGGTTTTCTTTTAACATTTATTTGGTAATAAAATAAAATGAAAGGTTACTTAGTGGAGATATCGGTGATCGCTTGATATATTTGCCTCGAGATATTAACGAAATAATTTACCGAAACTTCCTCAATAAACAGTTCTATGTAACGAAAGTAAATTACATAAAATTAATGTGATGTACTCGTGTACTGTCTATCCACGCAAAAGTAGACTACAGCAGTTTCTTCGTTAAGATGAATGTTTAGAATGTCCAATTTGTAAGAATAATATGAATCCGTTAACATAAGTACAATTTACAGTATTTATGATGTCATTTTCAGAATTGATAACGTATTGCACAAAGTGTGTGATGTCATTTTCAAAACTGATGACGTATTGCACAATATTTATGATGTCATTTTTAGAATTGATGACGTATTTTACAATATTATGATGTCATTTTCAGAATAAATGGCGTATTGTACAATATTAATTATGTCATTTTCAGAATTGATGACGTATTGTACAATACTTATGATGTCATTTACAGAATTGATGACGAATTGTACAATATTTATGATGTCTTTTTCAGAATTGATGACGTATTGTACAATATTTATGATACCACTTTCAGACTTGGTGACATATTGCACAAAATTTATATACATGTATTAAATGTGATTTTCAAAACTTATCATGTAATATTCAATATTTGTAAATACGTTTTAAGAAACCAATTGTTGACGATTAACACAGTATATATAATTTTGTCTCTCGAACCAATGGCGTGATTTACTATACGCAATTTTAATCAGTGACTTATGACACATTGTAAATATTAATGACAAACTTTTATATGATATTTATAAGTTATTAGAAAATATATTATGCTGAATCAGATTATTTCTGTTTTAAAATAGAAAGTTAGCAATGAGATAGTGAACGACATTATTCGTAGATATAAAGTTATTAGTTGCGTAATGTTCTTGACGCATGCACTCATATTGCTTTCTACCTCACTGTTATGTTCAGTACAATAAAATGAATAGCACATACCTATGTGGGTGAACACTCATTATATCATTATTAAACTGTAATTGATTGAATATTACAAAATAAACCTCATAGATAGAAGTTAGGTATGGTATATGGAGAAGTTACAAGCCTTGTAGAACAGTAGGTGAGTACTGGTTATAGACAAAAGGGTTCAATAAAACAAGGTTAAGTGAGCTGGCCGTCGTAAAATTGGCATGTGTTGACGCAGTGTGAAAACCTACAAAAAGAAGGAGCCATATTGCACATGCTATTTCATACCTAGTACAACACGCGTTGTATGTTTGCGTTCATTCAAGATACTTGAATAAAATGTTGACATTACCTTTTTGCTACAATTATTTAAAGATAAAAGTGCATAGAGCTATATATTAATATAACATTTAGCAAAATAAGTATTTACAATATAAACAGACTAATTTATAAAGTACTTAATTATAGTTGATACACAACATGTACTCTGACAATATATTTTTAAACACTCAAAGTTTATATGGCATAATCTATCAAGTACAGCCTTGTCTCATTTTACGTCAAATACAGAACGTTGTAATTTTAACGCTATGTCACGTGCTGCTACATCTGTTAATATTTTCTGCTGATTAAAATATTCTAGCCCATCATGAATTATCCAGACTTGAAATTCACATATAAACCATTCATTTTACGACAGTTAAGTTCCTTTATTAAAACGATGATCCTTACACCGGAATGGTCTTAATATTGGGACCGTTTGCTCCTTAAAATATGTAATCGGGACACCTAGAACCCTAGAACAAATACATTCATTCGGAATACAAAGGATTCTAAAGAATTCTCAGGATCCGTATCTATAGTTACACTGTATAATGTTATCTGTCAGAACGTGATATTTTTTCTTGACTTGCTAATTTATCTAAATGTATATTTATCATCGTTTCCGTAGCATTAGCGTTAATAACGTACGGCACGTTATGATTTAATGCTTAAATTGCCTGTAATATCAAAATACATCAATAAAACATGATAAAACATAGTATAAATGATTATTGCAACTGTTGTCAGAATGTTTTATGTACAAAGATAAAACATGGAAATTAACGGTTAAGTATAAAACATTTACGAATGTTACAGAATTCCCATCATTGAAGTATGTTTGAATATCAAGTGTATTTATTATATGGTTATATAAAGGTTTTCAAGTGTAGATATCCGAGTGGTTTTTGCTATACGGAACTTCCTTGTTTCGACGTTTATTGATAAGAAAGTATATATTTATTTGTTGCGATACATAAAGGCAAATACTAGTAGTTAAAAGAATGATTATCAAGTATTACATTTTTATGGTTATATTCTTAACAATTTTCCAACTCCGCAGTTATTTATCGGGTAATATAACCTATGAAGCACTGATGTATTAAAATCATTTTTTACATTTACTGCCTGATTTGTTTAATTCGTTGAAAACCATTGTATATCTATTTAAATGTACTTGATGCATTTTCAATAGATTAAATGTCATAGCATGATGTCTGCAACTTCGAATTTTAAAAGCGAGTGAGTGCACCTTGTGCCAACAGCATGCCCTCCATCTTCAACTAAAGTTAGAAAAGTCGTTGAGTATATTCCAAATTTAAAAAAAAGGGGAGAAAATATAAAACTGCTGATAATTGGTCTGTCAGCTAAACATTGCAACTTCAATTCTAAAAATGTGACCAAAAACTAATATTTGCCTTATAATCCTTATAACTATTATAAACATGTCTAGAGGCTGGTATTGAATCGAAATCACGAATTCCAAATCGAAATAGAATAGACATCCTCGCAATCGATTCTCGATGTATCGAATGGAATTGTTTCAGTCCTAATATTTACATAATGTAAACACACTACCAACAACCAGACTTTAAAATCTATCAACAGAACAAAAAATGACTGTTTTTACTTCAAACTAATTCACGTCTTCATTGTTACACTCTGATACTTGAAAAGAAATTTGAAATAAATCTTATAAAATACATGTAATTGTCAGTTCCAATTCACTGTACATTGATTTTAGTCAAACCACTAGAGTTTCTTATAATGGCATATTCGTTACAACATTGATTTAATTAACAAAACTGATGATCAATATAGCAAGAGTTACAACTAAGTTAAGATTTTTGTGAAACGATCTTTGCATGTGGCATTTCAAGAAATATACGCCTTAGGAACATAAACATAGATTGGCTTTTTGAAAAAAATCTACATATTCACGAAACACTCTTTGGATATACAATCTTCATTCAAATTCTACTAAGAAATCTTGTACTGAAAGTTGCAATTATTCATATTTTGTAAAATTTTCTGGCGGAGCTTTGTTGACTCTACCAAACGAGTGGAAAACATTACACCAAAATAATCAATCAGCTACTGTGATAAAAACTTGACCTGGCGTTACAACCGCCTGATATTTTGCAATATATTGTTTTAATATGACTGGTTTGGCTTTGTTCAAAAGAGTCTATGAAACTTGCAGAAACTACCTATTGTTAACTATGTCCAATATCTTGTTATGGCACCATCCAAACAACACACATTATACATGATAGACAAAAGTTGTGTTTCATAACTAAGGTCTTCATGTCTGAATGAGAAGATTTAAAATACTTTGATGAATGTCCTACATAATTATATGTTTGTCTTTTCAGTACTACATGTACAAGTAGTCTTGTTATCCAGCTGTATCAGACAAGGATTTATATCAACTAGTGTTGTGGTAGCTGTCATGTTACTTATGACATAGCATCAAGTTCTTCCTCGTATAAAAACATAACAAAACAATCCTTTGTCAACTCAAAATCATAAGACATAATACAGGAATAAATACAAGTGTTACATGAATGAAGTAGGAAGACAGAATTCAAATATATGCATCGTATAAATAGGAGTTTGAAACCGTATTAGGAACAATAAATATAACCAAATCTACATACATCCCACACAGCCACAAAGGAAATAAGAGTTTATGTTTTCACTGTTTTTGTGGCATCCTTGATGTATAATGTTGTTTGATTTGGCCATTTAGTAATCCATGCATGTTATTTATGTATTAATGTTTTATATGTCATGTTGTAACATGAAAATAAATCTATAGACAAAAAATAAAGAGAGGGATGTCTTTATTCTGTTTTAAATGTTTGCCACGATCAAACAACGAAAACAAAAACCTAAGGAGTTTTGTACACAGAAATAGAGAGGGGCTGGAAGATTGGAGAAGAATTAGAATAAGTTACATACGTGTGTAAACCTGAACTCAGACGTTTATTTTGCAATTTAATTCATTGCCCATGATTTGAAAGGCATTATACAACCAAGCGATTCGTTTTACAAATATATGCATAACTTTTAAAATTTCACAAACGCAATAAACATGTTTATAATTTGATGAGATTTTATCAACAATTTTCAATTACTTCGTTTACGTCCTTACATTGATTGGCTAATGTATATCTTTTTATTATTTCCTTGTACATGTATATGAGGAAATTATTTTAGTTAAATATCATTTTATGAGTAAGTGAAAAAATAACTGCAAAGTCACGTCCTATATAGAATTGAGACAGGCTTCTTGCATTTACTAGTGACAGCAAGTAAGTAAGGCAAGTATTGGTAACAGAAGGAAAGTCTAATTAGCAAATTACTTGCCAAAATGCAAACCTAAAATATGTTGATGAGCGACCCGAACAAACAAATACATGTAGCATTTACAATTATGTGATTACGATTCATAATCTCGTACATTTATAGTGAACAATTTAACTTATATGATCACTGTGGAGTTCAGGAATATGTTCATTTCCTCATCATGCGCAAGTTTGGTCAATATCTTTGTTAACCTACTTTATATCACCAAGTTTTTATTACACCACAGGTATATATAGGAATGTATACATGTACCTCGTCAGATAGTAGAACGGCTGATAAAAAAAGTTCATTAAACGGGCGTT
Source organism: Mactra quadrangularis (assembly GCA_025267735.1). Lineage (NCBI taxonomy): Eukaryota > Metazoa > Mollusca > Bivalvia > Venerida > Mactridae > Mactra > Mactra quadrangularis. The sequence goes on along the minus strand of CM046305.1, from coordinate 26,715,318 downwards.
TAACTTAGTATATGTATGTAAACATGTACTTGTATAAAGAAACACGCCATTACGAGTATGGCCCTGTATTACAACATGTGAAACCACTTCATATATGAAACTTGTCCAAAGATTGTGAAACCATTTAAAATTGCAAAACAGCTTTAAAACACAAGAAACTTGTGAAGCAATTTTGTTTTCCCAATAGATCTAATTCAGCACTCAAATTTATGGGGGTTTCCGTCGGTACACAAGCAGTACAAAGTTTATTACACATTATTACTGAAATGCACGAAATACGGATTAAATCCTATTCTTATTTGTACACTTATTTTCATTATGACGATGAAAATTTGTTTGTACCACAGGGGAAACACTAAATATTTGAATTCCGGCTACAGTCTAAAAAGAAGTTCGACAAAAGGCGATTTTCTGAAAAGTGGAGTTTGCTTTTAAAAGAACAAAGTATGTATACTATACATGTATGTCTATGAATTCTTAAACGTTAATTTATTTAATTGTACCGTATTACTTGAAAACCCTCTAGGGATTTACGTTGTCTGGCGTATATCCTGTTTCCGTTCATCTATGATTAAAACTCTATTTCCTGTTGAACAAATAAATGGTATGTATGTGAATGATAATGTGAGTTAAATACCAAGTACTCAGGAAAAATACGAATGTCTGGTCTGTTTTGTGGTAAAGCATAACACGACATAGATTAATATTGGCTGTCGTAAGCCTGTCAAAAAGCGTTTTGGTTCAACATTTATCATTAATGAATCAAATAGAAAAAAATATATGATAGAAAAGTACTGTGGTATGCAAAATATATATTGTATTAAGCAGATGTACTGTTCAACTCATGATTGTTTGTTTGATCATACGGACGAGCTGTCAGAATATATAGAACTCTTTTGAAAAATTCGACTTCACCTACAATATAAGATATTTGATGTCTCACTCTTTGCGTATGTATTACATGAAGTTGGTGTTTTGCGGTAATGCTAACTAGTGCGTTCTTGATCAAGTAACGATCGCAATTGCACGTAGGCAACTATGTATCAGGATTCAATTAGGATGGATTTATCATAAACTCAATGTACATACGTTGCATTGTATTCCATTATGCTTATTTGTTCCAACATTTTGTATATAGCGCCATGTTGTTAAGTATCAAGGACTGGTATGTGTCGATATTCATAATACATATGTAAGTTATAATAATATGATGGCACATACATAAGTCGCAGTGTTTAAATCAATTTTTGGGCATCCTAATTCTGACCAAATAGTATTTCCGCAAGTCAAACCATTTTATTAAATGGTACTGTATCATTGACATTGTTTTACGATCTGTTATACTGAGGTTTTTATCTCAAATTAATAGAAGATATTTAGACGTGCATGATATTAACAATTCTGTATATGCAATGTAAATTTGAATAACTAACGAGTCATAAAAATACTTTACAAGGAATTAATAAACTTACATTCATTGTATATGTAACTTATTCGAGTTTTTTATTAAGGAAACCACAAACTTTTCCTCATATCATACTTAATCTGATGATAGTGCAAACTGCAGAAACAATGTAGATTAGCATTCCTTAAAAGTTGATCACTTCAGAGGAGACAGCCAATTAAAACAGAGATTTTGCATGAAAGACTCGAACTGCTAATAGACGAAAGGTAATACAACATGATATTTTTTCTAACGCGAATTTGTAATAGTGATTAAGAATGCAGATACAAAACGTTAAATATATAGGAATATCAACGATTAAGGCAATAGAAACCGGTATTTAAAACAAAAACTATGTGTAACATCAAATCTTTACTTTTAAATCTTTCACCTGCAACAAGGTTTTATTAATGTGAAGCACGCTTTAAATATGATTCATTATTTATGTCATATTCTTTGCATGTATATGTAGTCATGAATTTGAAAAAGGTTGTAGCTACAAGCACGGTACTCTCCAATTCATCGGTTCGAAAGATTCACTAGTTTACTTTCTTCCTCTGCTAAAATACTACGTACTAACTGATATTTCTATTTTTAGACAGACAAACATAAACGTTTAAATTGCATGTCTGTCGCGTGATTTTTTTTAAAAAAAAGATGCAAAGTTTCTCACGCCTGTAATTTCAAAATGTCGAAATGCAAAGATGTTGGACAGTTTTGCATTAGTTAGATAATGGAAAATTAACAAAAATAAAAGTAAATATTGATCTTTTTAAATGTGTATCTCTGATCTTTTAACTGTAAACATAGAGCACTTTATTGAACTTAAATACAAATTGTAGCCTCGCTATATATGACGTCATGCGAGGTTGCATTCGTCACTAGTTTGATCATACCATATAAGTCAATGTTTACCCGTTCAACCAATGAAAATGCGTATAAAGGTTTTCAGCTGAATTGGAATTTGGTAAACTTTCATTGGTCGTTTAAAGGTTCATAGTAAAGGTCAATATCATAAATCGACACGTTTTAAGGCAGCGGGTGAATGTAATGTATTCACTGAGCTGCGAGGGGAGCGTACAAGCATGGGCAAGTAAACGATTCATTTCGTTTTAAAATACGTTTATTTAGCTTGACTTAATGCTTGAAGAATGTCACATTAAAGTTATCTCTATCTTTAAGTTTGATATCCATTTTAAAAGTGTTTGTAATATTCCATTTCAATTATCATTCAACCTTGTTACTGTTTTATATTATTAAATTATCATTTGAACCTTTTACTGTAAATCGTTTTTCAATAATAATTAAGACTTGTTCTTCTAAAATATTATTTCAATTATCACTAAAACTGGCCGTTGTTACATATTATTTTAATTATCATAAACACTAGCCGTTGTAATATATTGTTTCAATTATCAAAAAACACCGGCTGTTGTAACATATTATTTCAATTATTATAAACACTGGCCGTTGTAATATATTATGTTAAATATCATAAACACTGGCTGTTGTAATACATATTTCAATTATCATAAACACTGGCTTTTTAACACATTATTTCAATTATTTAATTAAACAATGGCCATTTTGACATTTTATTTCAATTATTTAATTAAACATTGGCCGTTTTGACATTTTATTTCAATTATCACAAAAACTGGCTTTTGTAACGTATCATTTCAAAAATCATTAAGCCTGGTCGTTTATGATTTTATTTCAGTTATCACTTAAAGTGGCACAGTTGTAACATATTATTTCAATTATCACTATAACTGACTGTTGTAATACATTATTTGGATTACCATTAGGACTTGTTCTGACTTCTAAAATTTAATTTCAGTTATCAAAAAGACTGTCGTAAAATATTTTTTAAATAAATATTAAGAATATTGAAATATACTGCAACTATCAATAAAACATTTTCATGTTTTATATTGATTTACTTATTTTGTTTTGATTAATGAAAAGGTCTTTATTTTTAAATATCCATTGTTTGAATTGTGCTTATTTATGATTTGTTTTATTTTCTAATGTGGTTCTCGTCTTTTATATCATTTCATTTTTAAATTCAACACATTTGCCTTTGCATTATCGTTTGTTGTAATTATAAATGATTTAGTAACCCCATATATTGCTTCTAATTCTAGTCTAAACACATTATTAATTATCTATTATTAGCTTAAAATAATACTTAATGTTGTTTTTTCATGTAATGTAAGTTGTGATAAATGATATTGCTAATTATTGTTAAAAGGATGATTTTTTATATTATTGCTTCTGTTTTGTACATGTAAATTGTGATAACTTTTATTATTTCATTTATTGTTAGTAGTTATGAGCGGTTTAAGTTATTGTTTCACTTATTGTATAGTTCTTGTAAACCGTCCTGAGTGAACTTAGTGTAATTATTACCTGTACCTTTAAGCTTGACTTTCACATCACTAATAAAAGCATCATATTCCATATGCGTTTGCAAAATCTAGAGATTACACATATATCAGATAGGTGTTAGTGTATGGTCAACATTGAATTTTGCAATTGTTTATATACATGATTGCCTACTTACCAAATTTGAAAACTACAAAGGTTTTAAGATCGAGAAGCTAGAGGGTACATGAATGTTTTATATGACAAACCACTCCACTGGATTCCTGCAAAAGCCAGTGTCATGTTTAGAGTCATTGTTATGGTGTTCCGTGTGATCAAGGGCACTGCACAAAGCTATTTCAAATAATATTTATCCAAGCAAAATTTGATTACAACGTGACAATAACTTTATTAATTCTAGACGACGAACAAAGAAGGCGTATAGATCTTTAACAGTTGATGGTCCAAAGTGGTGGAACATTTAATCAGGGCACTTAACAACGTTAACAACGTGGCCTAAACTCATTTAGCTTATTTCTTGTATAACCAGTAAACAATTTTAAGTGCAATAAAATATTTTTAAAATGCTTTTTGTGCCGTAAAAGTGACATGTATTTGTATTTCAATTATTACTAGTTGTGATTGTTTTATTTTTACTTTTTTGTTTATTGTTAAATACAGTTAAATATTGACTTTCATTTTCTATTTTATTGTTGTTATAATTGACGCAAATTTTATCACATCTTAATCCTTTATGTGATTTAATAATAATGTTAGACTTTTCGGTCCCTTAATTTAGTGGCGATAATGTATTGTTTACACACATAACATTATATTTTCGAAACTGAAATATTTGATTCAATTGATTAATCTAATCAACTTACGTGTCTTTACAAAGCCTATAAAGATTTATTTTGCTATTTGCTAATTTCAACATCAAAAAAACTATTCTTAGAAATGCCCATCATCTTAAATTCAAACTTACTAATTCAAGTATTCATTGAAATAATTGTGTTAAATAACTAATATTAAGTCATTTTAGTAAATTTAGACTTGACTGATCATTGGTGTAACATAAAAAATGGTATTGTCATATAAATTAATTTTGACATAAATTGTTTATTGCTTTGTTTCATTTGGTTTAATAGCACAGCAGCACAGAAATGTAATATCGTGCCAAAAGCTATTACAGTTAGAAACTGATACAAGATAATTTAACAGAAATCTAGTACTAACTTCTGTAATAAACATTTTTCAGATCAATCGAGTACAACTCAGTATGAATTAAAATTGGTGTAATTGGCAAGAACACGTGATAGCAGCGATAAAACAACAGTTTAATAAATATAAAATGACGAATGTTAACATTACTATGGATACTTAAACAATGCTTAAACAATCGTCTTCATTTTATCATAATTATGATTCTCTAAAATGTATATAAAACTCTCAACTACATTTTGTAACTGTTTCAAAATTATATATTGAATACGTTTAAATGTAAACTGCTTTTCTAAAATACATTAACTATGGAAAACAAAAACTATTATTATTGTGCATGAAAAAGTGTAATCTAATATGCTACGGTACGTTCGTGCATTTAACATGCACTTTGTTAAAACAGTGTATTTAAAAAAACAATAAATTTACTATACAAACGTATTGTATTGAGAAAATTAAATTTTCCTAAACATGAACCATATGGTTATACTTCATTAATAATTCAAAGTTATATTGACAATGGTATGGAACAAGAATTACAGTATAGTAAAATATAATATATGTATTAGATTGTTCATTACATTAATCAATATCTATCATTTCTCAAGACGAGATAACTTTAAAGCACGATAGAAATATATAGTCTTACAATTGAAATTGTAGCCTATGTAATAGTAATTTGATAAACTATTCAAACGAAAGATGATATTTAACAACTGAATAGCGACATGGAAATGGGAGGATTGATAGAATTCATGCTATCAATATCGAGTATTTTGTGATAAAGCATTAGAGTAAAGTGACCTACTTATCGTTCTTGAAGCGGCGTATTTTGTTTTGGAAGAAGTACATAGCCAGTATCAAATTTCATACATTTCGCGGAGGCTGACAAACTAGGTTATAGAGCAGTAAGAGGAAAGGAAGAAGAGAGGCCGATAAAACTGCTGACAAAACACCACGAAGACACTAGTAGAAAGTTTGAATTGACAGCCAAATGGGCGGCTCTCGAGCTATGCTTAATAACAGGGTTAAGAAAACATTGTGATTGCCATTCCTTTATGTTTTATCGCAGTGTTACAATAAAATTTGAAACAAGATCTCAAAAATAGTGAAGGAATAAGTATTTGTTGAACTTTATAGTAAATACAACTTTTGGTATATTTATCATTTAAGCTTGTAATACTAGTAACCGATGCACTTTCAACTTTATTAAACGTTGAAAACGATGTTTCGTGAGCTCAGTTATTTGCTGTTCTGCATCGCTGTGCAGTTTTTTTATATTCGTGAAATGCTTGTTGTATATTTATTGCGAACGTTGTTCGTTGCAATGTGCTATAGCCTTGATCACATGCACAAAATGGTAAAGACGTTAATAACAAAATCAATACGCGATACCATCATTTATGAATTGTTGTGCCAATAAACCGAAACAAAGAAGGCAAATATGGCTCAATCATCGCTGTTAGATTTTCTGTAAAACCGGATAATGAGTAATGGAACAGAACAAAAACAGATACTTTATTACTAGACATGAGTAATACACATCATACATAGAAAACAATAAAAAGAACAATTAGAATAAGTACAAGGAAGAACAACAAATGAATTCACTATGTGTATATCACTTTTACATGTTTCTAATTTTAGTGACATACATTAATGTATCTCGATCAACATAAAATAACCTAGTGATCTTTGTACTTAAAGCAAATGTATCGTCATATAATCATTGAAGTTACACGTAGGCTAAAACGTGATGATTATGTTAGAAATATATATACACAAGTTATATTAGCTAAGTCCGCCATGTAACAAATGTGTTGTTTTTAATATAGTATTTAGACATTAGCTATGACAATGGATGATAAACTACAATTTCAAACGATACAAAATGTCCACTTTGTTGTCCTGCAGAATCATTATAATCAATGACTGCACTAACTGTTGTAACATGTAATAGGTAATTACAAAAATAATTCAGCTATTGTAAACATTAATAAAGATAATGAAACAATAATGGCTTTATAATAATATAATCACTTTCCAACAATAACAATAAACACATGTTGTCTCCCACTTATGTATGGTAATCAATATTTATTGTGAGTCATCAACCGTTTTGTTAAAATATTGTATTATGTTTAATATCTGTATCTAAACAATTTAGTTTAAAATTTGTTTGAACAGGTTTAGTCATTTTTATTATGTAATAGTTTCTAGTGGGTATCAGTACTAGTATTGAATTCGTCTAGAAAATTTATAAAAAAAAAGACAATTATGTATATTTGATTGCTGCAAAGAGTATAACAATTAATGAGTTTGAATTATTTTGAATGTAAAGCAAAATCTACTTTGTTGCTTTCAGTTTCTTTTATTCGGCTCCATTTATCAAAAAGATAATAAGCTTCTCTCAGTGTCACCTCTCATTGTCAAACGTTGATGATTAACAAACGTAAGCAAAAGACAGTCGATTATTTCTTCTGTTTTTTTAAATTGCATCTTGAACAATTATTATGCTGATGCTTGTTTAAATAAAAGAAGGTAATAATTTTTTTCACAATAAAAATACATCTACGTTTGTTTTAACATTTTTAAAACAATATAGAGCATAAAACTTTGGTTAGTTAGAACGTTGGCTACGACAATATACATTTGAATAGCAACACATGTATATGTCATTTAACAGCGTTCAGTCAACCTACTCACTGTTCCTGGAAAGGCTAAATCTCTGGCTTTAGCTATTAACAAACTACTATAAGGGCATACTTTCGTCAGTGACTGACAACTGCCCTACATGAATAAAAATCATTGGTAGGAGGGAAATGGCCATAGAAATAATTTCATGACCAAGATCCACAAAAGTATGCCCCGTTGAATTTATTGTATTAATAAATCAAAATATCTACCAATAAAAAGATCTTGTTTATCAACAGCTTCAATTTTATAAGTTTGACCTGGACAAAGGTTCCAAATAATCACAACTGATATTGATACAATAAACAAAGTACTTAATCTAAATGAGAATAATGATATTGCTACCACCTAAGTGTTGAGGCAATCAATAACTTACTCATATATTCAACATATCAAACAACTAATACTATCAATATATACCAAGGTATATCAATATCGTATACATAATAGTAAAAAGTTTCATAGTGATACAAGAGCTGCATTCAATAAATATTATTCAACTAACGCTTGGTTCGACCACTTTTTACAATACACAAAGTTGAGAGATCATATAGAAAAGGGCGATGTAAAACTGGTATTCTAAATTCATTTTCTGAGCATTATAGAAGAAGTGCTTCAATAAATACAATTAGACTAGCGTTTCAATGTTAAATAATTCTGGGCAAGCATGTCCTCCTGTCAAGATCTCAAGCAAAGTTATGCGCTTCAGATGTATTTATGTTAAATCTCACGTACAACATTTTCTAATAATTATAGCAATGCGAGACTCGGTTGTATTTCAACAAAACTAATATCTAATACAGATTTGAGTACTTTCATATATTTGACAGTTTATATTATGTCGTATCATCAGTTTCGTTTGGCACGATGTATATTTTCTACATTTCTTTGCCATTTAGCTGAGGAAAATCATAAGACAAAAAAGTCAAAAAGACAAATGATCAATGAAACAAATATGTTTATGACCAAAGAGTCATACTAGCAAACATTAAACACATACAGAAATAAGTGCAGAAAAAATAGCTTAACTTAAGTGTGACCCTAACCCCCCTAACCATTTGTCGGAATACTTAGTCGTTTGTTGTTGCGCCGATTAAACTAAATCAAATTCTCAAAAATTAGCAGTTCTTTCTGAAATTGTATTGGCCATATGGTTACCATATGCACCAGTAATGAATTCGAGAACAAAAAATGCTCGTATAATATAACCTATTCTCCATTAATACCAATCATTTTGGTAGTCCTTATCGTGATACTTTACTGTATGTAGTATATATTTATCAACAATATCTTTGGTTTAACCTCTATCAATGATGAAAAACTAATTGTACAATATTCAAATCTCAAATTCAAATCTTATTAGACTATGTATACATGTCCCAAAATAGAACAATACTTGATCAGATCTACATTGTTAAACCAGACAGTCATATCAGTAAACCAGTTTCAATATCAAGTCATTCAGGGCCTATCTCGACTATGTATAATTTGACGATAACAAAATATAAGGTATACTGTTTAAAACAACGTTTAGACTTGTTTTAAACTATCGTTGTTTACACTACGATTAAAACTATTTTTGTGGCGATATCTCAATTACTAATTCATTGGCCTAACAAAGGAAATGGAAATATCGACTAGTCTAGACTATCGTGTAAACCCGCTGTATTTGAAGTAAAGGGAAAATCAATATAGTCTCCAAAGCTATACATTGTAATTGACATAGCTTACAATATAGTTTGTGATTATTTAATCTTGAGCTTGTATACGCCATCTTGTTATTAGTTTTCAGTTAGTTTTACGACGTGAATGTGTTAAATGTTAAAATACAAAACATCATATTGATTGTTTAGCTCCGTATATAAACGTTGAAAAAGGATATCATGTACGCCTTTTTAATACATCTTTTATTCAGATATTATTACCAATATTACTGACCTTAATGGTTGTAGTGATAATAACAAGCTGAATACGCTCGTAGCTAGGTTTACATTAACATCTATGTGTGTTAACCATGAGATGTTTCCATCATTTAACCTTGTTCTAAATATATCTTGTTTATGAACGTTTAAATTGGTCCACATATTTATCTGAGTATATCTTAAACAACCGTATTTTTATATTTAAAGAAAATATAACTAGAATACGTTGAAAGGTTCGAATAGTTAAAAAAGCTATTTCTATCAATACTTGCACTGCGTTGATAAAATGTTTACATACTGGCAGATTCAAACATAATAAAATTATAACAAACAAAACTTGCCACTTCCATTAAAATATTACCAAAGCTTAGTGCTGACCAAAGCTAAGTGCTCAGGGTAAATAAAATGTCCTAAAAGTTTAATTTTACGCTCTTGTAGAACAGTATGCGCAAAATAAGTGTTATAAGCTGTGTAAGAATTAAATAAAATATTGCAAAGGTTTATTGTCATAATTGAATAAACTAGTGTACGGTTTTATTGTCAGAATTGGGTAAAATATTGTTAAGGTTTATTGTCATAACTGAATAAATTAGTGTACGGTTTTGTTGTCAGAATTGGATAAAATATTGTTAAGGTTTATTGTCATAACTGAATAAATTAGAGTACGGTTTTATTGTCAGAATTGAATAAAATATTGTTAAGGTTTATTGTCCCCCTAACTGAATAAATTAGTGTACGGTTTTATTGTCAGAATTGAATAAAATATTGTTAAGGTTTATTGTCCCCCTAACTGAATAAATTAGTGTACGGTTTTATTGTCAGAATTGAATAAAATATTGTTAAGGTTTATTGTCATAACTGAATAAATTAGTGTACGGTTTTATTGTCAGAATTGAATAAAATATTGTTAAGGTTTATTGTCATAACTGAATAAATTAGTGTACGGTTTTATTGTCAGAATTGAATAAAATATTGTTAAGGTTTATTGTCATAACTGAATGAATTAGTGTACGGTTTTATTGTCAGAATTGAATAAAATATTGTTAAGGTTTATTGTCATAACTGAATAAATTAGTGTACGGTTTTATTGTCAGAATTGAATAAAATATTGTTAAGGTTTATTGTCATAACTGAATAAATTAGTGTACGGTTTTATTGTCAGAATTGAATAAAATATTGTTAAGGTTTATTGTCATAACTGAATAAATTAGTGTACGGTTTTATTGTCAGAATTGAATAAAATATTGTTAAAGTTTATTGTCAGAATTTTATAAATTAATGTAAGAGTTTATTGTTAGAATTGAATAAAATATGTTTAGGGTTTATTGTAATGATTTAATAATTAGTGTAAGGGTGTATTGTTAGAATTGAATGAAATATTGTTAAGGTTTATTGTCATAATTTAATAAATTAGTGTAAGGGTTTATTGTTAGAATTGAATAAAATACTTTTAAGTTTTATTGTAATAATTGAAAGAATTAGTGTAAGGTTTTATTGTCAGAATTGAATAAAATAGTGTAAGGTTTTATTGTCAGAATTTAATAAATTAGTGTTAGGGTTTATTGTTAGAATTTAATAAATTAGTGTAAGTGTGTATTGTTAGAATTAAATAAATTACTGCAAGGGTTTATTGTTGATAAAAAATACTGTTAAGGTTTATTGTCAGAATTGATTTAATTAGTGTAAGGGTTATTCTTAGAATTGAATTAAGTATTGTTAAAGTTTATTGTCATGATTGAATACAATAGTTCAGGGTTTTTGTCCGAATTGAATAAATTGGGGTAAGGGTTTATTGTTAGAATTGAATGAAATATTGTCAAGGTTTATTTGTAAGAATTGAATAAAATAGTTCAAGGTTTTATTGTCAGAATACAACAAAGTAAGGTAGTTTAATACATTGCTTTGGAGACTATTTACATACTATATTATTGTTTACACAACGATTAAATCTATTTTTGGAACATTCTTAAAAGGTCATCACGAAAGTTGATTTATACTATTGTATTGATCAAGTGTGCCGTATCGGATATTCTGCCTCTAGTCACATGTGTGGACTTATATGTCTAAGAGTTGGTTTTCGAATTAATAAATACATCTATTCTAACATTAGACTAATTGTTATCCCAACTCTCAATTTTATCATGTTTGAATACATCGTAGCCATACGAAGTTTGCTCATAGAAAAAGATTTAAATGGAATATTCTATCAATAGTCCTATTATCAAAGACAACGTCATAAATGTATACATGTATAAATTATGAATTATAATAACCAAATTTATACAACTCTCTGCCAAGAGCATTCGAGAATGTCAGCTATTTTGGTTACATTAAGATTACGCTAAGACTAAACGTAATGACTATATGTTTTAGGTATAACAATCATACTATGGCAGAGTGTAGGTTTGTCTGCAATCAATATTGTATTGTCAATAGAGAATGTATGTGACTATTATTGTGACTACAGTTGTCTTATAAACGGTCTTCTACACGGTGTATTTAATACATGTTCTCAACAAGCTATTTGTAACATAGCAATCAGGTAATTTCGTATGTACTTTTAAAATAGAATTGCCTTGTTAATTAGTTGAAGCATATACATAATTATATATACATGTAGTTTGAATGCGTCAACTAAACTTCAAACTTTATATTAGTGTTATGGAACAGGTTTACATACTGTTAACACACTTCTCAGAATTATAGACGAACAATGCAGGTGGTCTTTAATTGAAATCTTTCAAACCCTAATTAATATTAGAGTACAATATTCAACCTCAGATTGTCGGAATAACTACTTAAAATCTTGCTATATTAGTTACGGTCTTATGCTCCTGGTTAAGATAAAATTCATGTACAAATAAGTATAGGTCGTGAATGTATACATTGCGACTAAAACATTGGTTCCCTCCATTAGATGAAAACATTTTTGGAGGTTTAATATCATATTTATTTATAGGTTTAGTCAGTTTAAACGAATTTTATTGACGTATAAACATATACAATTTCTCATTTTCATAATGCACTATTAATGACATATATTGAATGTCAAAATGATTTGTTTAAATCAATAAAATGGTGTAATTGCATGAACGTATTCACCTATGAGTGGGCAAGTCCATTATTTCAAGTACACAGAATCGCATGACCATTTATATGACCTTGTACATTATCAACATTTGTATATGAATACCTGCATGTATATAAGTCACTTGACACGGTATGTGATTAAAAGATTAAAAAAATATATAGAACATGTACAACGTTATGAACATGGTTATGTCTTTTTATGTAAAGTTGTATACTACAGTAAAGTTCCACTTTAGGACCATAAGGATTGTTGTTTCTAATAGCGAAAAAGTCTTAAAAAAGAAAACTTGTCCTCTAAAAATAAGTATACGGCATTTTAACATAATCGCAAATCGACAATTGCGCAATAATCAAGATGATCTTTAAAAGTGAAAACATTGAAAATGTATTTAATTATAAATACAGTTATTTTATTAGAACATTGAAGGTTTTATAATAAAATACTAGTATAAATATACCATGTATTGGTCGTACGATAAAAAATGCACATTTATTGAGTGATGAAGTTGTTTTGTTATTAGAATCAAAGTACTGAAAGTACTGTTAGAATTTTTTGGAAAGATTTAAGAGTTTTCGATGTTTCGATATCCATCATTATCTCTTTATCATTCATTGTCAACTATGTTTCATATTTCATTTCATATGCACATTATTCTACTGATCGATGGGGTTGTGGGTTCGATTCCCGGGCGGGTCATATTTTCGTGGAGCTTAGATATGAAATAATTTCTACCGTCATTCTCCCTTCCTACCACTGATTCTAAATCATGCAGGGCAGTAGTCAGTCACTAACAGCTAAATCCAGAGATTTAGCCTTTTCAGGAACAGTATGTGGACTGATAGCCGTGATATGACCTATACAATGTGTTGCTATGGTGTTAAGACCACAACAAATTGATCATAAGTATGTTCTATGGATTTTGTCTAAAAAATCGAGCTAGCGAGCGAAAGTAATTGTTTTCACCATTTCTGGCATTTTGAGAAGCGAGCGAAAGGCGGAGAATAAATATGTGATATTTTCATGATCATTTATGTACCAAATGAAAAATAAACATGCTAAATATGGACTTTTCACAGACAAAAAACACATAATGTAATTCAGAAAAGCATTATAAGTTCCTTTTTAGAGTTTTTTAGTCATACTGGTCATTTATTCATCATATTGATGTGAAACAATTAGGCATGCACATTTACAGATAAAATATGTCGAAGTCTTTCTTCCTTGGACTTTATTGCTTTGATCTTTGGTTACAGGGTATATAACTTTGATTATCTTGCAGGTTGTTGTGAGAAAGATCACTTGTTATTAGCATGCATAAATGCTTTTAATATGGTACATACATCATAAATGACTGTATTTTGTTCCAATTGCATTTACTGTCCAATATCATTATGCTGCATAGCTAATTCATTTAGTGAATTCATTAAATATTAACCTTCAATTAAATACTATCAATATTTCTGTATAAATCAGATCTGCTTACATCATGATGGGAAATTTACAATGGTCAATCATTCAGCCATTCAGTGACACCTGGCCATCGCTCTACGTTCTTACAGTAAACCACAGCTGTGAATATCGTCTGCTAAGTAGTATAATATTATATACAAGCGTGTGGCAGATAATATTGCGCAATAATACAAATAACTATTCTCCGTACACAGTATGAAAAATGTTTGACTAATGTAAAGAAACATTAAATATCATAATTTCAAGTATTTGTTTGAATTAATTGTTTCCAATTCATCTACGTTTGATAGTATTCATATTTTTCTACTGTACTATTTTCTTTGGCGCATTTACTCATTGTTAGGTGTTGTTCGTTCTATTTCAAATTTCGCTGAGCGCTGACATAGAAAGGATTTGTTTGAAAAAAAATCCTTCCAAAAATCATACTCGTAATAAAATGTTTATAAATAATAAATGTGTGAACGAAACTTCATATCACCCTGACACCATATTTAACAGACATACTTAATGTAAACGCTCCATTTACGAATGTGAACTATACGTTGTATAGACATGCTAACTAGAACATCGCCAAACTTGGCGTTAATCCATCAAAATCATAATATGTATTGTGCAAATATTTCGATTGCGGCAACTTCTTATAGCCTAAATTTACATGTGCATTATATTTGTTATATTCGAAAAGTATTGAACTCGTAATCAATAATTTTCCATATCAAAGAGTTACAAGTTCGTTAATACCCGTTGCTCGTGTTAAATGGCCACGATATTGGTTTAAAATAAATAATACGATTGTATGTTTGTTCTCAATCAATATGTATTGACTCTGAAGAATGTGACTTTATGTGTCTACATTTGTCTTAGAAACAGAATTTAAACAAAAGTATAGTCTGTATGAATTGCAAGAGTGTGTGTATATGTATGTATCAAATTTAGATCTTGTACGTTTAAAGTTGTATATACTACAGAGTTAGAGCTTTTATATAATGTACGATTAAAGTTGTATACATTGCAAAATTAGAGCTTATATATATTGTACGGTTAAAGTTGTATATATTGTAGAATTAAAGCATGTATAAATTGCACGATCAGAGTTGTATATATTGCAGAATTAAAGTTTTTATTACATGATTAGAGGTGTATATATTGCAAACTAAGAGATTGTATATATAGTGCAATGATAGTTTAAAAACGCATAATTAGAGTTTGCAAATAAAAAAATACATGTTTATCTACAATCAATATTGTATTGTCACTAGAGAATGTATGTGACTATTATTGACTACAGTCGTCTTATAAACAGTCTTCTACACAGTCTATCTAAATATCTATAAACGTTCTCGACAGTCTATTTGTAATGAAGTTATCATATACTAGTCCACTCCTTGTTCAAGACTACTTCGGCATTAAGCCTATTCATGAAATATTATAAATACATAATGACATGTATAATCGTGTCATTGATATTTGATAAACAAAAACACAGACACTGTCTTAATCATGCGGTATTTTGACTATGTATGCGTTGCCCAATAAAGCTTGTATATTTTGTAAAATAAGAGCTGTATTGCATATGTTACACAATTTACTTTGTATATGTTACACAATTTATTTTGTATATATTGCACAATTAGTGCGTGTACATATTACACTGATAAATATTGTATATGGTACACAAAAAGCTTGTATATTTTACACAATTAGAGCTCTTGTATATTTCACAATAGAAGTTACAATTATCTCATATACAAAATACGATATGATATATTTGATATAAATTGAGTTATATTTCTAAAATAAGAGCTTGTAAATGTTCCATAGTAAAATTTTGTATGTGTCACATGATTGGACTTTTATATACTTACATTAAGGGTGTGTATATGTATGTAAATGTATGTGTTTGAAAAATTCACGATTTGAACATCATTTTATATATATAATTATAATTTGTTTTTTGTGGGGGGGAGGTTGCATTGCATTGTTAGAATTCAGCATTATTCATGTTGGTAGACTACCACTTTATGATTATTTCAAGAACGTATTCTGTACTGTCAGAATATAAGTGTATTGTTATCTTTATTATTGAGATATAGAGTAATAAAAACTATCATAAAAGTATTAAGTTTTTAAAATCAACCAATCGTAAATATTGTTTCCAACAAGGGTTTAGTATATATTGGTGTGAATAGATCAATGATCGTGTTCTAATTATAGAAGTGAATTAGCATATTGGTAGAATTAAGTAAAAGTAAGACTTACTCATGCTGTTATAATAAAATTCCTGAAAAATAGAGCTAACTTTTATTGGTAGAATAACGATTTCTTTTATTGTTACTAAAGGGGCTTTATATATCTTGTATGAAAAAATAACAGTTAATTTCGTATATTTCGTTTTTTACAAAATATTATTTTGTTTAAACAAATTAAAATTTCGTTTTTATTTTTTAATTTCAAAATTACTTCGTATTTTCGAAGTAATGTCCTTTTTAATACGACATAATAATTTCGATACAGACATTTTTTCATGGAAATATTATAATTATTAGGAATATGACATTGAAACAAAATAATTGTCAAAATAAAAAAAAGTATTTCAAATTTCAACTTTAGGGGATGATATTTAATTAAATTTTGAGAATAAAAACTTATCATAATAAAAATTGAGATTTGAAGTTATTTTATACTATACCTTTATGCATAATTTATTAGAATATGTGTTGTGAATAAGGTAAAACTTGAGCTGCTTAATGTGGATTTATTTGCATTGTGAATATAGATAGCAGATTAATATTGATTATGTAGCTTACAGCTGTAGGCTTACCGCTTATGATATCAGAATGCAACTTTGCATATAATGTATGATTAGAGCTTTTTATTTGTTAATAAAATGTACTTTTATTTGTTAAGTTCGGTTATACAGGTCTTAGAACGTATAAAAGACACAAAACAATTTTCAATGCATGAATAAAGTCGTGTGCTTTTGTTTGAAAAAAAAACTTGGTATATATTTGAATTATGCTGTGAATAAATGAGTTTATTAAGCTCACATTATGTTTACTAAATAAAGCTTTGTACGTGTTGTTTCAATTAAAACTTTGTTCATATTGTTTGACTTAAGCTTCGTTTTTATTGTTCAAATAAAGCGTCGTACATATTGTTTGACAAAAGCTTGGGTTTTAATATTCGAATAAAGCTTCGTTTATATTGTTTGAATAAAGGATCAATACTGTCTACCTTAAGCTATGATTTTATTGTTCGAATAAAAATTCGTTTTTGTTGTACAAATAAATCTCCGTATAAAAAAATATTGTTTGACTAAATATTGTTGGTTTTTTCTACTTTTCGAATAAAGCATTGTTTTTATTGTTCGAATAAAGCTTTGCTAATACTGTTTGACTTAAGCTGGATTTTAATTGAATAGACGTTTGTCAAAATTGTTTGGTAGGCTTTTTTGTTCGGATGAAGCTTCTTTTTTCTGATCAAATAAGCTTCGTTTTTATTGTTCGAAAACAGCTTTGTTTAAATTGTTTGTCTAAAGCCTTGGTTTTTTTATCTTCGAATAAAGCTTCGTTTTTATTGTTCGAATAAAGCCTCGTATATATTGTTTTCATCAAAGCATGGTTTTAACTTTTCGAATAAAGCTTCATTTTAATTTTTCGAATAAAGCTTTGTTTATTATGTTTGAAGAAAGCCTTGGATTTTGCTGTTTGAATTAAGCTTCGTTTATATTGTTTGAATAAAGGTTTGTCAATATTGTTTGGCTAAGTTTTGTTTATTGTGTTTGAATAAAATCTTGTAATAACATTTGATTACTTTTTATTATAAATATTATAAATTAAGCATTGTAAATATTTCTAATATTAATATCGGAAAATTTTATTTTAGTAAGAGCTATGATGTAAGAAAAGCGAATATGTTATGTTACTAGACAACTTTTGTTAATTATGTTAATGTTGATACAGAATAATTAAGACTTTACAAATGTTGTAAGCAGGACATTTACTTACATAAGTTTTGTTTATGTTGAATGCTTTAGTATTATTCGTTAAATAAACTTTATTGATATAAATAAAGTATATATAGCACTGTTTATATTGTTTAATTAAGCTTTATTGGTTGAAATGAAGTATACAGCACTGTTTATATTGTAAAATTAGTCTTCATTAATATAAATGAGGTATACAGCACTATTTATATTGTTACATTAAGCTTTATTGATATAAATGAGGTATACAGCACTATTTTTATTGTTACATTAAGCTTTATTGATATAAATGAGATATACAGCACTATTTATATTGTTACATTAAGCTTTATTGATATAAATGAGATATACAGCACTATTTATATTGTTACATTAAGCTTTATTGATATAAATGAGATATACAGCACTATTTATATTGTTACATTAAGCTTTATTGATATAAATGAGATATACAGCACTATTTATATTGTTACATTAAGCTTTATTGATATAAATGAGATATACAGCACTATTTATATTGTTACATTAAGCTTTATTGATATAAATGAGATATACAGCACTATTTATATTGTTACATTAAGCTTTATTGATATAAATGAGATATACAGCACTATTTATATTGTTACATTAAGCTTTATTGATATAAATGAGATATACAGCACTATTTATATTGTTACATTAAGCTTTATTGATATAAATGAGATAATATTTTTAAATTAAGCTTTATTTATATAAATGATGTGAATAGCACTGTTTATATTGTTAAATTAAGCTTTATTGATATAAATAAAGTATATAGCACTGTTTATATTGTTAAATTAAGCTTTATTGATATAAATAATGTATATAGCACTGTTTATATTTTTGAATTAAGCTGTATTGATATAAATGGTGTATATAGCAGTGTTTTAATATAAAGAACTGTTTATACTGTTGAAATAAACTTTATTGATATTTTGGAACATATAGCATTGTTTAATTTTTTGGAATAAAGCTGTATTGATATTATTTAGATAAACAGCAGAGTTTATTTGTTCAAAAAAGCTTTACTGAAATATTTGAACACATACCTTCAATTTAATTTAATTGTTAAAAATAAGCTGTATTGATATAATTGGAATATAAAGCACTGTTTATATTTTAAAAATTAGCTTTATATAAATAAATTCAATATAAAGCATTTTTATATTGTTAAATTCAAGCTATATGTATTGCTTAATTGAAATTATGTTGTTTAATTGCATGCAACAAAATACATTGGTAGAAACTGAGCTTAGTTAAAACTGCAAAATAGAAAATAATTTACATCTAATGAATAAACTGTAAGAATTAAAAATGTAATTGCTGCAAAAATATTTGTATTTGCCACTACAAATATAGTTTAGAAACTGTTGTTTGAAAGGCAATTAAACTGTTTAAATATCAATTTGATATATTGTAAGAATATTGTGTTGTTGAAATTGAATTTTGGAATACAGTTTAGTATTCTATGCAACAATAATATTTATGCTTCAGAATTGATCCTATTGTTTTACTATCATTAGAATTGGTGTTTTTATTGAGCAATTTAATTAGATATATAGTTTTGAAATTTACGATAATGCTCTGTATATAGTGTTGCATTTTGTCTTTGTATATTATGTATGTTGAATGTTGATCTATTATTCGAGATAACCTTTGCAAACTATTTCATTATTTACTATAAGTTAATTCTCTATGACAATAAATTATGTATGTATTGATGGATTACAAATTGGATTATATTTTACTAGAATAAAGCTTTGTCGATTGCCTATATAATTCTAAAAAAGAAACTTCAAGACTTCTGAAGTCAATTTAATTTGTCTTGTTGAGAACATAGCTTTTAAATATGAAAAAAGGTATCTCTATATATGTAGGTCAGAAATGTATATGTTTAAATTAGGCCGAGTTTGATAAAATTGGATTTGATGTAGTTTTGTGTAGTCAAAACGAAGGTTTAACTAATATTGTATTATATAGACTAGAATGAGCTATGCATTCAAATTATCGCGACATTATTACCTTGGTTTTGTGTTTCTATTTCTTAATTGATAATTATTACACCTTGATAAGTTATAAATGCACTTGATATTGATTCCAAAATATGAGTTCATGGGTTATTGCGTGTCTTTCTAGATGATCTTAGAATTATTCATCTATATGAATTTATATTGTTGAGGAAATAAGAGAAAATGTGTTCTTTATTTCGTTTTACTTTTATGATTTTGCAATGACAACGATGCTCTTTATAACGGAACTTTGCTATATTTGTAAAACTTGGCCTGTACAAATTCAACCGCGCGATTTAAGTTTTGTGGCACAATATTTTCGTCTCCATATTCTAAGCATTCCAAAACATCTTGGACAAATGAAAGTTTGAGAAAAACTATCATGCTTATTCTAACTAATTATACTATAATTATAACGTAATTTATGTAACACAGTTTGAATCATATGCTAATAAACTAATCAAATTTGTTTAGAGTTTGCTCAGATGACGCTTCCATATGAGTACGTAATTGTAAGTCAGTTTATCGTAAATACAGGACGTTTAATGGGCACTGTTGGTAAAATATCTTCTAATCAATCAACAGACACAATAACACTCAGTAAACTGCAAGCTAACAACTATGTCAACAATATACACCCTCTTGTGTTGCTTAGTAACGGTTACATGTCAGAACTATTGTCAGTATGGACGCATGTTTGAATGTATGATTCGTAAAATAATATATCGGATGCGGGGATATTAAAAACAAGTTTATATAATGGAAATAGTTTGTAGATTGCATTACTTATTGAATGACCCACCTGTAATGCCCCCTTTATATATGGAAGAGTTCAAAATATTACGAACACAGTCGTAGTTGAAAGTACATAGTCCGAGTGTGTACTAAAACTTACATTACATAAATTAAGTTGTGTATACAAAGTTTTATTTATATAAACCAATATTTAAAATTATCACAGTATTCGAAAAAATGACCTAGTGTAAAATAAACATATGAATTATTGTTATCACAATAATTTATTTTTGAATAAACGATAAATATATGATCATTTTAAGATTGTCACAGCTGAGTGCACATATTTTCTGTATCATAAGGCGGAACTTCTTTACAATATATTTATTTTGACATTTCCATTATTCCCCAATTCAATGGTTCATTGTTGGGAAATAACAATAACGTTACCATGGTGACCAACTATTTTGAATAAAGTTTTCACCAAACACTTCAAATAATTGAATTTTGTAGTATATGCTTTATGCTGTTTAAAAGTTTTCACCTATCGAAATTGAATTTTGTTATATGTTTATGCTGTAAAAAGCTAATGGTATTCACAGCTATTAAAGCCATTGGGATACTGAAATAAACAAATAATTTTCTTTGCCAGTAGTTTACTCCTTTTTCCTTTGAAACCGACCAGTGGTTCCGTGAACATTCACATTTTTGCTCACAAAGATATCAGTTTACACTTGACTGAAGGAAGCTTGCTCTTGCAATATGAAGTTAGTAATGTCCTTGACAAGCATCGAGCTCGAGATCTCGCTATATCGAGTAGCTTGTCCTACCATAGGGTCACTTCCTTTACAAAAATAATAGAAAAAAAAATGCTAATGAATATTGTTACAAGCTTTTCAAGAATACAAACTCTCACGTTTCATTCGATGATGAATGTTCACTTTAGTTTTCACTTAGATGTAAAATAGACAATATATTAAATTGAAATACAATGCGTTGCTATGGCATTAAACCCAACGAAAAAGGAACACGTGAACATGCAATTATTATATCATTTTATTCCAAATGGATTTGAAAAATCGTCAAGTTCAATAAATCAGCGAGATCGTATTCGAATATTTCTTGTTTTTAAAAATCATTAAGCGGTATGTTTTTCTCTGACACCTGGTTAATTTACATGTCGCTGTTGATATTTGATATCATGAATACTTCAATAGATCTAGTTCAACTATTTTTAACGTGTAATTTAAATACGCATAATAGAGAAATTTTCCTTTGTACTTTGAAAGCGGACTCTATATTAAATTATAAATCATGTTTAGTTACGGGTCCCCATGTATGGTATAGAAGATGTTGTGTATAAATACTTTATATCATTGAATTTACGATTTCTTAAATGATTATAAATAGAACGAGTTTGCTCACTCAATTAGTGAATAAGATTATACATGTACATCAATTTACTGATTTAAATAGACCATTTTGACATTCAACATTTATTACAAATAGTGCCCATGAGTATTGTAAATTGTATACATGTTGACAAACTACGAAAGTAGGTGTCCGGTTGCCCGGGACAACCAATTTCTAGTTCGGGAAACCAAAAATTTCTTTTGAGCAACCAAATTTCTACAAAGTATAGTTCTATCCTCTAAAATTACCTGTTCGGGGTATCTTCTTTCACAATCTCCGTAAACAGATATCTTGTAGAACGTTGTCGTACAGGATCTCTACTGTCTCCGTGGAAGGTCACGTCGAGATGAACTTTGTGTCAACCAATCAATGCGTAGCTTTCATCTAGACGAAAACACTGTTAATCACATTTTGATTTCGTAGTTTCTATTTTTAGATCAAGTTTTGCATGCTAATTTAACAGCGGTATTATTCACAGTCTGCGATTAGGCGGCTCATTTCAAATTGCGTGACGTAGACGATGTAAACAAGGTACGTATCATAACAATTTCGTCATTAATATTATGATGAGAAAAGGTCACCTGAACGTGACCTTCGTTTGAAAAAGGCCAGATCTAAATTAGCGGTCGGCGAGCGGAAAATTATAGATAGGGTTTTAATCAGATTGCTACTTTCATATCCTAATTTCGTATGCTGTATTGATATGTCAATAAAATATGTTTAAACTAACTAAACTATTATTTTCTTACAATGTTTCACCTCAAGTTTTGTTTAAATGGAACATTTCATGTTAATAGTCTCAATGTTTTACATGAACGACCCGTATATTCCAAATCGCGTTCAGCTAGAACCTTCAATCGTTGCTGAAAAAAATCTAAAGGGTGCATTTTCAATATGAATATTTTCTTCTTCTAGTAAAATCTTTATTTCAAATATTGATTCCAGATACGACGACAATCCTCGTGTCAATCACATTGCTGTCTATCTTTCTGAAGAACAACGATTGCAAACATATTTAAGTGTTGATCGTAATGTTCATGCAATTGTATTTCTTTTTTATAAACAAGAAGTACGTATATATTCTGGTATGATTTATGCGTACATTATGTACAGTAATATTATGATATGTATAAGTGTATAATTATGGTATTCTTATAGCAGTATAATTTATATGTGTATTGATGTTTATGGTCTGCTATCGAATGAGGAAATAAAAAATTGTGTTCAAGATAACTTGTTAAGTTTATAAATTTGCTCAATCAAGAACTATGCCAAATATATAGCCTTGTGTAATAGCCTAATAGGCCTAGTTGGCCCAATCTCAATACACTTAAAATCTTTCTATTATACGTAAATTAATTATAAATTAATTGATCAATTAAGATATATTTCAAAATTTGTCTCGTGAATTAATTATTTCCTCAATCAATATTAACCAAAATTTGCCGTATTTCATAATGTTGAACATTAATATTTTCAACAAGTTCGGTTATTTTTATTAATTGCTGAAATTATATTCTTCATTTTAAAAAAGTTGTCCAATCAAGATTTCAATAAAAATTTCATTCCTTTCATTAATTGCTTAGAACACCGCGCATTTCGAAGAATTCTTGTTTTCTATCTTAGAATTAATTTTAGAAAATTGAAATATCGTTCAATCAACAAAGACAATGAAATTAATCTAAATTTGTCATTTTTGAGTTTTTATACCATGGATATGCATAATTTATAAATGTAGGCTATAACAATTATGGATTGGCCTATCATATATAATTATGGAATCAAATTGGATTTAAATGCAGCACTTGCTTTCTTTGGATTATTTCATCATCATGTAAAATATCTTTTTACATAGTTTACTGGTAGTGTAATATACATATAGTTCAGTGAGTCAAAATTTGTTCCAAAAAAACATTTAAGAGTGTTTGTCTAAATTCACATACATATAGGGTCCTTGATGGATTTAATGCACGATTGCGAGCAAGTTCTTTGAAAATTCTTTGTCTTACAAACAATATCAATTCAACATAAGCACATTGGTGGTGAAAGGTCATGACATATAGAAACTTAATATATGCCAATGACCCACTGTTGACGTAAGGTCTATGTATTTGATTACCTTTGCAATAAGATAAACATTTATTTACATAAGAACATAAATTTGTCATTTGTTTACCGATTCTTGCAATAGACCTACTGCTTAGACCAACTTAGCCAATTTAAGCATTTAATTATCTATCGAATTATGGACCAACATGCCAACATTAAGGAGTGCATTTCTAATGATCATAATCGTCTTCACTTAACGACTCGTTGAAAACGTGGAAAACCGTCTGCTTTGTTTTTTGATATAATTTCCTTTCATAAACCTTTCCTACACAAAGCTCTTTGTGGGCCAACCGTCTACTGCACAACGATACACTTACATAGAAGTATATACATGTACTTATTATTAAATACATGGCATTATAATACATTCAAATCCTGTCCACGAACAATATATAGACCTCTATACAAACAACAAGGTTGTGTTGGCAACGACGGTTAAATTGGGTGATATACATAAACCTCTATTCGTTTGTTAAACCAAAGGCAAATAGTCAAATTTAGTACACACTTTATCAATGGCGTTTATATTATTTTATCATTTTATACACCTTAATAAAACACACAATATTTAAAGCTTATATTCAACTCAAGTTTGTCGCCCAGGACGAGTCTAATAACAGAAGACAAGTCGTACATTTTCTGTTCCAGCGCATCTAGTTGATTTGCTCCTATGACGTCACGCCTCGCGAAAAACCCTGTCAATGTGACCGCCATTATTTTGAGGCACTCCAAACAACGCGGAGATGTGTACCAGTGAATTAGCGACATAGAGCGTTTATAGAGACTTCACAGCAAAGGAAGGAACATGGATCGACAGGTAATTCGTTTCTTTATTGATACAAACCGTTCTGACATGAAAAATAGATTTTTATAAAGCTTTTTGTTTATTAAATACGCCGAATCGAAGGGAGTAACTGAACCATGCAACCTCGAACATGTTGGGAAATATTATGTTTTGGTTCGATTTAACGGGTTTTCTACATTAAATATGTCACTAGCTAGGTTCGATGGATTTTTTTCACATCGTATATTTATATGACAACCTTTTGCATGCATTTTATTCCAAATTTTGTGTCCTCGTATCGATTTATTTAGCTTTGGGTGTCTGTGAATGTTTTAGTTATGCGTTTCCAGGGCCGTATAAACATGTATGCTCTGTCGGCGAATTAGGTACATGTATGTTATATACTATCAATGTTCTAGCTTAGTGTAACCGTCGCGGTGTGTATTCAAGTACTGATAAGGTATTATAATAATGGTGAGAATTAAATTAGATCTTAAGTTTATTGTTTTTTTCCTGCTTTATTATGAATTGATGTAATGCACTTTTTAAGGCCATGTGTTTAAAATACTAGTGATGTAGTGACTCGGTAACCCACAAATTTATGAAGAATCTTGTTTTGACAGTTGATGGGTATTATGAGTATTAACTGTTTGACATGTCAACATGTCAATTATGCTTTATTGGATATTTTTTCTGAGTTATTCTTAGTTTAATGTTAATATTTACCATTGTGTATCCTTATCGTGGTTCTGTGAGTTAGTTTTGTTTATTTTTAGTCTTTGGGTTAATTTAACAGCCCAAAGCCTGTGGGTTTGTTCTGTCAAAGGTCTTAAACTGTCTTAAGACTGATTTTGTCTTAAATCCTTTTTAATTACATTGTCGTATAATTATTATACTTATAGTAAAATTTTTAATAACATAAACACCTGGTCTAGAAAAATTTGATGCTACATCAAGAATGTGAAATGAACTTATTTCATTTTATTATCTGGCTAGTTACTTTAAAACAGAATAAATTGGGCTAGTTTAAGCCAAATTTAAGCCAAAGAGAGAATTTTGACTCAGTGAGTGTTTGTTGTTACATGCACAGTAATGATTTTAATAGATAACTTTGAATGTAATGATGAATTTTCTTTCGTGATTTTGCTACTATATACTAAATATAGATAAACTGTCATTTCTGTATCGGAATAAATTAGTAGGTTCCTTTAGATGGATTATTTAACTTAATTGATGGAGTGTGCACCTTGGATCAAGACAACATCTGAGTAGGAACCGCTTATGACATGTTGTTGTACGACCAGTATTGTCTTAAATTTCAGTTCCACTTTTGCCTGTTATTTAATTATTGCAATGACAATGGTCTAGTGAATAGTAGAATAGACTTTAATCATTTAATCTGAATTTGATACTTGGTTGAAGTAGGTCATGCTCCCCTATAAACTGATTAAATCCATGGTCTTAGCTGGGACTAAACCCACAACCTTCCGCATTGTAAGTGGGCACTCTTCCCAGTCATCATAAAATCTAGCTGGAAGGCAAGGGTGTACTATTGCCGTGTTATATTCCTGCTGCACTTCCATGATAATTTGGTAGTAACATCTATTGTACTCTGTAAAGGTAAAGCATTCCTCTCCTACTAGTGGAACGGTAAGTGTTGGTAAAAATCTTAATATCCAGGAAAGCTTGTCTGGTCATAAGCTATCTCAAGTGGTGAAACACAAGTTTACTGATCAAGGGTTGTGGATTTGATTTCTGTGCCAGGCATGCTTTTGTGGAGCTTGGTCATGAAATAATTTCTATGGCCGTTCTCCCTCCTTCACTGATTCTAAATCTTGTAGGCAGTTGTCAGTCACTGATGGAAGTATACGCCTAGTAGCTGGTTAACAGCTAAATCCAGAGACTTTGCCTTTCTATGAATGATGAGTTAGTTGACTGACTGCCATCATATAACATATACAATGTGTTAAACCCAACCCCCCCCCCCCCCAAAAAAAAAGAAGTAAATAAAGAAACAGACAATTACTGCAGCTTTCATGTGAATTTTTACAAGCACCAGTCTGAATTATTGTTCTATAGTAATGAGCCAAATTATCAACTTGCATATTTTTATGAAGTCTAGGTTCTTTAACTATCCCCTGGCCTTCAGGCTCACGGGTTAAGACAAAGACTGAGACTGTTTTTATGATGCAAATATGTCTTGAAGAACTTAGACTGGTATGAAAAATCTTCAGACACTGAATCATAAGAAAACTTACATAGAACTGGTTGTGTCAAATCCATGTGACAAATATTGTGGTTTGGTTAATTGTTTATCTGATGAAAGAACATTACTCGGCCACAAAGTGTTTATGACATTGCTTGGTTATCATGTGGCATTAAAGTTAGTTTTTTGGGAAATCAGTTGGCAATCATTCCTTATCACTATAAGTTGAGTGTGACATTTCTCTGTTTCTAGAATAAGAATAGACTGGAATTCAAATATTTGGTGTTTTTTTTTCCTGCAGTATGAGCAAACTTTCTTGTTACAGTACATTGGGATTTTATCCATATTTCATGCTTTTCAGCAATAATGTGTAAAAAATTGTACTGCCTGTGCTCATATCCAGGGCTTTTTCAGGGGGGGTTTGGGAAAAAGGCCCCTGCCCAAATTGGGAATTTTTAAACGCTGTATATAGTCCGATTTGGGAAAAAAATATTGACAAATCAACCCAATTCGGAAATTTCATCATTGAGTATTCTGCATTAAACCTTTATATGCCTTGCTTTGGTGTCTCTGAAAGTGTTGCAGTGCTCTTAAAAAGTTTGTTCTTACAGTTCAGTGAGGCATTCAATGCAAATTCTCATGTACATGTATTTATTTTTACATGAAATCTCGTGGTTTCTTTTGTAAAGGCAAAATACATCCTGTTCAAAGGGAATTATTTAACAAGATAGGGATTTTTTTTCTTGAAATTGGGAAAAATATAGTTATTTGGCGTTGGGAACAGGGCCCATATTCAGCCCCATGAGATAGGCTGAAAAAGCCCTGTATGCAAAACTCAATAAATTAGAGTTCCGAATTAGGTCTATTGAGTGTAAGGATGTGCAGACCTGTGTTAAGTCTTAAAGAGTTCAAACTTTCCTATCAACCTGAACTACATTTTGTTATGTTTCTCTATATTTAAATGCTTTACTTAAGCCTAAAAATGTTTCTGGTTTCCTGAATGACTATTATTTATTTTTTATAACTGACTGTAATCATTTTTGAAGATATAGTAGAGTTTATGTTAACATTAGAAAATAACTCAAAATCAGGTTTAAATAATAAATAAAGTTCATTGACTCATCATTTTTTACATTAGCCCTATTAATTTATACTTGATTTTCAAACGGGATTACAGTTCTAAATAAGTAGTGAGTATTTAAAACAGTGGGATTAATGTAAGTGTCACTGACAGTTTAATAAAATTTATTAATATTAGAGCTCTTGCTCATAATTATGTACCACTGACATGTACAGTCTTCACAACAAACTTTCATCAGCACTGGAAATTTGGTCTGGTCAGCAAAAATATATTTTTCACTGGATTGAACATCAGTTAACTGGAACAAAAGATATGTTAAAATATTCAGTCCATTATATAATGTTTAATATATCCTAAAATCAGATGAATATAACTTCAAATAACAATTTGTTATGAAGAATGAAAATTGTGGGTATAAAAAGTTGGACTGTCAGACTACTCAGTACTCACATTCTAAAAGTTACTGGACCCATGATGATTTCGGTGGAATTGGCCCACAGTTCACAAGATAAATTCGAAGTATGTCAGTAGAATAGAAAATTACCAGTACTGTTTATAAAATCACAACTACAGTACTAGTTTACAAGTCGCGGCCGTGGCGTAGTGGTTAGCATGTCTGACTTCTAATCCAGAGATTGCTGGTTTGAGCGGGGTGGCGGTAGGTCATACCCTATTCATGAATTGTCGGCCTCTTGGTAGGGTAAGTTAGTACTGATGATAGAAAAAGTGTCCAGGAAACCTATAGTAGGAAGAGCTGGCCGTCGTATATATGACCTAAATATGTGTTGAAATATGAGGTTAACCCATTTAAAAAAACAAAAACAAAAAAACCTGATATACCCATAATATTGCTGAACAATTGACAAAAAATATATTTAAAAACATTGTCAAGCTTCTGAAATGATGCCTGGGGGGGTCACAAATTAAATTTGTGTGGCAATCATTATACTTTGGTCATATATGAAGGAACCAGGCTCCTCAGCATCCTACTGATTAAACTATGTATGTTTGAAATGATTACCTCACCTCATGGTCAAGTTTTAAAAATGGCTGGCTTCTACTGTTAATAATCTCTCACTAAGGGCTTTGAGTTTGAGCCCACCTGCTGGTCATGACTATCACAGTTTTTTCAGGATATTTAGGGGTTGAAAATTGTATAGTCCTACAAGTTTCTTAAAGCTGCCCGGCTAGCTCAAACGGTAGCGCACAAGTCTACTGATCGAGGGGTCGTGGGTTCGATTCCCGGGCGGGGCATACTTTCGTGGAGTTTGGTCATGAAATAATTTCTACGTCCATTCTCCCTCCTACCACTGATTTTAAATCATGTAGGGCAGTAGTCAGTCACTGGCGAAAGTATGCACTCAGTAGTTGGTTAACAGCTAAATCCAGAGATTTAGCCTTTCCAGGAACAGTGAGTAGGTGGGCTGACCGCCGTGATATAACCTATAATGTGTTGCTACGGCGTTAAACCCAACAAACAAACAACAAACAAACAAGTTTCTTGTCAACTATCAAGATATCGAGGGTTGTCCACAAGACTGGTAACTCACTCTTTTACACAACGCACTTACTGAACAGTGATGCGGGCCACCCTCAGTATGAAGATTGATTGAAGTCAAACTGATAATGATCAAGTATGAGGGGTATTTCAAAATGTTTTCTCCCCAAAGTTGGTTGGTTGGTGAAAACCGTTCCTTTGTTTATGTTTTGTGTTTATCTATTTATATAAGGTGTCAAATCGTCCACATGCATTTAATATTTATGAATATATATTTTACTAGTTTTCATTAATTGAAAAGTGTAACATAATCCCTCCAACGGAATAAAAACGGCAAACTACCCATAAATTTATGTGTATTACTATGTATAATTGATGTTATTTATAACATAATGTAATACACATCAATTTACTTCACCTTATGGTGATTATTCTAAAGCAAAAATCATAGCTGGGCCTTGCATCTTGCATTTTTTCTCTTCGTGCCAATTTTTGGTTCTCTCTATGCTACTTTGAAACATGAACCCTTTGATGTGCGCTGCCCCTTTTCCTGCCTTCTTGCACTTTTCTTAGTTTCAGAAATATATCTACCATGCTTTTTGAATGAGAAATAGAAGAAAAAAATTTTAAAGATTAGATGTGGGGTATCTGTTCTTTAAGTGAACAATCTTAAGACTGATGTTCCATTGGCAGTTGTATTGTATCGGTGGAAGTTGTATTTCTTAGAATAGTTGGACCGAGTCACATAATGTCACCAACTTGCATACTTAATATTTTATGATTGAGAAAAGTTACAGTATATTATCGTAGTCATTGCCATAACTTACTATTGTATAGCCTAGATATAGTTTTTGCTCCTTTTTGAAAATTTTCATTAAATAACTAAATCCATACCCAATACGGATATATAAGTCAGGGGATAAAAACAGTGTTTGGAGGTACAATTGTTTTGCAGTATAATATATATAATATTATATTTAAATGTAATCACAGCAATCGACTTCTTCATGTAACTCTTTTTTATGATAATAAAACCCGTGTCGATAGCGCACTTGGTAGCGCCGGGATTTGGAATCTCGTGCCCAAGGGGGTGCGGGTTCGAATCCCACCTGGGGAGGTTATACCCTTCCATGAAAACTTGACAATAAAGTCGATTTTCCTCCATTTATTAAATAATATGGAGAAGTTTCCGGCCTTGTGGAAGGGTAGGTGAGTACTGGTTATAGACAATGGTCCAGGAAAGCTAGGTTAGGTGTGCTGGACGCGGTAAAATGACCTAAATTGTTTTGACACGGCGTTAACTCCAATAAATAAATATGATAATAATTGTATACAGTAAATATGTAAATATGATAACAATTGTTTAAAGTTAGTCACAGTTAGTTGTTTTCTTACAGCATACATTAATGATACTTCTATTTTATGAATTCTTTAAGAAATTTTCCTTGTTTTTACACTAAACTTTAGAGAATAGAAGGAAGTTGGCTTGCTTTCAGTGATATTTTAGCTCATCTGAGCTGTATTGTCCTTAACAATGATTATTCAAATTATGGGTTAAGATTCCAGCAGATGGAATAAATAGTTTAACATCACAGTGCTTTTAGGCCATTTTAGGGGCGGAAGTCCAACCCAATTTTTTTCTAGGGAAGAATGTAATATACTATTTTCCCCTTATTTGTTGCAAAATACCCCTGATTGTAAAAGGCTGTACTGTTTATTTCACTACCTGTAGTTTTATGCAGAAATCTCAGATTGATATTTTGCTTCTTAGTTGAAATTATCTAACTAGAAGATTAAAATATTGCTCTTTCAGAGAAGAATATCTCAATTATTGGCAGGGCTTGAACTAGACTTTCAGGCTCAAGGGTCAAAGCGTTTTCGTTTTGTGTGTTATTGTGAATAGGTACCTAATAGTTTTGTCAATCTTGAGTTGACGCTTAAAAAAATTACATTTTGGCATGGCCTTATGCAATAACTTCATTTACTAAGATTGCAGGATTCTCACTAGGATTTTACAAGTAGGAGTCCAAGACTCTCTTACTGAGAAAAGTAGTCCCACAGCCAAAAGTTGGAGTCCCATATTTTCTGCCCGAGATTATATATAAGAAAATTTACGTTATCTGTCATAGTTGACAAACAGACCCATGTATAAAATCACATGCAGTATGGCTTTTGTTGTAACTTGAATTTTGAAAAATTCACAGAATATAGTGATTTTGTATCAAATTGTGAACTAAAAATATCTATTTTTCATTTCAATTGAACAGTTCTTCTGGTTTAGCATGTTTGCTTGCTGGTTTATGTTCATCAAAAGAGATTAAAATGCATTAAGGGCCATTTTAAAAATATGTTATCAATGTCCTAAATTTTGACCTTTTTTGTTTGAATATTTTCTTTAAAATAATGTCTGCTATAAATATCATACATTTTTTAAATAATACTTTTCATGTAGCAATAGATGCTATTTATTGTGTTTTTAGAGTCTAAAAACACAATTTTAACTGATAGATTATGTGACGAACATTTTATAATTTTCACATGTTCAACCAATGTTTATTCTTGAAATCGAAAAATTGAGGGAATTTCCCCCTTACGTATTGCTAAATTAAGAATATAATAATTGAAATGATTAAACATTTACAACGTAATTTTAACGATGTTTCACTTTATTGGCATTAGCATCGGTCGCGAAAATGTATGACAGTTCAAAATAAAAAACATAATTCATTGTAAAATAATTTGTTTTTACGATTATTTTGATATGGAATTTAACGGTTATTATTATCATTTAATCACAGTTTATTATTGTTGTCAACTTATCTTTATAAAAAACATTTGCAAACTGGTTATAATGTCTATTTAAACTGCCTCACAACATGCTCATAATTAAATACAATTATCAATTTAACAGCAAGCATCCAAAAGCTTTATCTACTTTAATCAATGCCATATCACAGTTTGTCACATGTTTGTTAATTGCAACAGTTTGATTACGTAAACAATCTTATCGGGCTAACATGTAGCACTATTTTTTGAGGGGACACTGATTATAGTCTTCATAGGCGATATAATACACAGGGGTGATTGATAAACAAAGGAGTTACTTGTTATCAGCTTTCGACGCGTATACGGTATACAAAACTGCAACTACCGCGTAGCGCGCATCGCTGATTGGTCGATTACATCAAATAGGTGGACGTAACAAACGCTCCACTTGTTGTTAATTGGAGATCTTGATTCAACTATGACTCTTGAAGGCAAAATATACGCAGGTCAAATTGACGCACGGACGATTTTGATTGAAGGTCAAAAAGGGGTATTTTGGAATTTCCGTGCGTCAAAACCCAAGGTCTCGGGTCTAATTCAAGCCCTGATTGGAAAGATACAATTAATTATTATTTCATTTTTGTCGCTGTTTTACCTTTAAAACCACTTTAAATGCCCCTTTTTTTCTTTAAATCACTGTTAGGTAATCTGATTCTCGAAAATCATAGGATCTTGGGTCAGGGTAAGACCTACCCAACCATATTTTCATGTTGCATCATCTATTAGTCCTTTATGAGTTTTGATTGAACTTTGTTCCTGGTGAAAACTGGTCATACCACTAGGGTTTGGACTTGTGTATGTGTAAAGATTTTTTTTAAAATCTAATTCTATAGACCAAAATGAAGTGAGAGATAAAGAGTCATCCTAGCCCTTCTAACAGTCGTTGCTTTAATCCATAGACCTGAAGCTCATGTCTAGCTTTTTGCCAGTGAAAATTGCTTATAAATAGCATATACTTTATAGTAAAAAATTAGCCAATACTTTTAAGAATTTTATAATTTTGGGCTTGTACTGCAGCAAATATTATTTAGATTTTATAAATTTGGGCTTGTTCTGTGGCAAATTTAAGATGATGACTGTAGCCCTTATTGTTATATATCATGATGTATATTTGACTGATACAATGTATGTTTATACCTCAGTCACATTGGCTTGAGGTTGTCATAAGAATCATAAATGTTATACAAAATTAACGTTATATTGACACTTGGTAGTGATCAGTAAGGGTCCTAAGGCCATATTGTGTCATACTTTTACCTAATTACAATGTACTTTCATCTATTCCTTAGATGGCATTTTAAGCTGATAAACTAATTTTTTAATTGCCGATTGTGGGTTTTAGTCATTTTATATATTTAGTAAGGTTAATGTACTGTGTCCTCGATACATATTTGAAAAATACAATTTTGAACGTATCTGAATATAAGTATACTACAAGCAGTTTTATTATGAAGTAATACTTTATCAATTTAACAAATTTGAATCATACGTTTTGAATCATATTGTTATATAATGCGGATTGTGGAATTTGCATAGGTGACTCAATGTTTCTTTTTTTATGGGTAAATGTGATTACGTGTATGGTTAAATTCCTAAAAACTGGAATTTTTCTAAGAACTTATGTAATTGTTATCTTCAGATGTAAACGGAACTATGACAATCCTTTGTTACCCTCATTAATGTGATGATTTATTTTTTGTATTTTCAGAAATCAATTCCACCTTTGTCAAGGAAGATTACAAGAAAATTAGCATCAGAATCAGCTGATCATAATAGTTTAATGAACTTTTATTCACAGATAAGTCGAGATGAAACAGGTATGATAATCAGATTTTGTAGCTTGGTTGAACAACAACTGGATTAGTTCAGTTATAATACATGAAAATGAGTAACACTAAGTAGACTATGATTCAAATTGATATTATGGTTGTAATAATGTTATTTCCTAAAAATTGAATGATGAAAATTGAATGATGAAAATTTAATGATGAATATTCCTGGGTCAATAGCGCAGTTGGTAGCGCTGGGATTTGGAATCTCATGTCCCGAAGAGGGTACTGGTTTGAATCCCACCCGGGGATTATACCCTTCCATGAAAATTTGACAGTAGTGTCTATTTTCCTCCATTGATTAGATAATATGGAGCAGTTTCAGGTCTAGTGGAAGGGTCTAGGTGAGTACTGGTTATAGACAATGGTCCAGGAAAGCTAGGTTAGGTGCGCTGGACTCCGTAAAAATGACCTAAGTTGTGTTGACATGGTGTTAAACCCAGTAACAAGAAAGAAGATAAATATTGGTGCAGTTCTCCAGTATGAATCAATGCCTTTAGGTTGTAGAATAGGTGCACGTGTGTTTGGGGGGGAGGGGTAATAGTGGTCATAAAAATATCAGCACCTGTTTTGCAATTGGATTCTAGAAGTAATTTTTTTTGTTGGGTTATGAATCAAACATATTTTCATCAATACTTGTGTTTTAACTGCTGGAGGATGATATTAAAATATAGATGAATTTCATTTAGTGCCTTAAGATCTTTTAAACTATGTTATTAAAAGACTACAGACCTTTTGATGTCTTTGTAGAACACATATTTCATGGTCAGTTGCCTTAGTATTAAGTTTGTTGTTTTGGCTTCCAGAAAATTGTTTAAATTGACTGCTACTAGCTAATTGTTTTTTGTATTTTTTGTTTAACACCATAGCAACACATTTTATAGGTCATATAACGGCGGCCAGTCAACCTACTCACTCCTCCTGGAAAGGCTTACTCTCTGGATTTAGCTGTTAACCAACTACTAAGGGCATACTTTCATCAGTGACTGACAACTGCCCTACATAATTAAGAATCATTGGTAGGAGGGAGAATGGCTGTAGAAAATTTTTTATGACCAAACTCCTCGAAAGTATGCCCCGGCCGCCCGGGAATTGAACCCACCACCCCTCAATCAGTAGACTTGCTTGCTACCAACTGTGCTAGCTGGGTGGCTTTACTTGTTAATAGATCATAGAGTGAACTATTTACATTTATTCATTGTATTTCAGGTGCACCTAAGATATGGAAGATGACCTCACCTTTACATATAGATGAAGAATCAATAACAAGTGGCAGGGCTGGTAAATCACCAAGTGGACGTGGTAGACCTGGGAGAAAATCATTGAAGAATGGTAAACAAACCGACAATCGTGAAAGTAGTTCCTCAGATCAAAGCAGTTCAAGGGAATCATCCTTAGACATGAAGGAGAAATTGAAAGCTGATGATAAAAGACTTAATAAATCAGCCAGGAGAAGCTATTCTACAGAAACAGCTAGACAGAATAGTGATTCCTTGAAAGAGATGAAAGCTAAGAAAGTTCGTCCAAAGTCTTTAGACTTGTCGTCTAAATCTGCTATGAATGGCGAAGATGACAATTTTAAAAGTCCTGACCCTCTGACCCCATGTAATGTTGCCATAAAGAAGAGAAAAGGACGACCAAAAGAGACACCTCCTGTGTTAGTAGCAGAGACTCCTATTGATGATAATTCAATTAAATCAGACTCTGAAGAAGAAGACATTGTGGTCATAAATAAAATCAAGAAACCAAGAAGAAAACCAAAGAAATTGAACTTGACCAGACGTACACAAAATGAAAAAATTAAAGCTATGAAAAGGTTTGGGAAGGCTGCATTTAGACCTAAGTTGACTGGTATGAAACCTGCTAAAGATAAAAATGAATGTAATGGTTCATCATCTTCCGATGATAATGAGAGTCTAATGGAAAAAACACAAACATTAAGTGAAGCCATTACTGATGAGAGTCCTAAGAGAAAACCAGGTCGCCCACCTGGTGCTAAAAATAAAAAGAATCGTAATATCACTCTAGCTTTAAATGCAAGAAGAAAAACTGGAAAGTTAGTTAATTCAAATAGATCAAAAGGACCTATGCGAAAAGCACCTGGAAGACCAATTTCAAAAAACAAACAAAAAGTCATATTGACAAACAATATTCAGAGTGAAACAAATCATTCAAGTGTTGATTTTGCTTCTAATAAAGATAATGCAGTTATAGTTAACACTGAAGAACAAACTTCAACCAGTAATAATATAGACTATGATGATATTGATGACACTATTAACACTGTTATTGCTAGAAGTGCTAGTGAATCAACATCAACTAATAAATTCCCTCATGAACCTTATAAAGTCAACTTATTTTATAAGCGCAGGTCTGCTGTCAAGTCGATAGCTAAATTCAAAAAGGAAAGAGAAGCATTAAATAAAATGAGAAAGAAAAGATTAATGGCAGCTTGTGGGACAAGTACCACTATGGTTATGAGTGAGAACTTAGCATTAAATGACTTGAGAAGAAAACTTAGGGAAAAGATCACTTCTGCTCAAGCTGAAAATGCTAATGTTAAGAAGGACACTGATATACCTGTTAAAAAGTCTGAATGGGTGACTTATAAAACTGAGGATTCAAAAACTGTAGATGATGTATCAATTGATAAACCAATTTCTAGTTTTCTTAGTCAAGATACTAATGAAATAAAACCTGAGGTTATTGAACCAAATATTAAGAAAAGTGATGATGGTGAGCTTAATAGTGAAACCACTGATTCAGTAATTGACAAAAGTGCTAAGGATGAAACTGACATTGTATTTCCTTTGGAAGCTGGTCAGGTGCTTAAAGTTAAGAAAGTGTTTAATAAAATGTCTAAAGGTAGTGACACTGAATCGGTATGTTCCGAGATAAGTGCGACTTCTCTTAAAAGAACATTTGAAAAACAGATTCTTATACTTGGTGAAGAGAACACTGATAGTGACGATATGACAGTAAGGACCAGACAAAGGTTTGAAATAATTCCTGGTAAAAAAAGAAAGAGAACTTTAAGTGGTGAGTTTGATTTGCTTGATGAAAAGCAACTAAGGAAAGAAAAGAAAAGAGCTGGAAAGGAGCACACTGATGATGAATCAGATAATAAATCGACTGAAATTGTCTCAACTAGAAAACCATTGTTTAAGAATAGATTGAGTCCTCTGAAGAAATCACCTGTATTAAAGGATGTGAAACTGTGTCGAAAGTATACCAATAAACTTAATACATATGCAACCTATCGAAATAGACTTTTGAAACAATCACCATTTTTAAGTCGCGTTAGAAAAAGGCGAAGGAAACGAATCTTTAAGGGTAAAAGTTATTCAGAGAGTCCTCGTGAATCATGTGAAAGTGATACTATAAGTGTGATGTCTGTGCAGTCGGATTCTAAATATGATGCATACAGACTAGGTTTATTTGATAAATTCTCTAACGATGACTCCGATATGGTTGATGATAGTTTAGACAGTTATAATGTAAAGAGTGAATGCCTTGATGAAACTGAGGAAATGCCTGTAGAAGAGACTGTGGATGATTCTGTGACTATTGACTTTCATTCTGAAGAACAATTTGATAATGAAGGGAATGAACTATTCACTGACTCTGAAATAGATGTTAGAGAAATTTTATTAGAGCTTATCCAAAATGTTGTTTCTAAATTTGAGGGAAACACTGAAGAATCTAATTCTGATCAATTGAAAGATGAAGGTTTAAAACAGATTACTGACTCTGGCATTAAGGATGAGGATGCAGAAATTTCTGACAGTTCTACGGTTACAATAAAATCTGACCAAGTTTTTAACAATGAAACTGATAGCCCTGTGCCTTATCAAGCTTCTTTATCTTCCTCAAATGTGGATCATGCTGTAAATAATAATTTGATAAATACAGACATAAAAGAGAAACAAATGGTGGATGGGAGAAAGAAAAGGGGTAGGAAATTAGGTCCACTACCTATTGCTAGAAGGCCTCATGGACTGAATCCAATGTCAATTACCATAAAAAAGAAACCTGGTAGAAAACCTGGGCAGAAACCTGGACGAAAGCCTGGACCTAAACCTAGACTAAAACCAGGACCAAAACCTGGACTAAAACCAGGAAGAAAGCCTGGACTAAAACCAGGAAGAAAGCCTGGACTAAAACCAGGAAGAAAGCCTGGGCGAAAACCAGGCAGAAAACCAGGAAGACCACCAAAAATTGAAAAATTATTATATGAAGCAGCAATTTCTGAGCAGCTACCTCATACATCAAACTTCTTTGGTGATAGAACTGTAGTGCCACAGAAGAGAGCAAGAAAAGCCACTGCTAGGAAAACTAGTACTACTAACACAGATCAAGGTTTGATAAGAACATTTGAACTTAGACAGAAAATTTCTCGATCACCTTTGGAAAACATTGCCATAAAACAAAGTATTGAAGAAGATGAATATCTCAGAAGTGAAGCTGAAAAAGCAATTAGAAAGGAAGCTAAGTTAAAATCTAAGTTAAAGATGATGCAAGAAGCTGGAAATGAAGGTTTAAAGGATGAAATGACTGACGATGAAATCAGTCAACTTGAGGCCTATGAAGAATACTATAGAAAGATGGCAAGTGGAGCAAATACTGTAGAAGATCTAATATCACTATGTAAGCCATGTATTGTGGTTCTGAAAGACTTTATTAAAGAACTTGAAAAAGCACAAACTGATGGTGAATCAGATACTGAAGTTCCATTTACATCTGAAGATGATAATTCTAATCAAATGATTGATAAGAAAGAACCAGTATCAGTTGACAGTAGTGAAAGCAAGGATGTTTCTGATGTTAACAAAGGTCTAGACAGTGAACAGAAATTAGTGAAATCACCTGACATGTCTGATAAAATTGTTGCCAATAAGCCAGTGTTGGAGACAAGTGGTGATCAAGTAAATACTAACATGTTGGATAACAAACCTAAGAGAAAATCACCTGTTAAAGCTAAAGTCAGTATTTCACCAAATAAGAACATTTCTCCTAAAATGGGTAACAAGACTGTTAAAACTAAACATATATTTGAACAGCAAACTGCTAGAAAGACAGTGCCACCTTTGAAAATTAAACTGAAGGGTGGTTTGACATCGCGACGTAAAACATACATGGTTGAACCCCATCCGGACTCACCTATTGAAAAATCAGATAAGAATGAGTTCAAACCAGATAAAAGAAAGGAAAAAGTAAAAACTAAATCTGGAAATAAGTCTGAATCCTCAGACTCTGAAAAACATGGCAAACATCCACATCATAGGAAGAAAAATAAAACTCCAGTTGAAGAGCTTCATAAACCAGCTAAATTACCAAACTCAGTTACTGTTACCCCTGAAAAAGTTATTAAACCAACTGATGCATATGAAGCAAACTTCTTACAATTCATTCAAGATAAGGACAAGGTTGAACAAAATATAGCAGCATTTAGTCATACATTTAGTTCTAGAAATAAAACTGTCAATCATCCTAAAGTTAGAGAACCTGAAACTAAGGGTGAAAAAGAGGCTGCTCAAAAGGCTGAAGTTAACTCTGATGCTTATCCTGAGTCACAAGCTAATATTGATAAAGACTCAGATGATGTTCAGTATGTGTGTTCACAATGCGATAATGCTGTTTATAAAGCTAAAGAATTGATTATCCAACATTACAATGAAGTTCATCCCGGACTACCATTTATTTATAAACCATTAAGTGAGAGTTCGAGCTCCGATGATCTCAGAAACATGAGAATGGCTGGCAATGCTGCCATAAGTGAACAACAAGCTGCTTTGAAAGCAAATCAGACAAATATCATATCTGAGTAAGTTAAAACTGATTTTATTTATTTTAAAAGTATATCATTATAATAATGATAACACACCTTATTTTTCAGTTCAGTTGTATCTTCAACCTAACAGAAATGTTCACAGAAATTGCAATCACAAATTTTTGATTCTATCATTAATGATACTAGAAGATATGTCTGAGTCTGTTCTACATTTGATTGCCAACATACCTTAAGCAATAGTCCAGTGGTAAGACACACTCTTAGGAATAGAATGGTCCATGGTTTGAAACCCCACCAAGGCTACTGCTAATTTCCTTGAGCTAGAAATTAACTTGCAATTGTTTCACTCCACCCACATGTAGATTGGTACCTGCAATGATGGTAAGATACTGTTGGGTTAATGTGTCAACTGCTAATAAGTAGAGTAAAAGACGCCGCAGGGCGGTTGATATCAGCAATGGAACATAAACTATAAAAAAACACTTTTTACTTTGCCTTGAACTATTTTAGAGCTGTTTTACAGGTTTTAGATAAAAAGGAGGGTAAGATCATCTCTATATGACTAGAGGCCAATAATGGTTCATAATATTTTTGACCTTGGTCTCATTTCTTCTACTGTAGATATCCGATGATCACAGAATTAAAGTAGTGTTTTTAACACTAAGCAGACTGTAGATGGGCTTTTTTATAGGGAAAGGATGAAAAAAACTCAATAAGGGGAAATACTTTGTTTAAATTTTCTAGCTATAGACTCATTATGAATTTATCAGTGGTACCATATTGAAAATTGGTTTGCACCAATTTTATCCACAATAAATAAAGTCGTTATTATAAAATATGTTTTATTTCATATTTCAGTATTGAACCAAGCAAAGACACTACAATTGCTAATAATGATGATGATAGTGGTAGTTTAAACTTGAAGATTGTTGAAGTTGTTAGTCTAAAAGAACCAGATAATGGACCAGTTGGTATTCCAATGTCTAAATCACTAAGACCAGTGGCACCTATAAATCCTCTACCGATACAACCAGCAGAGCTACGAATACCATCGTTTCCTATATTTTCTAGTGGTGCTACTCTTCAACCATATCCTGGCTTGACTTTACTGAATAGACAACCACCTCCGTCTTACCAAATGACAATGATTAATCATATCACTCCTATGGCTATGGTACAACCAACCATAGCTAAACCTATACAGCCTCCAGTTGCTGAACCCGTAGTGCCGAGACAGAGTCCTAAACAACCTGGA
Organism: Mactra quadrangularis; assembly: GCA_025267735.1. Classification (NCBI taxonomy): domain Eukaryota; kingdom Metazoa; phylum Mollusca; class Bivalvia; order Venerida; family Mactridae; genus Mactra; species Mactra quadrangularis. Next base: position 26,673,567 of record CM046305.1, on the reverse strand, counting down.
AAACTGGGTACTACGTTTAAATGTGATAAGTGTAATGTTCATGCACCGCTGTTAGCAGCAATGGTTGCTCATTTACGTTCTGTGCATAAAGAAATTCCAAGACTGTTTCAGTGTCCCTACTGTAAGGATCTAGAAGCGGAAACGGAAGCATTGATTCATCAACATATTAAGAAGACTCATCCTACAAACAATCCAAACCCACCTGTAGCCTTATCAGAACCAGCTAAACGTAATCTTAAAACATTATCAGTATGTGTACCTGAGGGTATGAAAATGGGTGAAGGAAACAGTATTGATAAAGACATTTATATGTGTTTAAGATGTAAAACTCATATGCCTTCTTTAGATACTATTTATGATCATCTAGAAAAACAACATTCGGAAGTATTTGCTTATGTTTGCCCAGTTTGTAAAATTTTCAAATCCCATAATGAAGAAGCTGTGAACAAACATATTATAACTGAACACAGACAAAGTCCTTTTGAAGTTAGTGTATCACTAGCTATTGAAGGAACGCATTTTACTCGTGTACAATGTCTTGTTAAGGATAAAAACAAAGGTAGTCAGAAATCTACCAGCTCTTCCACACAGAAACAACAAATATCACCTTCTCCTACTTCAACCCCAAAACAACAAGCATCGCCTTCTTCATTAAATCAGAAACAAAATATCAATTCCATAATGCATAGTCCTCATCTTAGTATAGGTAGCTTAATGTCTGGTGCATGTACACCATTGTCTATTCCTTCTGTCATTCAGTCATCACTCACCAATCTTCAACCTGCTCTTACTTCCTTACCAGTTTCAATGCCTGTAGTCAGTCAAACTGTCTCAAAACCTGCTCAGCCACAGAAGAAAAGGAAAAATCTTCTAGAGTCGATTGAAAAGTTGACTGCTCAAAAGCAGATTGAACAGGGTATCGTACCACCAAAGTCAAGTTCAGTTTCATTGGTTGTCCCATCCCACCCCTCACAGTTGAGTTCTAGTAATGCTACTGCACAAGCTCCACCTCCTTTAATGAGAGCACCGCCTCCTCTGATTAGATATGATCAGTTGAATAAAGTTACTTCAGCTCAGAGTGCTATACTTAGTTCCTCAGTGAGAACAACTTCTTCTCATTTAGGTGCAGCAGACCCAGCCTCTATTAAAGAACAGTTTAATTTGGCTATGTTACAGAGGTTACAAAGTCTTTCTAGCACATCCCCAATTAATGCAATGCAGTCTTCCATTCCAACAAAACCAATAAAATCTTCACTCTTTGACACATCCGATCTAGAAACTCCCATTACATCACAGACTCAAAGACCTGTTCTCAATGTTCCTGTAGTGCCAAGACTCGGCAATAAAAGTCCATCACATCATGGTAAACCAATGAAAACAGGAGGTGGTACTCCTCTTGATTTATCAAAGACCACGCCTTCCCCATCTCCTGATCATTTACAAACAGCCTCTCCTGGTCTACAGCAAGTTAAAAATACACCAAATCCTGATGAGTTCAAAGTATTTAATCTCAAACCAAGCACCCAGTTACAACTACCAAGAACAGCTGTGCCTATTAATAACTCCCCTATAATGGTTCCGCAGCAGGTACGACAAAATACACCAAGTACTTTAGCATACAGACCACCAGGTCCACAGGTAAATGCAAGTCAACCACAAATCCCTCAGTTAATCAGTATGCCAATGGGAACTGTCATTGGATTAGCCCCTAACATGACACCAATGTTTGGTGTCCCAAATTCACAAGGTGGACAGTTTCTTCAAATGAGTAGTCAACCAATTGCTGTTTTAAGTACAGCCCAACCTATACCATCTACGAACCAATCAAATGCTTCAAAAAATTCAGTACCCCCACCACAACTGTTTAATAGAAATATGTTGTTCCGTTGTCCCTATTGTCCAAAATTAACTCCATTAAGATTTGATCAAGTACAAAGTCATATACAAACACAGCATCCTATCGGTTCACCCGTAGTGTTCATGCCATTTGATATAAAATAATTTTATGTTTAAGTTATGTACAGGTAACCTTATCACCATGAATTATCTCTTGCTTTATAAGTCTTACTATACATTGCTATTATGAAAGTAAAAATCTGTCAGTATGTCTATTTGCCAAAGATTTGTGGATCACCTTTTTTCCATGATAATGCTTTTACAAATATTTTGAATTTGGAAATACATGATCCTCAATTCATTTATGAAAATATAATTTCAATAACAAACATAATTTGTGATATACTCTTTATGGCCTTGGTAGCTGAGTCATTTCACTCATTTAAATATTCAAATTGGGTGACCAGAAGAATGCATGTGTAAAATATTGAAAAAAATAGTTCAGCGTTTGCTGAGTTTCTGCATGAATTGAAGTCCAGTTTTTACATGAATGAAACTAATTTAAATGTTGAGTAATATTATGAAAGCTATTCCATTTCAGAATTTTTCTTTGAATTTGAAATCATGAAAAAAATGTGCTTTACATTCTTGGGCAAATAACATAAACTACAGCATTTTACCTTTAAAGTATTTAATTACATGTACATGTATGTTGTTAAAAAGCAACCTTTCATTTGAACATTCTATACATTGTGGTGTAAATAGTTTAATATTCTGAAGTCAAACTTATGTTTTATTTCTGACTGGTATGAATAAGTTGTTACTGTAACCATAAAAATGTGTACTTAAAATAATTGATTTTCAATTATGGTAGCTTTTCATCGATTATGTGTAAAAATCGTTAAGTTAATATTTATTTAATTCAACTAAGAACCAAGTTTACTTGTATTTTTCTTTTTTCTATTTGGTAGTTGTTGGTCACTTGTTTTAGACTTAATCATTGAGTATCTTGGATTTTTGTTATTTTCATAAATAATGATACTGAAAACTAACTGTTGTTATGCATAATGGTTGTATTTCTTTTTGCTGAGCATTGATTAACTGTTGATATATTAATTTTGAACTTTACTACAAGGTATATAGTCACATGGTCTTCAGAATGTTAACAATACTTGATTTTGTCTAATTCCTGCAGTGTTAAAAAAATTGAAAAGATTCATACAGGGCATTAAGTAACTGTTTCATTTCTTTGCTAAAAATGACAACATTAGCCTGTGAGTTGAATTTTTATTTAACTGCTCATCTCAATATGTGTGAGGACAATTCAGAGCTAACATTCAAAACTTGCAGAATTGATCAGATTTTTTTTCAGGAAAAGAAAGCTTGTAGTTATTTTATGCACTGTTTGATGTCATTCAATTTTTTGTCTGAAAAGAGTAAAACAAATGTTTATTTACATTATTAGTTGTTGTTGTAGATCAAGTGATTATAGACCCTGTACAAAGACTGCATGATAAATTATTTAATTTTTTAGTTGAAATCATGTAAAAACAATTAAACAAAGTAACCTGAAATCTCAAAATGACCACTACACATGGTTTGCATTTGTGTACTTTATTATTGCCTGGCTATGACTATAATAACAGTGTGATATTTTTAGGAATGTTAAGTAGCGTTTACTTTTAAGTTGTAATATTTTGTTTAGTTATTTTTGGATTTTCTTTTTCTGTCAATTATTTTATAAAGAACTGTTTGTACTGTTAGTACTTAATTGTATTAATTAATATCTGTGTCTCTTATTAATTATTTCCAGTAAAATTTATTTGTTGAGATATTGTGCTAATTTAAAGGTTTTTGTTTTTAATTTTATGTGATTAATTTGAATATATCTGATTGGTATGAATAAAAATAATTGATACAGTACTTTAAACTTGATAGAAATAATTCATGTTTAGTTTTCATTTTATGATGTTTTTTACTGTTGCTGTTCCTGATAGGTTTGCTTACACCTTTTTGACTGAGTGATATAGGTGTTAACTTTTGTGATTGGATATCTTTGCTGTAGGCAAAACTTTTAATTTCAAATGACTTGAAGCATTATATGCATGTTCCTTGAATGACTTGGTCAGAACTTGGACTCTTTTTATGAAGTTTCTATATTATCCAGCATTTTTTTCGTGATATTAAGCTCAGTGTATTTAGACTATGCATTCAACTGATGGAAGTTCTGGCAATTATTTTCTACTCATTAATTGATAATTAATTGTTTTCTAGTCACTTAAGTAATTATAATAAGAGTATTATAAAATTAATGATCTTATAAACATAAGAATTAATTAGAAAAAATATTGTTTTTACTTAGACTTAAAACTTGGCTTAAACTTCAAAATTTGGTTTGTTTTTTATAGTAATATTGAGTATTTAAGTTAGTGGGGTTTATGTACACACAACTGACTGTTGAATAGAATGTAAGAGTACCTATTGTGCTTGAGTTTTCTAGACAGGCATTAGAACATCTTGAGTTGTTAACATTCAATTATTTGTCCACATATAAGTTATATTACATGCCTTGATTAACCAATAGTGCAAATTTTTCAAGATAGTGTTATACATTGTATACAAGGTAGTGAAATACAGAAGTACTGTAATGTTATGACATTTAATACTGCCAATTTTATTTCTTGTAATAAAAAAGTAATATCATTATAAATTATTTATATTGATCATACTTTTTTTATTTAATGGAAGTAATAAAATTGGCAGTATTAAATTTTATTAGCTTTTATACCAAGTAATACTTTTATCTGTCTGTAAATAAAAAAAAGAGGAGCAAAATGCCACACATGGTATCAATCTTTGGCATTTTTCCAGATAAACAGAGCGCCGATAAGCACTGAGCTGGGTTGCTAATAGTAATAAGTATGTTCAATACATTACTGGACAAAATGGTTAATCATTTTATGATAAGAAATATTACAAACAAGCCAAAATCCAGTCAAACAAACTTTAATACACACTGTTCTTTACTTTTCAACACGAATGTTTAAGTGTGTGGCATGATTTACCTCGTTCTATCCATATTCAATTGTCTATTGACCAATGTTTTTTTTAACTCTGCCATAATCAGCTATGCATGTCTTACAACTTCAATTTAATCACAAATGACTTATTATTACCAGAGGTCTTTATAATAGATAGATAGATAAGTTTATTTCAAATTTTACACACATAACAACACTGTTTGAACTTCGCTAAAAAGCAATTTGTCAAACACAAATGTACTAGACATATGCAAATGTCATTAGAATGTGAGATCTTTTAAGAATTTATACATTGTAAAATCCATCAATTAAAGATATTGTACGATTATATTGAACTCTCCGATTGCATAAATTAAAACGTCACATTACATGGTATATTTTTGATACTCGGTTAATTTCGGTAGTTCACGTAGAGCGTATTGTCCGCACATAACAATAATGTGTTATATCTTATTTGCAAAACGTATCGTAGTTTGTGTGGTCTAGTGGGGAGACGTCAGACTTCAAATCTTTTTATTGTGGGTTCAAATCCCGACAGAAACTTATTTTTGTCTCTTTTTCTTATTTAAATCATGGGCGGATTGCGTAAAACTCATGTCCCACATGCATCATAAAACTTGTAGAAGCCTTTGTTATAAATTTGATGGCATCTCTTTAAGTAATGAAGACAGTAGCACAACCGACACATTCAGTAAAATTGAGTCAGTTTTACAGTGTTTTATTTCTATGTCCAAATTACTGAATAAAATAGACGTAAAACAAAACAAAAATACAAAACGAAGAACAAAAAAAAAGACATATTTAGCTCCAGACTTGCACTTCTTTCGAAAATAGATATTTAGTATCATTGCACTTTAACCGTACGACCATTCAGCCAGATAAGATATCGACACTAAATTAACCTACACTTTGTAATTTTTACTGCAAATTTCTATTTATAGAACGCGAAAAATAATTTATACAGTGAGCGATAACCGTGTAATTATGCAATCGGACAGTTCAATATAATCGTACAATATTTACTCTTCAAATTGGTCTGTATTAGACTTGTACAAATCAATCATGTTTACAATTGTTAGCCATTCCCCATACTATTTATATATAGTCTGTGATCATATCATTTTGTATTTCTATTCATTTATTGTAACATTTTGTTATTTGTACATGTTTGTATACTTTTATGTTAGTAATTATTTAAATACATGGGTGAAAGTTTTCAGCTCTGTTCCTGATATTCGAAAGTTTTGGGACTTGAGAAAGGATTGTTTTCCTTAGTTAAAATCTGAAATCTTGAGAATCAGAATTTCAGGGATTCAGGGAGTTTTGAAAATTTTGAAATTTCACCCATGTAAATGATATATCTAATGGACCAATAATTTGAGATGTTTTCATCAAATTTTACATTCACATTTCACATTCTTTACTTCATTGTATGTCTGAACCAATTTCCTGTCTCAAAGGTGTTTGTCTTGTTCTATTGTTTTTACAGATAATTGACATTTTGTTACTTATTGCATTTTGCTACAATCATTCTACAATTTTGCATTACAAATTTATCAACATTCAAACCTAGGAACATGTTATTTAGTTTTTACAATGAATAATGGTAGTTTATTTTGGTTTGTTTATCTTCAACTAAAAGGATTTTGTTTTGTATAATATAGTTTTTACAATGATTTATTGTAATTTACTGGTAGTTTTTGTCATGATATAATGCTAAGATTGCATGTCTGCTATTGTGGGGATATAATTATGCTTGATTTCAATTTTTTGAGTTTACTTTTGTTTTTCTACTTTGATGAGCAAATCCCAAATGGCTTTTTTCCATAAATAACATAGCCTGATTTTTATGATTAAATACAATAAATGTTTATTATCTATATGTTATGATATGTAATTGGATAAAATTGTTTTTCATTTATTGACAATCATTTCAAAAGGCTAAAATCAAGACAATGTCAGCTTAATACACACAGCTTAGTCTTGACTTCACAACACAAATGATATGTGATTCTATACTTAGGCTTAAATTTCTGTCGATCAATGTTTTATTATTTTACCATGATGAACTTCTTAAGAAGAAATATGTGATAAGCAGATTTTATTTACAATTAGACAATATATTCATGATTTTACAAATATACTTTACAATCAATAAATTCACATTTACTGTGAAAGCATGCATGTACATACATGTATAATTTAATAGTTTAATTAAATCATGTACATATTTATATGATTAATTTCCTTGTGTAATGTTAATATAATGGAAACATTTATAACATGTGTATGTTTAATTACAATACAAATCTGTGTATTTTGATGTCTTCTTTTATTTTCATATATTGCTTGGAACAACTTTTTTTTGTGTTTACCAGTTTTGACCAACAAAGAAATTATCTTTCAGTTTTCAACTTTTCATTGCAGAATAGTAAAAAATATAACTATTAGAAAATAGTTACTAGAAAATAATTTTATTCTGAACAAAACAATTTTAAGTTCTTGACAAAAGGATAATTTTCAATGTAAAAGCTCTTGAAATTTTAAATCGAGTTTTGAAATTTTCAACATACCTTTGTGTAGCTTGTGAAAAATGACCTTAGACATGAATAACATTACTTGTATATACATTATATGTGTTAGCTGTGGAACAGTTAATTAGTAAACGTTCTCTGGTAATTTTTGCATGAATTATGCAAATTTAATTGATAAATTTGTTATGAATAAATAGTGATAATGGCTTTTCTATATTCTATAATTATGTTATTTTATAGGATGCTTGTTTTAATACAAGTGATAGAGTTATCACTGTTTTGTATAGTTAGAAAATATAATAGTTTGAACAAAATGCATTATATGTGTGTAGAAACAATAAGATAAACCAATCATACTCACAGGTTGAACTTAGTTTGATGAGTTTCAGATGTTACTATGTAGAAAACATTTTGTACTGTATTCAACCCACTAGATTAGTGAGTTCGTTGTATATGAAATCATGAAATGTTTTATCGTAGTATTGTTTGTTTTGTCTCAACTGCCAAAGTTTGAGTTATTTCACCGGTACTGTAAACATTCTCTATACAAAAACTATTTCAACTCTAAACGGTACACGTGTGAAAATTGTATGTTTATATCATGTATTATGTAATTTTGTATGGTCGATTAAACAAATAAATAGTTGTCATTGCCATACTAAGGTATTGAATGTGAAGTTGTCTAGCATTACACATCTAAGCTACATGTTTAAACATACAAAGTCACTGTGAAAAATATTCCAACTTTTACAGTTTTGAAAAACATACTATACAACACTTGTATATATCATATTGATGGGTAAGAGCGATACTAGACTATGTCATTCTTTATATACATCTGGTTAAGTCTAGTTTTGTTCTGACCCATTGATAAAACAATCGCAATGTAAATAATCATGTTAATATTTATAAAATGTGCTATTATATGTACATTTCTCTTTAATTGTAATACCGTATGTTGAAAGTATTAATACAATGTATTTGAATCTATGATTTGGTTACTATGAAGTAACTAACCAAGGACCCTTTACAAAAATGTATTTATAGGGCCATTCCTTGCTTTACAGTAGGCATTTCAAGAAACAGGCTTACTATTCAATTTGGTTAGGCCTGGTTTTTCAGGCTTTGTCTTCTTTGAATATTTATCATAAAGATAGATTTATAAAGAGATTTCAGTCGAGTCTGATATTGTAACTGTATCTTGGTTCTTAGTTTGGTCAAACTTGTGTAAGTAGTGTATTTAAAACTGAACTTGAAATTTTTGTTATGGCAGCGTCACCAGTTAAGATGCCTTGCTTTATAGATAAAACTGTAATTATAAAATTTTGAAATATGCAATTTACTGTTGTTTTATATGATGATTTTTTTTTGTCTTTTGATTGTATTATTTCATAATATTGACTGTAAATAAATGAATGAGAGATTTATATTTTGTTTTTGTTGTCTTTTATAACATAGGTTATTATATTTTCTTTAATGAGTTACATTTTTGTGTTTCATATTTTATTGATAAGACTTGTAACTATGTGATGAGCTGGTTTGAAACCCAATTCAAATGTAATGCAAGTCTTGGGAAAACACAAACATGCAGACTTTGGAATTCAAATTAATGAGCTTTTACCTATTATGGTATATAGCTAAACAGGAATTTGGAACTCCTTGGTGATTCTCTATGCAAATTTATCTTGGGCATCACAAGAACAAAAAAGTATTTCTACCACTTCTAATGTCTGTAGTCTTATCCTAGTAGACCATCTCCGTTACTTTCTGAATGCTAATCAGGATTTTGTAGTCAAGTGATCTTCAGGGTGTAAACACTCAAATTCTTGCATCAGTTAAAAAAGAAAAGAATCAAATAGCTCATATAAACTGCTATTATGTACAGTTTTCCCCAGAAAATGGCCAATTAGGCCCATGAATTTAAATTGTTTACCCTAAATATATTGCAAATGACATTGTCACCCCTAATGCCTAATAATAAGTAATATGTAGAGTTTAAGGTACTTATTCTCAGATTTTAACTTAAATATCAGCTTTTTCTGAAACTATAAAAATTGTATGAAAACATTTTTTGAAGCAGTCCTTGACTGACTTGACTTAAGAATTGGCCTTGTATTGGAAAGTGTGTGCCGTACAATAAACTTGTCATCAACAACAATCGGAATACCTCGCGCAATGTCCGAATCAGCTGGCAGATCACGTTAAGTCAATTTTTCATGTAATCTTAAATACAGAGAAAGTGACGACAAGAATGCCTGCTTTGAAATTAACCGAATACTTATTTTATAAAGATGTATTCAAATCGTTTGACTTTAAGGGTGTGTATAGTGATCGTTACATATTGTCACCTGTTTTCGCGACACGGCAGAAATATAACGAGTCTTAATGACAGTAATGTTGCATTGTAAATGATTCTTCTATGATCCATTTTACAAACTTGGCCTAATTCTGCTAACTTTAAACAATACAAAAAAAATTAAATTAAAAAGTTATAAAAGGTTTATATGTTTAATTTGTAGTTTGCTTTTTTCTGAAATTTCTTCTGTTGCAATGATTCTTGTCGCCTGAAGAAAAACACCTCCCGGTATGTAATACATCAGAGGTGGGCTGTACATTATGGAAAAAGAAGACCCTGAGTCGGAATTTAGCCTAGACTTGTCTTAACTTATGGAGGCTACATAGGCCTAATCCTAGATGACCCTACTAGGACAAGTTAGAGTTGTAGAAGTTTAACAACATGGGTATTTTCAACTTACAATAATGGAATGTCTGACAATCCGTCCCCAGTCACATTCACCCTTGAACGATCCGTCCCCTTGTGTGTGTAGCCCTATGAATACTTTTAATCAATGATACGACTTGGTATTATAATTATATGTGTACTTTGTGTTTAATTATTTATAAATACATGTGCATATGCATATTTTTTATGAGAAAATTCCAGTAATATATTCATGTATATTAATATTAACCGCTCAAAATAGTAACAAAGTATCTTTAATAAATATTATAAAATATAGGTATTAAAGTTACTTTGTTACTATTTTATAGGCAACCGGAATGAAAAATATTATCTACAATATGTTCATACGAAGTGAGGATTTTTTATGTATTTAAAACAGCATAATTAATTTAAAAAACATGAAAAATAATCTTTCAATGTTTCAAACTCACAATATATCAAATGTTAATTGGATTAAATCTGTATCACATGATTAATAATCGATCTTTTTCATTAAAGGGGTTAAAACTTAAGATAACTTATTATTTTTTATGTCAAACACGATTTATAATATTACTTGAAACATGCATGAATTGCATATCTAGGGCAAATAAGAAAACTGACTCAACTTAGTTTTTCCAAAATAACTTGGATATCCTTGGAGAAAGAAATATTATTTATAGTGAGAATACAATTTATTAAAGTTATAGTTAAAATTTTTCCTGTTAAGCTCTTGAATTATATATGTCAACGTCTGATACTTCTATTGAAATAAACAAATAACATTTGATACTGATTAAAACATTTACTTCATAAAATTAACAAAAAAGTAAGAAAATGAATGTCAGAATATAAATCTTCGTCGAAAATCGATTCCCCAATACGCATTTATAAAATAGGGATGAATTGTCTTAACTGTGAAATTTTGGGGATGGATCGTCCAAGGACGAATGTGATTGGGGACGAATCGTCTAGGGGGAGAATAGTCTAGGGGACGGATCGTTTGGTACCCTCATAGTGATAAATTACAGAAACATTATTTGGGTAACTGTTCATATTTAGTCTTCCATTACACGGAATACTTAATTTACCAGTCAATTGTTTTATACCTTGTTATTGAATTTATCCTGATTAGATTTAACTCTGGGATAAATCTCTCATTTTGATTGTTCATTTGTCCATTGTATTGTATATGTGTTGTTTTTATCTTTGACAGGAGAAAATAATGATTGTGTGGATAAAGAGATCTTAGACCTAGTACTGACAGCTAGGAATGCTAAAGAACAGATTAATGCTCTTAAAAAGGTACCCTGTCTTAAAGTTTAAGTGAGGTTTTAAAGTCTGCTTCCATGTACATGTACATGTTCAGCTGACTTTAAATTTTGTATGATATAATCCCTATATAATTGTATAACCCTTTAATGCAGTTGATTCCTCTGAAGTAACCCATTACTCCTAGCTGGAGTGGAACAACTGTAGGTAAATTTCTTAAAATAGCTGTGCCCCTAGTATAAACAGCCAATTGATATTTGTTAGTCAAAAAGCAAAGTGATGGCATTTATAGTCTATGTTTCATGCTAATGACCAACTTTACAGCTATTACCCCTGGTTAATGAGCTACTAATATCTATTTACCAATCTCCCTTGTTTTCACTAAATCTCATCCTCCAAGAAATCATACAGCTTTATACATTGTAATTTCTAGGTAACAAAGATTATAAATGATAGAATACAAGCCAACGTCAATACTACATCAACAGAAGCTGTAGAAACATCATTACAATTCCTTACACGTCTCTTGTTTGTAACAACTAGTAATAATCCAATTAGAAGATTTCTGAAAAGGTAAAGAATTTAGAATATTTATTGTGCAATTGTTGTACATCTTAGCTTATAGATGACAATTTATTTTATGATTATATTTAGTTTTATTTAAAGTGATACACTGTTGGACTTTAGTTTTCTAAACCTTGACTTACACAGTGTCAGTCATGTACATAGGTGGTAGGGTTCACTCATCAGTGTTGGGAGAAAACAACAACATAGGTTTTTGATGTGATTTGAACAAAGGTGGAGCTGGCTATCCACAAGTTCTTGTTCAAAGTTGTTTTGGTTTTTGGTTTGGTTTTTAGTTCAACGCCATTGCAACACATTCTATAGGTCATATAATGGTGGTCAGTCAACCTACTAACTCCTCCTGGAAAGGCTAAATCTCTGGATTTAGCTGTTAACCAACTACTAAGCGCATACTTTTGTCAGTGACTGACAACTGCCCTACATAATTAAAAATCATTGGTAGGAGGGAGAATGGTCGTAGAAATAATTTTATGACCAAGCTCCATGAAAGTATGCCCCGCCCTGAATTCGAACCCACAACCCCTCGATCAGTACTCTTGCGTGCTACCAACTGAGCTAGCCGGGTGGAATTCAAAGTTTTACCAGTAAGACCTACAGGCTCTTTATTCTTTAAAAACAAGTGCTGTTGATATTCTGGTTCTCAGTGTTTCACAATTTTGAAATGTTTAGAATCTATTAACATGTAGCTGGTTTGCTTTATATTGGCTTTTAGTATGACTCAAACAGTTATGATCAATTATGTTTTAAATTGTCATGATCTCATATGTTCATTCTAGTCTAGATGACTTATTAGGATGACTAGTCAATAGGGCTGTCACGATATACCGGTATACTGGTATATTGCAATACGCAGCTGTGGCGATAAGTACCGCGGTACGAATTTAGTGAACCGGTATTTGGCGATATTATTTATTTTATTGGAAAATTCTTCCCTTCGCCAAATAAAAGAAACGTCAGTTTTCCCATTATTCATTCAATCTAAGCTTAAATAACATGTAATTTAACCGACTGGGGCACGTTTGATTGGTTGTACGGAACTTGTGCAAAATATGTTCTTGAATCGAATACTTCAGGACATGAAGTTGTTAAACAAGCATGGCGTTCTGGAGCTTGATTGCTAGGATGTTCTTTAGCTATGGGGTGATTGTTTCTTTCAACCTAAGCATCTTTTTTATATACAAAACATATATCACAGTCCTTAATGACTGTATAGACTTAAAGAGACTAGATTCTATCAGTGGTTGCATATAAGATTGACAATGTTTCTGTTGAATACAGCAGATACACAACGAATCTAAAAACACACAATATATCGTGGTACGTATCGCGATATGGTGCTAGAGTATTGCAATATATCGCGATACGCTTCTGGCGTGACAGCCCTACTAGTCAATCAGCTATAGAAAGAAAATATTTGAAATCACACATCCATAATAACATGCCATATTTCTAATTTTTCAGTTATTTCTTGGGTCTACCTATAAGTATTATAAAAGATGTTGTGAAACCTAAGATAAAATGCTGTTTATGTCTAATGTGTGATGAAGATGTTACTGTACCTAATAATGCTGACACCCTAGGAAATATAACAACTGATCTTCAAGACAAACATGAACTATCTCATCTATCTAAACTGAGACATAATGTTGATGTTATAGCTTGTTTAATAGAAAACTTCTCTATAGGTTAGTATTATATCACGACAGGGTTCATACAAATTGGAAAAATCATGGAAAATAAGATTTTTCTGGAAAAATCATGGAATTTTGAAAATAGGGAAATATCATGGAAAATACATGGAAAATTACAAATTGGAAAAATCATGGAAAATAAGATTTTTCTGGAAAAATCATGGAATTTTGAAAATAGGGAAATATCATGGAAAATACATGGAAAATTAGAAAACGTCATGCAAAAATTTCATGGTGTCATTAAAAAATCTATTTTATGTATATTTTTATTTAAACCCGTAAAAATGAATGAAATCATGAATCACAACTTACGAGGGATGATCCAAAATAACGTGGACTTTTAATGCTGCTCTTGCAATTTTAAAAATATCTTTTAAAAACTTATATGGTTGTAAATCGGAACATTAAATGAATCAAACAAAGCAATTAAATTACAAATATTTATAGTCATAAGACCGCACCATGCGTTTTCATAACCAAGGTAACGCCGATGCGGCGCGCGCCGTTATAATCACTATTTTTGAGAAACATATTGTATTGTTTCTCAGAAAATAATGAAACAAACAGCGCGAAACTTAACCAACTGACTTGTGGGTGTATACATGACGTCATGTCCAAATTTAACTTCATTTGATCAAGGCGTTATGGAGAAAACAACATTCATAACACGATCTCATCAACGCAACGAACGTTAAAATATTGTCACCTGACCGGATGGAAGTATGTTGCATCATAAAAGTTTGTCAAAATCTCATAAAAAATGCCAACCAAGACGCTTAAGTTGATTGAAAACTCTAAAAGAAAAAATCCAGTCAGTAGATGTTAAGTTTTTAAGTGACATGAAAAGTTTGGGAAGGGTAGAGAAAGCTTTCAAGAAAGACAGGGTGGGTGAAGAAACGGGGAAAACGAAGCGACGGCAGATAAGCTTGAAATGGGTTAAGGTACAATCAAGGGCATGTTTATCGGCAACTTGCGAATGTCAAATGTGAATCCATTTTCAAATCTATTTGCCGTTATTTGATATTGATTACTGTGCTGTGTGAGTGAAGACGCCATTAATGTTACGAAGACGTCGTTGACGCGCGCCGGGTCACTGATCGTGATAGTTTTCTAATGATCATTACTTTTTACTGAGTCAGTATTTTGCTCTGATATTTTGTAAGAATATGTAGGACATATTCTTATTTATGTTGATGTACATTGTTTTCTGATTGTACCAAGCAAACGTTAACTGTAGCAAAAGTCCACGTTATTTTGGATCATCCCTCGTAACTTTAAATGTTGGCTATGAAAATGAGAATTTTACTATGACAGGAGACTATCTCTGATTGTTTATTAGTATTTCTCCCCCAGCAGTATACTATTGATAATTTACACATTTCCATGTGCAGTGTGATAATTGTATTTGTTTTATGTTATCCTTTATCTGTCATAACAAAAACATGTTATATCCTATAATTATAATATGTAATAGGAGGGGGGAGGGTTAATTGCCGGATGTGGGATTGAACCCATGACCTCCAGCATGCAAGCCACACACTCTTCCTACTGAGTTAGATGGACCAAAGAGTATAACATGCAAATTATTTAAATATTTTCTAGATATACTATCCTGCTACAAAAAATTAAATATTTTAGGTGAAGACTGTATACAAGATACATGTGACCAGTTACTATCATACCTCACTGACGTGCAACAATGTTTTTATTACACATTTTCAAAGTATGTATACGATATGTGATAAATTTATTATAAAAATATTTGGCGTTTCACAATTTACATTGATAGATTGGTCAAAAGTGTTTAAGTTAAATTTTTACTCTACTGTCAGTGGTGCAAACCTGATCAAACCTGCTGGTTTAAAAACTCACTACGGTACTTCTGTATTCACTATCAATAAAATTAGTTATCCATATCTACATACAAGGATTATTAAACAAATATCCAGTATATAAATCAGCAGGGTTACTGTATGAGCCACTGACAGTTAAATATTTCTAGTGATTATGATATGCATGCAATATTTTTGTCTGTGATTTTAACATTAAGCTGAATGCTACTTCCTTAGATACCAATATCTGCCTCACTGATACTTAAAGATCTTTTTTCTGATAATGTAGTAATAGAATTTACTGCTAGTTTTATCAACTGTTCATTTAATAAATTTCAATAATTCTGTGTTGAATTAGTAAATGTTCAATTCATAAACTTTAAAATTCTGTGTTTAATAAGTAATAGTTCAATTCATAAACTTTAAAATTCCGTGTTTAATAAGTAATAGTTCAATTCATAAACTTTAAAATTCTGTGTTGAATTAGTAAATGATCATTTCATAAACTTTAAAATTCTGTGTTGAATTAGTAATAGTTCAATTCATAAATTTCAAAAACTCTGTGTCAAATTAGTAAATGTTAAATTAATAAATTTTTAAAATTCTTTGTCAAATTGGTAAATGTTCAATTCATAAATTTTAAAAATTCTATGTTGAATTAGTAAATGTTTTTTTTTTACTCTGTAGGTTTGATCTTTCATTGGTGGAACAAAATCAAGTAGGACATCATATACTTGAAACAACTAAACTTATTAATAGAATATGTCAGAGATCTGTGATTGCTATGACAACATTGAAACAAAATAGTTATTTATATGATAAATCTAAATTTCCAACTAAATTGTTACAGATAGATAGAGATGTTCTAAAAACAGGTATGGTATACTCTCCATGTGATTTTACTGCTCACCTGACCTTACTTTGTTAACTTATTTCGGAAATTATAATTGTAGATCTAAATAGGATGAAATATTACTCTATTTTTATTAGTTTTTTATATAGGTGTAAGTCAATTTGAATGCTTTTTGTATTTAATTGATATTTGCTAATAATATTTTCCCAAAAAGTATTATTTGATAAAGGTCATATTGGCAGAAAGGCTCTATTTTGTAGTCCATTTGTGATCTACCTTAGGGTTTATAAATCCTTGGATTTCCCTGAAAACTGATGTACATTCTCAAAAGTGTAAACATATATGTTTGTTGATCATGAAATATGCAAAACTTCTTGATTGGCATTTTTTCGTAAATGTATTTGATGAATGACAAATTATTGTCCAGAAAGTCTTTTAGGATGAAGTCTTTTTCAGGATAAGTTTATGAAACCTTAATGCGCTGTTAGATATCTCCAGATAATGTTATCAGAGTCCTAATTAATTTTCATTTGTATATTGTTTAGGCTATTGGTAGTTATTCATGTTTACCATATTTCAGATTCCTCATTACAAGATTGTAAAATCACTTGTTCTATGAATATATGGTTGTTGTTGATAAAACTTGCACCAACTGAAGTTCTACTTTCTATGGTAATGGTTTGTCTCTTTCTAAATGATTCTTAGGCAGTGTTACTGTAATTTATAAGTTTTGTTGAAACTTTGGACCAATGGTTGGACATGCACTTATGTATCGAGAGGTCCTAGGTTTGAATCCAACCAGGGGCACTGGTTCTTTTATTTAGCTAGAAATTACCAATTACTTCACTCCTGACCAAATTGTAAATGGGTACTGTAAAGGTCACCTGACACATGCTTAAAGTTGATTTTCATGGAGAAAGTTTATCATAAAATATTGTAAAGTTAGTTAAACAAGAGCTTGCTTATAAAATATATTAATTTTATACATGGGCAAACACAAAAAGGTGCAGTGTAACTTGGTATCATTTTAACACTACGGGCTGTCAGCTAAGTATTTAGAACCTCTTTTCTACCTGTGGTGATGATAATAATAGGTATACTTATTCCACAAGCACTAGATGATTATAACTAGTGTGAATTATGATTTTGCTGAGAATTGTTGAAAATTAAAAAGAAATTGCATTTTGCAAGGCATGTCATTTCCAACATACATGTAACATATCCATGTCTACTTCATCCAGTGATTACAGCTCTACCAATTTATTAAAGGATATACATGTACTTTGTGATTCAAAAAATCTTATTGTATTATATAATATTATTTTATTTTTTCAGGCCTCAGTGTCAATATTCAGTGATGTTGATTGGTTAGTTAAGTCATGTGACCACAAACTGTCTTCTGATTGGTTGAGAGAAATGTTTGAACATGATTTATCAAAAGATAAATTATCTATATCATCATATCTATGTTGTTGTTATGGTTTCTTGGCTGTTGTTGATATGACTACCCTTACCATGGAAATACATGGAAATAATCTTTTGCTTGACTGTCTTTTAAACAAATTCTTGGAACTTAGTCAAAGGTAATTATAAATACATAAAGTATTTATACTCATGTATAGTCCGTTTTTCCTCAACTGTCATAGCTTGAATAATTTCAACATGACTGAATGCATTATATTTATTACTGAAGTAGGCCTTATCGTTATTGAAATACCTTGACTATTAGCCAATCATACAACATAAGCAGCTCTACTTTATCATAATACACACTTTCCAAAAATCTTAAAATTAAGACGATAATAACTTTTAAGCTACCTATTCATTAGGGCTGCGTATCGTGGCCAAGGTCGCGATACGATACGTTTCGCGATATATGCCACGCGATTACGATATTAATCGCGATACGATGTATTTTGTAAATTTGGAATGAATGCATAGACAAATTATGATATTTTTATCAAACAATCATAAAATTTAAAAAAGCAATAGCGTGGGTCGCGAAAATGTATTACATGACGAAATAATGATTGGAACAATTTTATTTTTACGAAATGGAATACCATATTATGAATAATAAAATACAAATAACTTTATTTGTTGTAAAATAATGACAAAGTTGTTTGTTTCTAGTGGAATTTAACGAATTAGATCATTTAAAATCAACTAATTATGTCTATTTAAACTGCCACACAACACGCCAATAATTAATAACCATTATCAGCTTATTAGCAAACATAAAAGAAAGTGTTATCTTCCTCAATCAATGTTCACCAAAGTTTGTCACGTGTTTGTGAATTGCAACCGTTTGATTACGTTATCAATTTTATCGAGCCGTCATATATGTAGCACTATTGATGTTTTAGAGGACGCCTTACACATAAGTCATATTTGTTCAATTATCCATTTTTAGCTCGACTTTACAAAGTAATGTAGAGCTCCCCTACTCGCCCCGGCGTCCGCGTCCACATTTCTGATTAAAGTTTTTGTGCAGTAAAATACTTTCTTCTATATCTTTGTTATTTCTTAAGATATTAACTTCAAACTTTAAATATATGTTCCTTACTATCAACCACATCTCATGTGACAAGGTCCATAACTCCAAACACATTTTTAGCTCGACTTTTCGAAGAAAATGAGAGCTATTGCTATCACTTTGGCGTCGGCTAGGCGTTTGCGTTGGCGTTGGCGT
Source organism: Mactra quadrangularis (assembly GCA_025267735.1). Taxonomy (NCBI): domain Eukaryota; kingdom Metazoa; phylum Mollusca; class Bivalvia; order Venerida; family Mactridae; genus Mactra; species Mactra quadrangularis. The sequence continues at coordinate 26,654,509 of CM046305.1, read as the reverse complement.
TTGCGTTGGCGTTGGTTTTCAGGTTAAAGTTTTTTGAAACACTTATAACTTCAACACTATCCAAGTTATTTTATTGAAAGTTGGTATACTTATTAAGTGGGACTGTATTAACTATTCTGTGAAAGGGGATAACTCTGGATGAATTATTTTATGAGTTATTGCCCTTTTATAATTAAATAATTGCAAAATATGAGGTTAGAGTTTTTCCTATGTAGAATATCTTCAATACTGATCAATTCATTTGACTTAAAGTTTGTATACTTATTTGTCAGTACAATATCTACACGACTGTGAAGGCACGTAACTGTTGATGAATTATTTTTAGAGTAATTGCCCTTTTATACTTAAGAAATTGCAAAATATGAGGTTAAAGTTTTTCCTATGTAGAATATATTCGATACTGATCAAGGTATTTGACTTAAAGTTTGTATACTTATTTGTTGGTACTATATCTACCCGACTATGAAGGGATGTAACTGTGGATGAATTATTTTTGGAGTAATTGCCCTTTTATACTTAAGAAAAATGCAAAATATAATGTTAAAATCATTTCTATATGTAATATCTTTAATACTAATCAAGATATTTGACTTTAAGTTTGTATACTTAGTTATGGGTACTATATCTACACAACTATAAAAGGACGTTACTTTGGATGAATTATTGTTGGAGTTATGCCCCTTTATACTTAAACATTTAAGATTAAAATTTGTTCTCATGGGATATATTTAGAACTTATAAATATATTTGAATGAAAGTTGGAATGCTTATTCGTCAGTTCTTCATCTATCGGATTATAAAGGGACATAACTCTAGATGAATTACTTCAGAGTTATTCCCCTTTATACTTTGATATTTAAGGGTTATGTTTGCTCAAATTTAATATATTTTGTTTGATAGAAAGTTAGTATACTTTTTCATCAGTACTACATCTAGTTGATTACAATGGGACGTAATAATTGATGAATTATTGTTGGAGTTGTGACCCTTTTCAACTTTTTAATTCGGGAGAAAGTATTATGAAGTGAAATATTTTCAATACTTAAGAAGATATTTAAATGACAATTAGTATGCTTATTCATCAGTACTACATCTACGCGTCTACAAAGGGACATAACTCATGATGTTATTTTTTGAAGTTATGCCCCTTACTTTAATTTTGAATTTTGTTCAAATTGAAATACAATGTATTTATAGTTCTTCATCAGGGATGGGGCCAATTAATTGCTCTGAACAATTAATTGCCAATTAATTACTGTGTGAAAACAATGGTAATTGTAATTAATTATTTTATCAAAAAATGGAAAACAATGGTAATTGTAATTAAGTACTTAGGAAATTTAGGCAATAACTAATTGATTTCAATTATTTTTCAATTACTTCATGATACATTTGCATATTATGTTTCATTAAATGTGACTTAGTTTCCAAACTGGCCCCCTCTTTTCTGTTTTTCACACCTTTCACACCTGATGAATGGGTTCTTTACTATCATAACAATAGTGTTTGTAACATGAAATCTATAGCTAATTGATTGATAACCCTGCATGGTGTTATAATAAAAGATTAAATTGTCTGACTGGTCACTGACAGTTGAGCATTGAGGGGATAATCTTGAAGACAATGCCCATATTGAGTAAATGTTTCACATTGTTTCTGTTGATATGATGTAGATTGTATACCGGTATATAAAACATAACTAATAATTATTGGAAGATAATAAAGTATCAAGTACATGTATACTGCAATAATTGTAAGTTATCTTATCTTCTATTTAGTTTTTTAAAGGTAAGGACAATAATTAACAGTGATTTTTTAAACCTCTGCATCCTGAGTCCAGGACTCATTGAATTTGCTGTGGATGCAAAGTTTCAAATATAATGTGCATCTTTTGGATGCATACTTTTTCTGAGTATGGAGTCCTGTCTGACAGGAATTTGGTAATGCGTGTAAATACCAAATTGTGTTCAAGTTGTGTCAATCATATTCTAGGTCTGCAAATCTTCTACAGATAGAAATAACAATGTGCTTTACTATAGATAAGCATAAAAATATTAAGGAAAAAGAAGTTTTGATTAATCTCAAACTAAATTAATGAAAATAAACTTATTAAATTTATTATCAGAAGCATTGTGATTAATGTAGAAATCAAATTCATTTTTTCTTCATTCCATTGTTTATATACCTTTCATATCACCAAAGCAATATTAAGCCTTGTAACTTGAGTTAGTCGGCTATGTTTTGGGACTCATAGATTTATAGCCCAGCAAGTCCTAGGACCCACACTGATGAGTTGGTAAAAAAATCACTGAATTAATACATGTCAGTAACTGGAATTTCATTTTTTCTTAAATACGTCATTGAAAGAATTAATTAATAATTAATTATTTATGTAAATAATGGTAATTGTAATTAATTATTGTCCTTACTCAGGGTAATTAACAATTAATTATAATTACTGAGGTTGAGAATAATGGTAATTATAATTAATTACTTTGCAAGTAATTGACCCCATCCCTGTTCTTCATATAGATATTTAAATGAAAGTAGGTATGCTTATTCGTTGATACTATGTCTACTTTACTCTGAAGGGGCGTTACTATGGATGAATGTTCTAGGAGTAATGCCCCTTTTATATTTTACAAATATGAATTGGTAATTATTGTTTGACTGAATTATATACTTTCAAAAATTATGTCCTGTCTTGAAATTACTTTTGTTTAAAGATAAGCCTTGCCATGAACAAAACACCCGAAAAGTCGAGCACGCTGTCCTTGGACTGCTCTTGTTTTAAGAATTATCTCACCTTGAACTGATTGAAGTTCTTGTGCACAGATTAAAGTTTTTGTGCAGTAAAATACTTTCTTCTGTATCTTTGTTATTTCTTAAGATATTAACTTCCCCCTTGAACTTATAGTTTTCTTTAATAAATATTTGTTTTTACTGCAACTGTTTTATTTCTTTAGGTATTGACTTTAAATATATGTTCCTTATTATCAACCACATCTCATGTGACAAGGTTCATAACTCCAAATATATTTTTTCAGAATTATCTCCCCTTGAAATTAGAGTTTTCTTTAAAAAATGTTTGTTTTTACTGCAACTGTTTTATTTCTTCAGGTATTGACTTCAAACTTTAGATATATGTTCCTTATTATCAACCACATCTCATGTGACAAGATTCATAACTCCAAATACATTTTTTCAGAGTTATCCCCCTTGAACTTATAGTTTTCTATTTTTTTCTTTTTTTTTGTTTGAATTTGTTAAGGTTATATTTTCAAATTTTAAAATATGTATGTTCCTTATCATCAACCACATCTCCTGTGACAAACACTTACTAAGTCGAGCATTCTGTCTCCTCTGACAGCTCTTGTTAGTAATGTTGCTATTGAAATTGCTACCAGACATTCGGTCTTGCGATTCGTATCTTTTTAACAAACCGTCGGCATTAAGACGGACTCGGTTTTCGGCCCGGTATCTAGATTCGAAGACTGAGGTACCCGTTTAATTTAGCAAAATGGATGTAACGAAACCAAATGGAATATACGAATATACGAAAAGTTGTCAAATTCGCGATATAGCCATATTTTCGGCGAGTGCGCCCGACGGGCCCAATAGACGATTGATATTGCGTCATTTGCGTTCATAAGGGGGCAATGGCGCGCTCTAGACTGGACACTTAGTAAATATTGCAATTGCAAGTTAAATGCTATAGACACAAATGTAAATAGTATATTTTGTTTTAACTGATTTCTTGTAAACTAAAAGACCCTCTGAATCGCGATTTTTTAGGACGCGATTCGATACACCCGTATCGGACAGTCGAGAATACGATCTCACGATGCATCGGTGAATCGTTACAGCCCTACTATTCATAGTGAAATTATTCATGTTTTGACTGTTTACAAACTACATGTATATAAAAATAGATATAAAATTAATATAAGTTTTTGAAGCAGCACACATTTTTGCATAATCATATGATTTTTGACAATTTTATAGTCTCTGATGCTTAATTTTAAAAGAAAATAATGTCCCTATTTCAAGACCATTCTGCGATTAGGACCATTTGAGTAAAACTTATGACTAACTTGCATGATTACTTAAAAAAATTAATATCAGAACATTGATTGTAGGTGCAAAGGGTTCCTCAATTATATATCAGCTTGATACGAATAGAAAACCATTTTCTTCTTGGTGACTAAACTTACTTTTTAAAATTTGAAGCAAGGCTGAAAAAAGTGCGTTGTAATATTTATTTATCATAATGTAGTTGAAATGTATCTTTTCTTTTAATTCAGCTGTACTGATACAAGTGGAAAATTACTGGCTGCCAAGTCTGTCAGTTTGTTGGTTCAGAGATTGAGGTAAGTTTTTTAATGTTGTTATTCTGGATTGCCTTTCATATTAAAATAAGGATAAGGAGAATTTTTGTACTCGTATAGCTGTCTGTCATTAGAGGTTCAAATTGACGATTGGATTTATCAAATGTGTAGCCTTGTTAAATAAAGTCTTCATTATTATCATTATTATAACAAGCATACAGTGTTGCAGCTGTTAGGTGACGTATGTTTGTGCGGTTTGTATGCTTGACTTTGAGAATGTAGCTGGAAAAAACTTTGGACTTGTCTCAACATATTTGGACATTTTGCTGTGTTGCCATATGAGCTAGCTTGAAAATTGTCCTTATAAGAAATTGTCTTCAAAATTCTTGTTAAATCAAATGTTTGTCGAACAATCTGGGGTTGCATTCATACATTTTTATTAGGTTATTTATACCATTTGTAACCCAGTAAAGTCCTTAGCCTGAACTGGAAAAAAGCCTTTGACCTTTCATGCATGTACATATAACCGGATCACTATAAAATCTAATTTTAAAGCTAAGAGCTGTATTGTATCTTTGCTACAAATTTAAATGATCTATCAATACAAAAATATATATGTGTCTCTGTTTTTTCTAGAGATTTTTGTTCCACTGGAAACTTGTCGCCTACTTTAAAGAAAAGATTGCACGGAGATAAACCTGATATGAAGAAAACATTAGATTTTGTTTGGACATCATGGGAACATTGTGTTGATGTAAGATACTTTTATGTCATTTTGTTTTAACATTGTTAAGGTAGAACTCCAATTATTCTCTTGATGTGATGTCAGGACCTGTTGAAAATGTCAATTTTTAAGTGTATTAAAAATAAGTTCATATAAGTTTTATCGCCATCTTTGATTGATGTATTGCCCAAAAGCATGTTAAACAGGGGGAGACAGCTCTTTGGGGAAAGTGCAGAAAATCCACTATTATAGAAAAAAGAATAATACCTGAAAATCTGCCCTATCACTTTCAGATTTGATTTTAGAACCCAAGTTATGCATGGTTTTTTTACCAACTTGACCCCAGGAACAAACCGTTGCATCATGTGACAAGTTTAGTGCCGATTCATTTTATGCTAAAAAATGAGTTTTCTCACAGGTTGTGACCTGTTAAAAATGTCAATTTTTGAGGAAAAATTTTATTCTCCAATTTTTGGCTGAAAGTGTCCCAGGACATACGCATATAAGTTTTATTTAAGGTTCTGGAACTGTAACTGACTTCGGTAAACTTCGACGCTCGGTATAATCTGGTTTTACCCGAAAAGCTGTCGTCGTCAAGTTTCGTAATAGCTATTTTTAGTAATTTTCACCTTGCGACCCGGTTTTTCCATGACGTCATAGCGTAACATATTTTTTCGAAAATGGCGATACCATAAGCTAGACAGCGTGATCGTCGAGGAAGTTAATGTAAAAGTAATGGTTTATCGACAAAACAATGTTACGTCGTATAGGATCATAACTATTAGGTTAATTCTGTGTGTGCAGGTGTAAAATGCACTGTTATATTTTGTATTTGCGATTTAAATTTGCCATCACAACCGCTAGATTCTAGAAGATATCACCTCATATACCGGTACGAATACTATGACGCACAACACATCGCCATATTCGGCAATTTGGAATGCGGTAGAATGTAGTGAGGCAGGGGCCGATCCAGGATTTTTTTAGGGGGTCTGAACTTTTCTAGGGGGGTCCGAACTTTTCTAGGGGGGGGGGTCCAAACCTCGAACCGCAACCACATTATACACAATTTGCAGAAAAAAGCAACATATTGATAATAAAAACTACATAACCAATTTACATACGTTACGCACCGAGAAAATTTGCTTCATATTACTTAAAAATTACTTTCAAGCGAGAAATACACTAATGGACATGTACATTTTCTAAATTCTAGGGGGGGGGGGGGGCAGATAATACAATTATCAGCATTATTTGAAAGCTAAGGCTAAAACTATGCCAACATTACTAAGTCTGGTGTCAAAATGTGTATGCAAAACTATTGCAGAAAACACGACAGGATAAGGTTTAACAAGCCTGCTTAACTTTCTCTGATATTTCTCTTGCTGGTCAGAATGGACTTTTAAATGTGTTTATGAGTCAAAACTGTGATAGTCAAACAAGAGTCTCTAATACAAAAAGTGTTTGACTCCTTTATGCCTAACTAGTCAGAATTTTTTACGAAAAACGTGTTAAGTTGTAAGTTTCTATAATATTTCCCTCAAACCAGCAAAAATCAGTAAAGAGAAGGTTTTATATGATAATCCAGAGTTCTACATTCATATTTCTATATCCAGTACAAATTTAGATGATAAATTTCAATAAAAGAGTATTATCTGTAATTTACCATTTTGACGTATTTTCTTCGCTGTAAATTCTCTTGCAGTTTCATTGTAGTAATCTTATACAGATTCTTATAAAAATTTTTAGAAACGGTAAACTTTCTTCAATATTTCATATCATGGGCAGAAAAGACTGCAGAAAATTTTAAAACTGGTTGCATGTGTCTAACTAACTTTAGACTTGAGATATAAGCTTTTAAAGATAGAGTAATTTTTTGAACACTCAAAAACTCGGATTTTTGCTCGGGGGTACATGTATACAAAGCACTATATTTTTATAAGTATTTGTCCAAAGTGTAATCTGATTGTCCTGGATTATCATGATATGATTGTGTAACAGGAAAATTGATTAAAATGTGAATATAAAACTGCAGAATTTGAAAAAAAAACTGTTTTTTCATTTTTGTCACGGCACAATTTACGGTCTCTTCGAAAATCAAGGGTCACGTTATAAAAATGCACATAACTTAAGTTACAAACGGTAAACTTCCCTAAAAATTCACCATTCAATGTCTTTAATAGTATAGATTCAAGAAACAATATCATAATAAAGATTGTGGAAGGTCACCATTACAGTTCCAGAACCTTAATAAGTTAATTTTTTTGGGACAACTTATCTAAAGTGATATTTACTATATCCAGGTAAAAAAAGTAATTACCTTTTTTGAAAGGGATGTCCAGGGACACTAAATTGGGAGATTGGCCAGTTTAGGGTTAAAGGTCATGTATCAGTGGTATATACCCAGAATTTCTAACCATTTAGATAGGCTTAATTTGATTTCACACTACGCGTTGTATATCTCTGACATAGCACAAAATGGTGGTAACTCAAGTTAAAAAAGAGTGAGTTATGACCGTTTTGCACTAAGCCTGCAATGTATGGTTTTATATTAAATTGTCTTATATTTTTTGCAGGCACTTAGATACACAGTGAAAGATATATTTGTGAATGTTGTGTTTATACATTTATTCTGTAGTGAAGGTAAGTGTGCCTATATTAAAGTGACATCTTTAACCTTTAACAATACTATTACACCATTACTAAAATTAGGATATGAAAGAGGTTGTCTGAACAGATCATTTTAAGAGCTAGCACTACATCTCAATTGCAGAATTTTAATTGCCCTAAAGAAATTGTTGGTTGCCTGAACTAAAAAGTGGTTGTCCCAGACAACCAGACACCCTTTAATTTTCATAGACTGCTTAAATACTGCGACTAAAATTGGTAAGAAGTGTGTTTCAGGTTGGAATCACTAGGTGGCAATGCTTTCTTTTTTGAGTTCATAATTTGCATGCAATTGCTTCACTCTAAGCAGGTGTGAATGGGTACTATCAGGGTTACTTACTTGTCACTGTGGCTGAGAGGTTACGACGCTCGACTCGTAATCATTAAATCACCAGCTCCGCGTTGGTTCGAATCCCATCCAAAACCTACCCTGTTGTTTCCTTGAGAAAGAAACTTTATCCTGCTTGCTCAACACTGGGGGACCAGGAAGTGAACTTGAAAGTGATAAATCTAAGTTGTAATAACTTGTTTCACGATAGAGCTATAATAAATTAGTATTAAAACTGTTTTCATTAAATACAGCTTTTTATAAATGATTGTAAAGTAAGCTGAAGTTGGTTATGTAAGCGGACCTTCTACTGCAATTTTTTTCAAAATGAGGACTAAAATGACTTATGTTCTTATCTTCAAAATTGTTTACCATTGTGACCATTTCAGTTTCAGCCAAGGAAGATCCATTTTTACTTCAACTCTTAAGTAATATTATGAATGACGTAAGTTGGACTTGTAAAGGAAAATACCCCACTCTCTCTGTATTGGTCAGCCATCTTGGAAGTTCTAGAATATTACAAATGAACCCTGGGATAGCTGGAGAAATTCTTACTCAGATGCAAGAGCAGACGCTTGCATGTTATGTATGTAAAACTTTGTTTGTTTAGTTATTTTGTCTGAATGTATGATGTCAATCTGATTAAAATCAGATCTAAAATTTTTTGGCTCGCCTACTCGCTAATTTAGATCTGGCCTTTTTCAAACGAGGGTCACGTTCAGGTGACCTTTACTCATCATAATATTAATGATAAAATTGTTATGAAATGTAACTTGTTTACATCGTCTACGTCACGCAATTTAAAATGAGCTGTCCAATCGCAGACTGTGAATAATACCGCTGTTAAATTAGCTTTCAAACCTTGGTTTAAAAATAGAAATTACAAAATCAAAATGTTATTAATAGTGTTTTGTCTAGATGAAAGCTACGCATTGATTAGTTGACATAAAGGTCATCTCGACGTGACCCTCCATTGAGATAGTAGAGATCCTGTACGACAATGCTCTACAGGATATCTGTTTACGGAGATTGGTATGATATTATCCATTTGTTTAATCATAATTATCAATTTTTTAAGATAGTAGCGTATCTATAGAATACATTTTAAACAAGATGTAATATATAGAAGAATCTACTTCTTAAATGTTTTGTTGGGTTTAACGCCGTACGACCATTCTCCCTCCTACTAATGATTTTTAGCTCGACTTTACGTAGTAATGTAGAGCTCTCCTACTCGCCCCAGCATCGGCGTCCGCGTCCGCGTCCACCTTTCTGATTAAAGTTTTTGTGCAGTAAAATACTTTCTTCTATATCTTTGTTATTTCTTAAGATATTAACTTCAAACTTTAAATATATGTTCCTTACTATCAACCACATCTCATGTGACAAGGTATATAACTCCAAACACATTTCTTTCAGAATTATCTCCCCTTGAACTGATTAAAGTTTTTGTGCACTGATTAAAGTTTTTGTGCAGTAAAATACTTTCTCCTATATCTTTGTTATTTCTTAAGATATTAACTTCAAACTTATAATATATACTTCTTATTATCAACCACATCTCATGTGACAAGGTTCATAACTCTAAATATATTTTTTTCAGAATTATCTCCCCTTGAACTTAGAGTTTTCTTTCAAAAATGTTTGTTTTTACTGCAACTGTTTTATTCCTTTAGGTATTGACTTCAAACTTTAAATGTACATTCCTTATTATCAACCACATCTCATGTGACAAGGTGTATAACTCCAAATATATTTTTTGCAGAATTATCTCCCCTTGAACTTAGAGTTTTCTTTAAAAAGTGTTTGTTTTTACTGCAACTGTTTTATTTCTATAGGTATTGACTTTAAACTTTAAATGTACATTCCTTATTATCAACCACATCTCATGTGACAAGGTGTATAACTCCAAATATATTTTTTCAGAATTATCTCCCCTTGAACTTAGAGTTTTCTTTAAAAAGTGTTTGTTTTTACTGCAACTGTTTTATTTCTATAGGTATTGACTTTAAACTTTAAATGTACATTCCTTATTATCAACCACATCTCATGTGACAAGGTGTATAACTCCAAATATATTTTTTCAGAATTATCTCCCCTTGAAATTTAAAAAATGTTTGTTTTTACTGCAACTGTTTTATTTCTTAAGGTATTTACTTCAAACTTTAAATATATGTTTCTTATTATCAACCACATCCCATGTGACTAGGTTTATAACTCCTTATACATATTTTTTACTCCTGTGACAAACACTAACTAAGTCGAGCATGCTGTCTCCTCTGACAGCTCTTGTTAATTATGTAGGGCAGTTTTTAGTCACTGACAAAAGTATGCGCTTAGTAGTTAGTTAACTGCTGAATCCAGAGATTTAGCCTTTCCAGGAGGAGTGAGTAGGTTGACTGACCGTTGTTATATGACATATACAATGTGTTGCTACGGCATTAAACCCAACAAAAACAACAAACAGTATTGATAATGATTCAGTATTTTAAGGATTACATACTTTATGTAGTGATAATGAAATCTGTCTTTTCCAGTTATATACATGTATTAATAGTAGGTTTGCAGTATTTTTAAAATTTTTAACTTCCACTTATGTTCGTAATATTGTTATAATGGATGAGGGTTAATAATAGGGCTGTCACTATATACCGGTACACTGATATATTGCAATACGCAGCTGCAGCAATACATACCGTGGTATGATTTTAACAAACCGGTAATTTTTTTTTATTTCATTGGAAAATTCATCCCTTCGCGAAATAAAAGTAGCAAACCGTCAGTTTTTTCATTTTACTTTCAATTTAACCTTAAGTTACAAAATTTAACCGATTTGGGCGCGCACAGTCCTAAATGACCATTAATACTTAACGAGGCTAGATTCTATCAGTAGCTGCATGTAAAATTTGCATTGTTTCTGTTAAAAGCAGCACAAGGCGTCTAAAAGCCCACAATATATCGTGGTACGTATCGCCATACGGTGCCAGCATATTGCAATATATCGCTATAGGCTTATGGCGTATCGTGACAGCCCTAGTTAATAACTTAATAAATACATAGGTAATTGAACAACTTGTATAATTCATTGCAACTTTTTTATTTTCTTTTATAGGCTACAGATTTATATGAGACATTGTTTAAAAGTTATAAAAGTGAGTTAAAGATCTCAGGTAATACAGATATAAATGTATGGTGTAACCATTGGTTAAAACCTGTCTTAGACGTACTTTGTGGACATAACAAGTTACAGAAAAAACATATTATAGAGGTAACAGTTTATACTTTCTTCCCCCTTTGATTATTTCATGTACATTCTGTCTGTTCTGAAATACTATATCTAGGTTTAAAATCTGTGTATCGCAGGTTTAGCACAAAACGGTCGTAACTCAATATAATGAAAGAGGGAGTTACCTCCGTTTTGAACTAAACTGGTGATATGATTATTTACTAACTTGATGTAATCAGAAAACTTCAACTGAATATGCCTGCTGAGAATCTAGCCTTAAATCATTGTTTTAGATTGAAGTTCATTGAAATGAGGATTGGAAAACTTGGTCCAAACTTATCATCTTGAAAATGAGACTGAATGAAATGACCTTGTCTTACTGGATAGTTTGTGTAATGGTTTTCTCCTATCCTATACAGTTTTTCACATACAATAGTTTATTATTCATCAAATTGTATATATCATTGTGATTTTCTACATTATATTCAGTATATTTTACCAAAGATTTTAACCAATGAGCCGTCTGCTTTGAAGTATATAATACCAGAATTATCTAAACAGGATTCCAATTGTGACTCTCTTCAAAATGAAGGTAAAATTCTTACAGTTTACACACATTTCTTGAGAGAATTACTATGGTAACATTAAGATAATATTTTAATATTAAACATTAAAGTGATTGATTTTTATTATTGAATTAGATGTCAACATTGATTTTTTATTTTTATAACTGAATTCGACATCATGTGATATAATTATTATGTCTATTTTGCTTAACATTCAATCAATGATCATTATCATGGATTGTAAATCTAATATGTAATGTAAGATGGTGTTTGTTCAAAGCTCTGGTAATTCATTCAACAATATTCGTTTTTGGACTTTAGTAATTCATGTGACAATGTTCTTGTTCAAAGCTTTGGTAATTCATGCTACAATGTTCATGTTCAGGACTCTGGTAATTCATGTGACAATGTTCATGTTCAGGAATCTGGTAATTCATGTGACAATGTTCATGTTCTGGAATCTGGTAATTCATGTGACAATGTTCATGTTCAGGACTCTGGTAATTCATGTGACAATGTTCATGTTCAGGAATCTGGTAATTCATGTGACAATGTTCATGTTCAGGTCTCTTCTTATTCATGCATTGATGTTTATGTTCAGGATTCTGGTAATTCTTTTAACTATGTTCATGTTCGGGACTCTGGTAATTCATGTGACAATGTTCATGTTCAGGACCCTGGTAATTTATGTGACAATGTTCATGTTCAGGAATCTGGTAATTCATGTGACAATGTTCATGTTCAGGTCTCTGGTAATTCATGTAACAATGTTCATGTTCAGGACTTTGGTAATTCATGTGACAATGTTCATGTTCAGGACCCTGGTAATTCATGTGACAATGTTCATGTTCAGGACTCTGGTAATTCATGTGACAATGTTCATGTTCAGGTCTCTGGTAATTCATGTAACAATGTTCATGTTCAGGACTCTGGTAATTCATGTAACAATGTTCATGTTCAGGACCCTGGTAATTCATGTGACAATGTTCATGTTCAGGACTCTGGTAATTTATGTGACAATGTTCATGTTCAGGTCTCTTCTTATTCATGTTACAATGTTCATGTTCAGGACTCTGGTAATTCATTTAACTATGTTCATGTTTAAAGCTCTAGTAATTCATACTATAATTTTCATGTTCAAAGCTCTTGTAATTTATGTGTCAATCTTCATGTTCAAGACTCCGGTAAATCATGTAACTATGTTCATGTTTAAAGCTCTAGTTATTCACTATAATGTTGTATAGTTAATGGCTTCAATGTCCATGTTGAAAGCTCTGGTAATTCATGTGACAATGTTCATGTTCAAAGCTTTGGTAATTCATGTGACAATGTTCATGTTCAAAGCTTTGGTAATTCATGTGACAGTGTTCTTGTTCAAAGCTTTGGTAATCCATGTGACAATATTCATGTTCAGGACTCTGGTAATTCATGTGACAATGTTCATGTTCAGGTCTCTGGTAATTCATGTAACTATGTTCATGTTCATGACTCTGGTAATTCATGTGACAATGTTCATGTTCAAAGCTTTGGTAATTCATGTGACAATGTTCATGTTCAAAGCTTTGGTAATCCATGTGACAATGTTAATGTTCAAATCTCTGATAATTCATGCTACAATGTTCATGTTCAAATCTCTGGTAATTCATGTGACAATGTTCATGTTCAAAGCTTTGGTAATCCATGTGACAATGTTAATGTTCAAATCTCTGATAATTCATGCTACAATGTTCATGTTCAAATCTCTGGTAATTCATGTGACAATGTTCATGTTCAAAGCTTTGGTAATCCATGTGACAATGTTAATGTTCAAATCTCTGATTATTCATGCTACAATGTTCATGTTCAAATCTCTGGTAATTCATGCTACAATGTTCATGTTCAAAGCTCTGGTAATTCATGTGACAATGTTCATGTTCAGGACTCTGGTAATTCATGTGACAATGTTCATGTTCAGGTCTCTGGTAATTCATGTAACAATGTTTATGTTCAGGTCTCTGGTAATTCATGTGACAATGTTCATGTTCAGGTCTCTGGTAATTCATGTAACAATGTTCATGTTCAGGACTTTGGTAATTCATGTGACGATGTTCATGTTCAGGTCTCTGGTAATTCATGTAACAATGTTCATGTTCAGGACTCTGGTAATTCATGTAACAATGTTTATGTTCAGGTCTCTGGTAATTCATGTAACAATGTTCATGTTTAGGACTCTGGTAATTCATGTGACAATGTTCATGTTCAGGACTCTGGTAATTCATGTGACAATGTTCATGTTCAGGACTCTGGTAATTCATGTGACAATGTTCATGTTTAGGTCTCTGGTAATTCATGTAACAATGTTCATGTTCAGGACTTTGGTAATTCATGTGACAATGTTCATGTTCAGGACTCTGGTAATTCATGTGACAATGTTCATGTTCAGGACTCTGGTAATTCATGTAACAATGTTCATGTTTAGGTCTCTGGTAATTCATGTAACAATGTTCATGTTCAGGACTCTGGTAATTCATGTAACAATGTTTATGTTCAGGTCTCTGTTAATTCATGTAACAATGTTCATGTTCAGGACTCTGGTAATTCAAGTAACAATGTTCATGATCAGGTCTCTGGTAATTCATGTAACAATGTTCATGTTCAGGACTCTGGTAATTCATGTGACAATGTTCATGTTTAGGTCTCTGGTAATTCATGTAACAATGTTTATGTTCAGGTCTCTGGTAATTCATGTAACAATGTTCATGTTCAGGACTCTGGTAATTCATGTGACACTGTTCATGTTCAAAGCTTTGGTAATTCATGCTATAATGTTCATGATCAAAGCTCTGGTTATTTATGCAACAATATTCATGTTCAGGACTCTGGTTATTCATACAACAATGTTTATATTCAAAACTCTGTTAATTCATCCTACATTGTTTAGGTCAAAGCCCTTGTAATTCATGCTACATATTATTTTAGATGGACAACTTGGAGCATTAATCATGTGTCTAAGAAGATCTAGAGTATTAGGACAATTAAAGAATAATAAAAATGTGGATCATGGTATCAAAGATAAGTGGTGTGGTATAGTTGATGTAAAATTATTACAACAAGCTCTTAATTGTAAAGATGAACAGGTAATCTTTCTAATACATTATGCTTACATTATGTACTTTTCGGCACAGCTGTCTTAGCCAACTTTTTGCTTATATACTTAACCAATACAATTTGCTCTAGATACCATACCTGTTTGACCAATTAATTTTCTCTTCTGGTATAGGAAAATAGATAAAAAATATGATACTATTGGTTATTTGCGATAAACGAGTTTGTTGCAAGGACAGTAGTAGCTGAATATTTTCTCTGTGTCTTATTGGTGACTCACTATGCTAATTGATTATACAATCATCGGGGTATGCTCCTGGCAGTACGATTCAACAGTGAATATGATTATTTATACTTCAAACAAAATGTATCCTGCATAGCGCTGAATATCTTATAAAGATATTTCTTGTTGAAGACAACTACAGTCATAGTTGTTTATTCAAAATCACATTCTTTAAGAAAGTGCATCATACTAATGTTTAAATAATATTTTGGATTGGTAATGATGGTCACTGTAGTGGTTGACATTGACAATGCCAATTAGTTTTGAGAGGTCATACCCTTCCATGAAAATAAAATAGTATTGCTGATTTTCCCCCTTATAGGAAGAATTTGTTGACTCTTGTGAGTTAGTTGCAGTAAAAAACAATTAATGATGTGAAGGAAGAATTATGACTTATGTAATATTGAATATTTTCAGATTCGTCTTGACGCTTTAGCTCTCCTTTGTGAAAACCAGAAAACTACTGAAGTAATTGAAGAAACAGAATTTGAACTAATAAGAAATTTTATACCAAACAATTTGACCAATCAAAATCCTGCTTTCAGACAACATTTCCTGTCTCTGTTGAAAAAGGTATGTTGATTGTTTAACTTTGATACCTGATGGAGAATAAAAATATTGTTTGCAATTGGTATGCAATTGTTTGAATCTCTGCCTTACTCAGAGGAGGGGGACTAAACAATTTGAAATGGGAGAGGGCCGGGTAACTCATGTGATTTGGGAGTTATGCATTATCTCAATAGCTTATTTAGTAAGTTATTATGGGTGATATTGATATGCATTGCTAATGTGGGAAATAAATACCCTAGAATGTAAGGAACATCCAACATTAAATTTCATAATTGATACACATATTTTATTAACATTTTCTTTTAACTTTGCCATAAAATTTTATATTATAAGACTGATTCGAGAAAAGCTTGGACTTAAAAAATAATGATCTCTGTAAATGTAATTAAGTTACATAGTACTTATTTCTGTAGTAATTGATTGAAAAATGTGTTGTTCTTCTTGAAGTTTCTAAATAGAATGAAAGAGAGTTCATGTTCCATTCTGAAGATGGTCAACAAAGATAAAACATATGTTATAATACAGAATAAATACAAGGTAGGTGACATTGATCCTATTCAGTCTGTTTCCCAAAGATGGCACTTTGTTTGTGCTTTTATGAAGTGTTTTTACATCATCCAAGTTTTATGTGACATTTCTGCATTAATCTAGTGAGTGTCAGATGTGGCTTCAGAATTCTAAAATTGATACAAATGAAAACTAGATCAAGCAATAACCAGCATGCCTTATGCGAGTAATAAGACAGTAATGCAAGATAGGAGTGTAAAACTTGCATTTCAGAACAAATGTTGAGGTAAAATAGATTACCTTCTGATAATCATGACTTTGACTGAAGAAAAATTGGCATTAAGCAAACAATCTACCAACTTGAAACTATTTACTTTATTTTGTAGGACTTTCTGTGTTGGCTCACAAGATGTTTGTTTAACTGTTTATACCCAGGATCAGTGTTTGCATGTAGGTCAACAAGTCTGGAAGGCTTATCACTTCTCATGAAAATGTTTGATGCTTTTATCCCAGGTAAGATTCTGGATACAGAACTTGTTTTACACTTGTTTATGACCCATTTTGGTTAAAAGAGGAATTTTTACTACACTTAACCTAGAAAAACCTTTGGGTTCGAACAATCATTTCAGATACTGCGGGGCAAACATTTCGCGTAAACAAGAGAGTTTTGTATTGGCAATGCTCAATATTGGCTGAAATTACACCGAGTGCCAATTTTTAACCTCCAGGTATAAGATTGCCAAAGGTACATAAACATTTCAACTAAAAATTGTCAGTTTACCTTTTTATGCGGTCACTACCGACCGCGATTTTTTAATAACCTATTGATATTCTTCAGATGCAACTTCGGAAAATTGAGATTTTTCAGGCCATTTTGGGATAGAAATTAACCCCATTTCCCTTCCAAATAAGTTTTTTGCTGTAGCAAAATTCCACTGTCTTAAAAATATTGTGCTTGTGAATGCATTTTTGCTGTTACTATAGCATAATGGAGAAATCTCTAACTAAATATTGGTTCAATAGTTGATATTATTGATTATTGTTATTTCCCCTTAATAAGGGCCCCCACCTTTCCCCTACATGTGGAACTAAACACTGTTCTTATATAATTTATTCAGGTGTTCCATCAGAGCTACAATATAATTTCTACCTTGAAGTAACATCATCAGATATAACAAGTTTATTATTCTGTATAACTGATACATTTGAAGATAATAAAAACATGGCAGCTAATTTACTGATAGCTTGTACTAGACATTCAACATCAGTAATCATGGTAAGTTATATGTAATATATTTATATCTGACTGGTTAGCTCAGCCTGTAGGATGTCTGATGGACTTCTCAAACAGAGGTTGTGAGTTAAATGGTGGGACCTACATACCTGTGTAGAGTATGGCTCTGAAACAATTTCTACAGCCAGTCTCCATTATACTACTGTATCAAGTCAGCCAGTTCTCAGACCCTGAAGCAGGTATGGGTTTAGTACTTATTGAAATATGTAAAGAAGAGGTCTAAACAAGTTACAGTGTAATAGTCAACTAACAGCTGCAGCATGATTGAAAAGTTGCCAAAAAGAGGTGTAAGGAATCATAATAATGTAACAATCTTTACATAATAATTTTTTTGAGATGTATTTGTTTATTTAATATCTGCTCACAATTTGTCTGTAAATCTTTTCACTATTTCCTGAATACTTCTATATGTATGTAATTATTTATATAATGTTTTCTTTCCTTAGTAACAAAGGTATTCATTGACATAAATGTTTAAACTGCTTGTTTTTCAGAATGAAGAACAAGTTGAAGAGTTACTAGACGTTAGTATCTCCTTATCAGAGAGTACCAGACCTCAAGATAGTATGACAGCTGCCTATCTACTGTCTGTATTAATACATCAGCCATCTTTATATAATATACTGAAACAGAAAACATTGAAAGGTGTCTCAGGTGATGAAAGTAGTTCCAAAGATTCGGCAGGAAGTGATCAGGTCAATTGTAAAATAGGTCCTGAAAAAGTAACAGATGCTGTTACTATAAATAGTAACAAAGAAAACAAGATGGCTGATGAAGAAAATATGATGAGTCATGACTCAAAGAATGTTGCTGACCTAGATGATGTCATCAAAAGTGGTGGAAAATATTGTGATGTCATAAAATCAGCAGACGACACAGAAATGAGCAGAAGATATGTATTATTGTGTATATTAATGAGAAGTTTGACATCACAAATGCTTACTGCTAAGAAAAGTCTGGTTATTGCAGCAGCAAACAAACCATTGTATCCTACCATACAATGTATGAGATATTGTTTTAATGATGTAGATTTTAGGTAAGTTAAAAATGAGTGAAATCATCGGAATAAAGACTGAATTTATTGTGTTTAATTTTTCGAAAAAGAGCTTATTATATAAATATCACACCCTACAGAGGGTGATAGAAAGGTATGTTTTCCTGAGACAAGTAATGTCCACCGAGGCTTTAACTCTCTGTAGGATGTAATATTTGTTGTATTATACCAAACAACAAAACCGTTTAATTTTATCTGTTTTATTTGCTTCTGAAATTGAAGACTTTTCATGCAGTTAAGGTTAGTTGTTAGGTAAAAAGCAAGTGTCTTCCCAAGGGGGTTAATTCAAATTAAACTAAAACTCAGGTCCCTGTATTTAGCAAACTCTAAAATAGACTACTGATATTTCAATTCATGAAAACTATTAAATCATATTTATATAGAAGATAGAGCCATTGAAAATCGACCTTAGACAGCAAATACAATTTAGATATAATTTACATAATTATATTAAACTGTCGGTGATTGTTTAGTTACCTAAGTAAAATAAGGTATTGTTTAAATTTTCACAAACTTTTATGATATAATGTATGATGTTTATTTTTATTCTAGTAAAATACCTGACGTTCAACTAGAATCATGGAGAATATTATTATCACAATTTATCTCCCTTTGTTGTGAGATATCTAGTGTTGTCTCCCCTATTGTTTGTAATTCATCACCAGAGGGCAATGTTCCTATGGAGACTTTAGAAGGTAAACTTTCTCATAGATCTGCGAACAAACTTTCATACGATACACTGAAATGTAGTGTTATCGAATGAAAGGGTACCGCAAAATTGTTAGCTTGGCACTCCTAAGAGTTCTAACCTGTGCTAACAGAAACCTCTTAACAGTGGATAACTTTAGACAAAACACACTTCAATTCCTCCCCACCCCCCCAAAAAAAAACCATAATAAATTCCAATTTTTCTATTCAAATCTTTTCATTGCTTTCAAGTTTGTTGGAAACCCATTATTCATATATATATGTCTTTTTTATTAATAAATACCTTATTGGTTGACCTGGGTCTATAGCACAGTTGGCAGCATGCCAGGATTTCAAATCTAGTGTCTTGAAGGTGTTACATGTTCGAATCCCACCTGGGCGGTTATATCCTTCCATGAAAATTTTCCAATGTCAATTTTTCTCCATTGTTAATATATATGGAGAAGTTATCGGCCTTGTGGAAGGATAGGTGAGTACAAGTTAAATGCAAGGTTCCAGGAAAGCTAAGTTAAATGTGCTGACCATCAGAAAATAACCTATAAATGTGTTGACACTGTTAAACCCAGTATAAAAAACTTTCAGTGCTTTTCACAAAAATTATTTTGATAAAAATCATCGTAAGCCAAAAGCAAGAAACATTCATATTATATTTTTGGCCAGTTAATTCCAAATATTTGTGAATTATGTAAAATATTTTATTAATCATGAATATGATCATATCATAATTATGTATGTTATCCTCTAGTTTTTGAACTGCAAAATTTATGAAATTGGCTTACGATAACTTTTCGAAAGATTTTTTTTGAAAAGGTGCATTTATTGTTTATATATTTCCTAATTCTAGGTGTAGAAAGTAGCAACAATAGTTTACAAACTGTTACATTAATGCCAGAATATCTACTTGTATGTTGTTGGAGAAGTGTTAAAGAAATGTCACTGTTGCTAGGATGGTTAACATCTAATGTTACCATAGCAACCAGTACTGATAGTCATGGATTATTGAATTATGAACAGGTTTGTATTTGTACAAATTTATTGATATTTTGTTTTTATAATTATTATAATGTTTAAGTATGATTTGACTTTATTAACCTGCTCCTGTGCATACACTACACCCTTTTTGAACCTTGATTATTCATTTTGGTGCCTGCCTGGCTAGCTCAGTTGGTAGTGCAAAAAATTTAATCTTTGATGGAGGGGATGTTGATCAGATTCCTAGACAGGGCTTAATTTCCTGGAGCTTAGTTGTGAAATAATTTTTACAGCCATTCTCCCTCTTACCACTGTTTTAGGTCATGTTGATCAGTTGTCAGTCACTGACAAAAGTAACTGGTTAGCGGCTAAATCCAGGGAACTGGTCCATCCATGATGATGAGTAAGTTGACTGATGAGGCCTTTACAATGTGTTGTTATGGAGTTAAACCCAACAAAAAAATCATTTTTGTAAAATATATTGCAGTAATAAATACTTCATAGATTAAATGTTCTTTTGATGATGCAAATGTGGATATTTAAAGAATGCCTCTTAAGACCCATGCTGTCAGTGCTTATACTATTTCCTTAAAGTGTCTACATTATGTGTGGATTTCTTGTTGATAATCATATTGTATTCTGTTGATTATTTCAGATAATAATAATTAAAGATTTCTTTCAAACATTATTACTGGAATCTAAACATAGAGGAGCCTTTGAACTTGCTTATGCTGGATTTGTTAAACTTATAGAAATGTTATGGAAGTAAGATATACCTCTATTATTTTTATGCTTATTGGTTTGATTTCTGTTGTCTATTAAATGATAAGAGTTTTTTGTGTTTTGCTGAGTCCCTGTCATTCTATGATTATGTGGTTAAGACTTAAGTTGGCTGACTTTAAATCACTCTTACTTCTCAATTATAGATTTGAAGCCTGTACATGAGAAAGCAAGCAATTGCTTAGAGAAGATAGCTAGATCAAGTGTCTGCCTTTAACTGAAGAATATGTGTTCTTCTTGTATATTGCAACTACATGAAGATTTAAAATTTTACATTAAACCTAAGATCATTGTATGCTACCAGAAATTTACTTAGTAATGCTGTCAATATATATGATAAAATATATATGATCAGGAGTTATCATAAAAAAAATTAAAATTGGCTGAACATGTATACATTGTATAGAAGCAGACTTTATACCAAACTTAACTTTATGTTATATATTTATATTATAGAAATTCAG
Organism: Mactra quadrangularis; assembly: GCA_025267735.1. NCBI lineage: Eukaryota > Metazoa > Mollusca > Bivalvia > Venerida > Mactridae > Mactra > Mactra quadrangularis. The sequence continues at coordinate 26,632,954 of CM046305.1, read as the reverse complement.
ATGCTATATTCCATATATTACCAAATCAACTATTATCTGAAGTAATGACTGATATAAGATCTAATGATGTTAATAGTAAACTATGTGCTACAAGAAGAAGTGCTGGTCTTCCTTTCTATGTTCTGGTAATAACTTTGTTATACTCCCTACACTATATATTGGTCTCTTTGACTCTCTCTATGTTATGTTGTTTATTCAATCAGCAAACCATATGTATTCCCTGGTCAGTAAACTTTGGCTTCTGTAGAAAAGAAGAGAACTCAAACAGTCAGCAGAATGGTCATTCAAACTGCTAAAGTAGCCTGATTTGTCTGATTCCCAGTACATACAGTGAAATGTAGAAATAAAATGTCAATGTAATATAATGATAATAGGGGATGCTGTACTCAAACCTTTGTACACTCAGTATAACCTTTGCAAATGGCCCTCTACAGAACAAATCCTCTTTACAGCAACAGCTTTAAATATTTTCTTCTGTGTTATTTTAATTGAATTCAATCTCTGTAGAGCAACTACCTCTGGACAGCAACACAATTTATTCTCTCTCGGTGAGTGTTATTCTGTAGAGGTTGTACTGTATATTATATTTTCATCATATAAACACTTTTTTAGTACAGAACGTACAAATCCGAACCAAACAGTTCTAAAGTACTATTTTACATAATTGTAATTAGAGTCCTCATAGATAAATTCCAACCCTTCAATTTTTAATGTGAAACTGTGAAACTTTTTGTCAAGTGGGATGAAAGGTTAATGAAGATTTATTGTAGAGATGTATTAGTTAAAAGACACAGACTGACTATATAAATTATGTAAAATGTGTTTATTTCTTGCAGGCTATAGTATCCAGTGAACCAGTTGGTAGACAAAGTTTTAAAAAAACAATGGAAGAGTTATTATGTCTTGGTCTTGATGAAACTATTACCACAGAAGATAAATCTACAGCTAAGGTTTGTATCAGTCTGTTTATAGTATATCTTATCTTATATGTATTTAATATAGGGTAATAATAATAACATTCTGCTCAGAAAATGTACTGTAATTAATCCATCTTGATTAGAGTTTGTATAGGTTAAAAATATTATGATGGGTCTACTCAAAACTATACAACCATCTTTATTCACATGTTGTTAGACTTATTTTGCACTGACCAATCAATAAGTTTGGAAAAATGGAAAGTTATTATGAATCAGATTGTTCTATGTATAAAATTACTTTTATTAACATATTCTATTGTAAAAATGCACAACAGACTATTTTACTGACACAAGTTTCCTTTTGAGACTTAATTCTTTGAAAACTCTGATTGTCATGTCAATAAGATAAAAGTTTTAGAAATCTTGAATGTGGCGACATTAAGCTAACAATAACTCTTGTATGTTGCAATTTCTAATGGTACTATTATTACGATCTAGATTGACATCAGAAACGTAGTCAAAACTTGTGAATATTGTAATGTATAGACAAGTTTAATAAAGTTCTATCATTGTAAGACATTATCACATTTGTATTTTAGATGTACATGTATAATGTATGTAATATTTGATATTATAGGTTCATGCCTTAAATATACTGAGAGCATTATATAAAGATTCTAAGTTGAGAGATGATGTTACACCTTATGTAGCTGACGGTCTAAAAGTTGCTATATTAGGATTTAAATCACCACTCTGGGCAGTAAGTTCATGTTATCTTCTAAAAGTGAAGTTAAATAGTGTAATTGCATTATATAGTCTTAAGTTTCTGCTAGCTATTGCACACTCTTCAAATTTACTGCTATGGTAATCAACTTTCATTGAAATAATTTTGTATTCAGTTTTGGTGCAGTCAACAGTAAAACAATGGAGTTAAATTATCCTTGCTGTTAGCCTTTCACACCTTGGTAAAGTGAGGCAATCACTGGTAAATTTCTAGCAGGCTTAAACACCATTTTCCTGTAATAAGGACCTCTCCAACCATAGGAATGTTTGTCGTTTACCACTAGACCACATCTGATCATAACCTTGTATAATTATTGATGACAGTTAAATAGATTAATCTAACATTTAATGCTAGAGATCAATACGACAACATCAGTGTTAGACACTTACTGTTGTAATCTAAAATCCTGAAGGAATCCTTTGTCAATTATTCAGGGATCCCTACATAGATTTTCAGTCACAAGTTGTGATGAACAATTCATGTGAACTCAAATTCGTGTAAGAATAGGACAATTTAAAAGAATCCTGATGGCATCCCTTGCTAAGCATCCCTGGGATTCTTCCAAAGTTTTTGGGCACCCTTGGAATCTGGGGGCACTGTTAATGTTGAACCCTGACTTCTCTGACTACTACATGTAGTACTTGGTGTTCTAAAACAATTTGTTAAACTTTCACTATCATGTATAATATTTATTGTTCTCCAATAAATTAACAAATGTCAATCATTATATTAAAGGTACGTAACTCAGCTACATTATTGATGACAGCTATGATGACCAGAATATTTGGTGTTAAAAGATCAAAGGATGAAAGCACCTTTAACAGAAAAAATTGGTAAACTTTACAATTTTTCATACAAGATTTTCACCACATGTAAGCAATCAGGTTGACAGTTGACTTTGGGAGCAGCTGGTCAACAGACTAGATACATGTATTCACCTGGAAGCAGTCTTCACGAAAAAATTTCATCAGCATTGAACAATCGGGCCAGCAGAATGGATTTTTTAACTGGACCGAATGAAAGTTTACCAGACCAAAAAGCTGTTAGTGAAATTGTAAAATATGCTGTCCATTTTTATGATTTAGAATAATATATTGAATTCAATTAACAATATAGCAACAGATAATGATTTTTGTATTAAATTAGGATAATTGTGGTTGTAAAATGTTGGTGCACCATCGTAACTCACTTTCTAATAGTCCCTGGACCGATGGTGATATTGGTCGACTCAGTCAACTGGCTAAATTTGAAGACTGCCTGGAAGTATGACTATACCTGTAGGTTTCTGATTTGTCTACTTTCAAAATAAAAAAGTTTTCATTTGATCTTATGCTCAACAATTGGGCAATCAACTGCTATATGGCCTTTGAAATAGGGGGATGATATATATGTGAAATTATGACACCTTGCTTTCATGTTCATTTCTATTTCCAATAGATAAATCTTATCTTGGCTGACCAATGAATAGAGATTCCCTTGGTAAATCATGTTACAATTTTAACTGATATGATCATCTTTGGATGACCTTTGATCTTTGGATCATCTTGGGATTGTAGGGCGCCAGCCTAGGGATCAAGAAGTCTCAGGTTCCAACCCCATCAGGGACACTGCTAATTTCCTTGAGAAAGATATTTACCTACAGTTGTTCCACTCCATCCAGTTGTAAATGGGTATTGTGAGGGATAACCTGCCTGAAGGTGATTTCGATGACCAGGTGTTATCATACAAAAATTGTTAAGTTGGTTGAACATGACTGTTTATGGAAGCAGACTTAAACTTTTAACTGTAATCAGCTATTTTGGTATATATTTCAGTCAAACTGGAAGAACATTTTTCTATCATTATCCAAGTTTATATCAGTTTTTGTTGGATGAGATCGTCATGGCAACAGAACATGTAACTAAACAACTACATCCTGGACTGTATCCCATACTAATGGTATTAGGAAGATTATTTCCATCATCAATGGAAGGAACTGATACCAGTCTAAATCTAGGAGCATTTGTACCATATATTATCAAGTAAGATCTTATTTTTTTCATTTGTCCATCCATGACCTTACTTAGACTTAGTATGAGCAATGATCCATTGGTAGGACGCATGCTTGGGGATTGAGAGGTCCTGGGTGCGATCCCTACAAGGGGCTCTGCTTATTTCGTTGAGCAAGAAATGAAAGGCATTTGGCTCCTTAGTCCGGAGCATGAGTTTATCACCGAAAGGCAGAATGGCTTGAAACTTGGTATACATATGACTGTATTGCCACAAGTAAAAGTGGAGTGCCTGGAACAAAAGTATAATCAGACATATACCTCAAAACTGCTACTTTATTTAGTATCATGAAAGTAATATTGAAATGCTCCAAAACAGTAAGTTAATGCAGATGTCGTGTGGAGTGTTTGTGTTGAATGTTTATTGAAATACAGTGCCATCCATAATTACCTTTACACTTCTGTAATTGTGCACTGAGTTTTTTAGATTTTTACCGATACTTGAGAAATCAAAAACATAACTTTTGATACATTTATAACAATTACAATGGTATAAAGTATCATTATAAAGTAACTCCCATTTCAAATGTGTGTATGATAACTATCCAACTGTGTACAAACATCTGAAATATAATACAGTCATAGTAATAAAAAAAAGGTAATTTTGAAATTTTGGATGGCCCTGTATTTATAGCCTTGAAATCTTATAATTATTTTGTTTATTTGTGTAACAATGAAAGACTTTGTTTCACATTCAGTTTATGATGAGCTTGTTGGTTTTTTGTTGGTTTTTTGGTGGGGCATACATCTTAGCATATGTCATATCACAGTTGTCAGTCCACCTACTCACTGTTCATTGAAAGGCTAAATCTCTGTAATAAGCTGTTAACCAGTTACTAGGCGCATTCTTCCGTTGATGACTAACAACTGGCTTATTTGATTAAGAATCAGTGGTGAGAGAGAGAATGGCAGTAGAAATATGATGAATTCATATAATTGATATTTATTATTAATGCATGTGTATCTAATTTCTATCCTTTATTTCAGATGTTGTGGAAATCCAGTATTAAAGACAAGAGTAATGGCTGCTAAAGCTTTACAGCCATTGGTTGATAAAGATCATGTGACTGTAATATTTAATGAACTTTTAACCTTGTTACCATGTCAACCAACTGATATTCTACATCAAAATCATATACATGGAATATTATTACAGGTATAAATGTAACTGATTTATGAGTTGAAAGAAATATAACAATAATTCAGAACTCTGCTGCAATTTTCTAGCCAAATTTATCTATGACATCACACAGAAAGACAGAGGAGCTAAGGTAGATTCCATTGTAAAACTTGTAAATATCATTCAGTCATTGCCTTAAGTTTTTAGTCGGATTTTTCAACCAAAAAATTTGGCTAATAGTTTGCCAAAACGCGGGCAGTTGGGCGGGCATACGATTTCGTTAACAATTGCATTACAGTTTTCAATTTAGCATATATCTCTGCCATTTATTGTCAGATCTTTATGAAACTTCATACAATGATAACATACCATGTGATAAACAGAATTAGACAGTATCCTGAACTCTACCTGGCTTAATTATGGATTATTTCCCTTTGTAATTTTTGCGTTACAGTTTTTAAATCCGGCTTTAATGTGGTTTCCACATTACATTTCTTGTCTTGAATAGTAGCCCAATTAAGTTTGTTTAACATTGAAGAGTAAAATTATAAACTAGCCTGACTATGGAAAATATGTAGTTTTCTTTAGCTCATATCAATTTTTACTAGCCCCAGGCTTCGGTTCATGCAATATCTACTGTAGAAATGAGAATGTATTCAGTTGCCATGAAATTATTCAAACTTTGACTGATGAGTAAAAAAAATGGACTATACAAGCAATAAAAGCTCTTACATGTAAAAAGTAAATTATTTGCATTTAAAGTCTTTAAGTTTTATGCTTATACATGTTCACAAACTTTACAGCTATTATAGCTGGTCATCGGGCTACTAGTATCTATTTATCAATCTCTCAGGGAAGCCTTTTACTTTGCTTAGTGCAGCTGACATATTTATCAGATTAATACCACTCAGGATGGGTGTAGTGAAGCAATTGCTTGTTAATTTCTTGCTCAAGGAAATTAGCTGTGTCCTTATAGATCCCTAAGGTTGGTTCCTACCACTGGACTACTGCTATGTGTACTTTAACACATATAATGTATTGCTGATTTCAGATAAATAAACTATTAGAGACAATATCAACTTTACCAGTTGCTATAGCAACATCTATCATAGAACTACTTGATACAAAATGGTTAATTATCATGAAATATCTAATTACAAGGTAATGTTATATTTGTTTATATTTAAAAAAAAAACAAGATCTGAATATAGGTGTAATACTATGTAGCAAGTTGTACATATGTATTGGATGGTTAAAGTTTTTGATTTTTCAAGATTTTGTGTTGGTTGAAAGGTAGCAGAAATACCTAAGCAAACAATGTACTTAAACTAACAATGGTAAACAATTAAGATATATGTTAAATGTTTTTTTTTGTCTTTATTTATAATAATTGTTTCTTGAAAATACTTATTCAAAGCTGTTTCAGTGGAAAATTTGAATCTGTGGAAAGTTAAAAAGAATTATGCAAATTTGCTTATATGTTTTACCTTATCCAGAAGCAACTATGCTCAAAAAAAGTTTGCTTACTTGAAAATCTTTGGATCACTAGTGCTAGATCACTAGAAAAACAAGATAAATTAATTATCAGTCCTTTTTTTTTGTATAAATAGCCGAACTATTCATGGATATATATATATATATATATATATATATATATATATATATATATATATATATATATATATATATATATATATATATATATATATATATATATATATATATATATATATATATATATATATATATATATATATATATATATATATATATATGACAGATTCTTTTATTTGATGATTTGGGAACAATATGTTCTTACTTCATGTCTATATAGATCTATATATGTAAGAGTACTTTTCTTGAATATTTTTAGTTTATTTTTACTGGCTTTAACATTGTGTTAACACATTTTGGTTATTTTACTGCATTTAGCGCACCTAACTTAGCTTTCCTGGACCCTTTTCTAAAACAGTACTGGCCTACCCTTCCACAAGCGAATATTTTTAGTATTTGATAAGTCATATAATAAAGAACTTTTTTTTTTTTTCAGGAACAATCCTTGTTTGCTGACTAGGGAAGTGACCTTGAGGTTGACCTTTGACATCGTTAAATTGTTTCCTTCATTAACTTGTTTTATATCATTGTTTTACAAAACTTTGTCTCTTGAAGTGAATGATCTTGATACAGCATACATACCCTGTACACCAGGTCTGTCTCAATTTCAAGTGACTGTTTGTAATTTATGGTGTGATTTGACCTTTCATTGTGACCTTGACATTGTTACCTCTAGATATGTTGATTCTGTAGGTAGTTTAACTGAAGGTCACAAAAAGGATCAGTCAAATGAAAGTCATGGAATAAATGTGGAGTGTAACAAGCTTTCTGACTGGTCTGATATTCAAACAGAAAATGTGATATTAAAACTATTGAGGTCAAGGTCATATGATGTAAGGGAGATAATTCTTCAGAAACTATTTACAAACCAACATAAGAGTTATCTTAGTGATCAACAATGTCCAAAGAGTGAAATAACTTTTAATGATGAAAGGAAAATAGGTAAAAATCATCATGAAGGTCAAGGTGAAATGGAAAATCAAGGTCACAGTAAAATAGGTGTAGTAACTAGGTCAGAAAATATCATACTACATTTATTATCTATGGTTGAGAGAGAAAGGAACGAAATATGTCAAATTGAACTTCTGAGGTAATTATACAGCATACTTATTGAATAATTATGTAGTGATTTATCTAAATTTCCTCAAACCATTTACTTAATATTACTGACAATTTATGAATTAAATATTGTTTGCCTAGATGTTGATAGAATTGCTTGGAATTCATCCTTAAAGTACTACTTATTGTTTTGCTTGACTGTTGGTTGAATAGTAGGGCTATCTTAGTAAAAGTGAGCAACATTTCTTGGAGCAAAATTCCAATTTATAAGCACAACTGTAAGAATTCTATTGAAATTACACAAATTTGAAGTTCCATAAATTTCTATATAATTAAATGTTTGTTTGAAATAATGTCCTTTCAACCAATGCAAGTACCCTCTTGAATCTCACTTATCTAAGTCTTGCATGTGAATTACCCTTTTGCATAACAAGCACCTGAATAGTCAAGTCAAGCTTTATAATCTAACTATTTTAATCTTTGAGTATTGTTCTTTGCTATGTTAATTGATTGCATAGTTTATTAAAAGAAGTGTCTTTGATATCTGACATTTTGTTTTATGAGTAAATATTTAATTACTATTGAGAAAGTCGCATAACGTACATTCATTGTTAAATTTTATTCAACTGTCTGTGGGATATACATTAACTGATTTAAATACTTGTTATTTGTTTGATAAATTTGGATAACTATGTTTATTGATGGTGAGAACACAAAAATTGTGAACATTTAAATCAGCAAGGTTAATATATGCGCCACTGACAGTCAAATAAAATTAAACAATAAAACTAAACTAAACTAAAAGTAAACTATTTTATATAATTAAACGCCTATTTCTATTAATATATTTGATGGCGTTTTACAGTAAAACAATAAATAGACAACACAGTATATAATTTAACAGTAAATTTTCTGTTTAAAACAGTGAATAAAAATCTCTAAAATAATATGTATATTATATGGACAATGTTACATGTATGTTATATTTTTCAGACTACTTGAAGAATGGTGTGACAATTGTATAAAACTAAATAGAGGTTATCTTCTACATGTTTTATATGATCTTGTTGATAAAATGGAGGAAGATAATTGCAGGTACATGTAAATCATTTGTTACTGTTTCACTGTTTAAGAACTCAATTCTTTTTGTATTAACCATAATTATTCAGGACTCCTTTTATCAAATGTGCAACATGGAAATTCATGGCTGGCAATTCTGGATTAATTCACAGTTTTAGCTGGCCAAACCTCTTCCATTAAAAATTGAAAAACAAAGCTTAGGAGAACTGGTACATGAAAATTATCTAGAAAAGTTTGTTAGTTGAGATAGTTGACATTAGAAGTAAATAAAATTGTTGATTATGGCGTAAAAGAAAAAAGTTGTGTGATATGGATAGAACTCAATTCAATTTAAGATAAATTTCTTGCAAGTGATTGTCTGTTTGCTGTTGAATTGAAAATCATTTTTGGATATCACTTTCCTTTCTAATGAAGTTCTTATTAAAACAAGCTTTTAAAACAGACACTATGATGAAAACATTTAATAAATTATCTTCATTAAACTAGCATATTGGTAGTTAAAAAAATTATGTTTTTCTAGATTCTCACAGCATATACAGTGATAATTTGTCTTAAATTTACCAGTTTTTAGATGTTATTGATAAAAAGGCCCTATACATCTGAGTTTCAAATTTAGCAATGGTTTTCTTTTAATAGATGTGGTTAGAACTACATGTATGTGTAAAAGTTGTGCTGATAGGAATTTTTTATGCCAATTTTGAACCTTGCTTATTTTTCTATGTTTTCAGTGATGCATTGTTGTCTGCTAGGATCAAATTTCAAGGAACAGCTATCTACTATCTACTGGCTAAATCTCTGTCTGATGAAAGAAGTATCTCCAAGCATGATGATGATGATGATGATGATGATGTATTTAATAAAGTCATCAGAGGTTTTATACATGTCCTTCAAGTACAAACCAGTCATGTAGAAACTAATACTGAGGTTCTATTATCTTGTGCCCAGTCTATATTGAAGAATTGTCAATATTTGTTTGGAACCAGTCAATTAGGGTCTGCTTTCTGTATTGGTAAGATTTTCTTTGTTCCAATATTCCAAGCCACACAGCTAGTGGTTAATTTAGTCATTGCTGTGTTTGACCATGAATTCAGAGCTTGTGGATTCCATTACAGGGCAGGGCCCACATAGCTTTGTGGAATTCCTTCATGAAATGTTTTCTTCAGTAATTCTACTGTCTATCTCAAAAACAAGTAAGGCAGTTGCTATTAAATGTGCTAAGTACTGATTTAAAACCTAGGTTCTGAGTTTTAGGCATTTCCAGGTACTGTGGATTGGATATTTGTCATATTGCACAAAAGGGCCCACTTCATGAAATTTTAACACCTACACTTCGTTTTAACCTTGACCAAAAAAATTAGTACATTGGAATTATACCATTGACACTGTATAATAATCTTTACTTATTAAATAATTTGTTCATCGTTTGAAACTTTAACATTTCTAAGTTTCATACATGTAACTGTTGAAGTGATTTTTGTTTTAATTAATGTTCTTTAAACCAATGAAAATACCTACTAAAAGTTCACTTATCATATTAGTCTTGCACTGCACTGTGCTGTATTTCTTTATTTACAGATGCTGACCTTATGACCTTGGTGTTCAGATGTGTCCTTGACCTTTTACATTCAGATGACCTTGAAGTAAGAGAGACAACATCAGCTATTGTGACACAGGTTAATAAAGATAAATCTAATGGTAGGGAAATATTGATATCTGCTTTGTCATTTACTAAAAAATATTGCTACAGCTACATGTATCTGTAATATACATGTACATGATTATAAATCCATCATAACCTTTTGCTATGATCCTGTGACTAATACTGGTTAAAAGCTTAAGTCTTGGTGCGAGTTTCCTAAGCATATCCCTAGCTAGTGCTTTGTGCCCTGGAACCCTTCTTACACCAAAAGGAAAATGTATGTGATTTCAAATTATGGGTACCTGGGGACATTTAGCACTAGCTAGCAATATGCTTTGGAAATTTGCCCTTAATATTTAAGCCACTCTAAGGACAGTGAATATGTCATCTGTCTGCTGCAATATGACCAAAACAAATGTTGAAAAAGAGACTTTAAGTTCTACAATAATGTGATTTTATGTATAGCTCTATTAAAGATCTGTTTAATAGTAATTGTACCATAATACTACTGTATATATACATTTATCTATAGTCTCTTCTACATTTGAACACCTCTTGATTTTAGCAAATATCTCTGTAAAGCTGCCTTGATTTTTGTATTACACCATGAATTTAGAGGCACTTTGTCTTTAATATGAAGACTTTATATGACAACTCCCACTGAAGGACTTAAAGCTTAGACTGTATACTTTATATGACAACTTCCACTGAAGGACTTAAAGCTTAGACTGTATACTTTATATGACAACTCCCACTGAAGGACTTAAAGCTTAGACTGTATACTTTATATGACAACTCCCACTGAAGGACTTAAAGCTTAGACTGTATACTTTATATGACAACTTCCACTGAAGGACTTAAAGCTTAGACTGTATACTTTATATGACAACTCCCACTGAAGGACTTAAAGCTTAGACTGTATACTTTATATGACAACTCCCACTGAAGGACTTAAAGCTTAGACTGTATACTTTATATGACAACTTCCACTGAGGGACTTAAAACTTAGACTGTATACTTTATATGACAACTTCCACTGAGGGACTTAAAACTTAGACTGTATACTTTATATGACTACTCCCACTGAAGGACTTAAAACTTAGACTGTATACTTTATATGACAACTCCCACTGAAGGACTTAAAACTTAGACTGTATACTTTATATGACAACTCCCACTGAAGGACTTAAAGCTTAGACTGTATACTTTATATGACAACTCCCACTGAAGGACTTAAAGCTTAGACAGTATACTTTATCTGTATACAATGCCCTAAAAAATCCTTGGAAAAAATCCAGCAGTGTGTTCAGTTACCCAAAACCTTACATAACGTTCCGTAACGATTCAGTGGAAACTCCTGGGTCATTGCTGCGAAAAATCTCAGCCATATTTAGACGCTATTTTAAAACTACAGGTGTTGAAGTAAACAAATGTATGATTCTTTAGGCAATGAGCGATGTTTCGTTTTTAGTCCATAAATTTTGAAACATCACTCATTGCCTTAACGATTGCATATTTGTTTATTAGATTAGATTATTCGCAGCGAATGGCCGAGGAGTTCTGAATGTATCATTACGGAACATTCTGTAACGTTTAGTGTAATTGAACGGGCTACTGATTTTGGAATAAACAATACACATTTTACCCATGAGATAAAGAATTAAAGAGCCATATGTTGATTTATTTTATCAACATATGATTCATAATATTCTTGCTCAATATTTTATTGTAGAAAATTACTTGCAATATGCATGCAAAGTTTCTTCTATATAATTTCTATAATTTTTCCAAGAAATTATAGGTGTATATCTATATCATTTCAGGTTCAGTTTGTCAACCATACGTTGCTGTGACAGAGTTATTAGGATACTGGATAACACAGAGTAAACTAAATGATACAAATATAATGGTTAGATGTCTGTTTGACGTTATGTTTGAAAATAGACAAAATGATGTGGTAAAATTTGTTTTATTATAAGTTCTATTTTATTTATTTATGGTTGTTAGTTTGATGGAAATACGTGTAATTTGGAGGTCTGCTGTATTGAGGTTGTCAGGACTGGTGTCCTGGATTGTTTTGATTTCCGAAGAGTTACTTCTCTTTGTAAAATAAGATACTGAAACATTGAAATTCATTATTTTAAATTCTCCATAGCTGTATGTATGTATGCTAATGCTTGTAACCTATTGATCTATTTTGGACATATCTTTTGGCTGACACAAACTAGTCTGTGAACTCAAAACCGTCCTTCGCTAAAAATAAGAAGTCATTGGATGTCAAACCAGTAACTTAGGTCAAGACTGTTACTTGGATGTGAGATCTGCTTGCTGTGTAAATGTCTCTTCTGTCAGCTTTAGTTGCCATCATGTGTTTAATCAAGGAATAAGTTGAAGATAATAATACATGGTTTGTAATACCTTGCCATTAAAATTTAGCTTCTTTTGTTTAAGAAGAAATTGTTAGCTTCTTGCAAAAGAATGAGCACTGTAACCATAGGGACTGACAATAAACAGAGCTAACTAAATGAATAAAATGAATCATTATAATAAAATATGAGACAGTAAAAGTTTCCTTTATTGTATAAATTGTATATTTCAGGATTATGAAGAGAGATTATTTGATCGAGGAGAAATCAACACATACTGGGATGAATTTGATTTTATACAGGTAATAAAAGTCTGTATATTACCAATGAAACATCCGACCTTAGTTAAGTTAAAAGTAAAATAACAAGTCTATTATAAACAATTAATTATTGACAATTTTATTAATTTACTAAACAACTTGTGAAAACGTAAAATATATATAACTAAAGGGTTAACAATTTATTGAACCAATAGAGAAAAAAACCCATCTGAATTGTATCAACATTCACAATCGTGGTGTTTTTTCTGTGGAAAGAATAAAAACCAGCCTTATGAGAAAACTTGGCCATTACGAGATTCGGAACCAATAAAAAAAAGCCTGATTCTCATAATAACCGAGGTATTTCATAAAGGCCTTGTTTTTTTCCATAATAGCCAAGTATTTGGTTATGATGCCATAATGAATGCCATATCAGCCCTGAATTTGTTAAGTCCAATATTGTTCAGGTTATTAATAAATTATTTGTTTCCATTTTTTCAGAGGTTAGATAAGACTATTGATGATAACAAAGAAATTTTGATGAGCAAGGTAAGTTGTCAGGTATGTGCAAATAACTGTAAGAAATATATATTTGGCCATATTCAAAATATATAAGTTAAAAGTTAAAGTGCGGTTTAAAGTCTGCTTCCATATACATGAGCAGCCGACTTTACCATCTTGTTCAATAACTCCTGATCACTGAAATCACCCTCAGGCAGGCGATCCCTCACAGTACCCATTTACACCTGGGTGGAGTGGAACAATTGTAGGTAAATTTCTTGCTCAATGAAATTAGCATTGCCCCTAGTGGGGATCGAACTGTGGGTTGCTCGCAAGACTGTAGCAAAGTGCATTGTTATGAGAGCGTAATTATTACAGTCTTGCGGTCAAGCCTCAAAATGATCATACATATATCATGTTATTATTGCAGCTTCTAAGCTGACAGTTATGAATTAAATTTTATGTCTGGATTTATGTGACAGTTCATTATTTAGCTGAATCAATACAAAGGGAGATGACTGTTGTTAACTAAGTGAAATAAGAAACTATATTCAGCTGCTATTTTCTTTATGTATAAAAGAAGACTATTTCTATTAGATTTTAAAATTTGAAACTAACGTCTGAGAGTAAAGTTTTTGTGGTGTTTGTCTGACAAAGCAACATACAGAGAGTATTGTTAGATTTTATTCAACCGTTATTTGTGCATAATTAACCCTGCTAATTTAAATATTGAACATTTGTTTGATCTTTCCATGCATAGATACATATAACTATTTTATTGATAGTGAGTACTTAAGAACTGTAGTGAGTATTTATATCAGCAGGGTTAATGTATTTGCCTCTTCCATTTCAATAAAATTTAACAATACATGTTTTTGTGTCAACATTACCTTTTACTTGTACAGAGCTTCACATTTACATCAAGTGAAACTTGCAGTTCACCCTAGTCATGTATATTAAACTTTATAACAGTTTCTTCTGGGTTCTCACTAAATTCTGAGGGGTTGTGAAACTTTTACACTATTTTGTGTTTCATTGGAAATATTGCCATTTTGATTGATTATTGACAACACATCCAACTTGCCTATATTTTGTTTACTATTTTCAGATTACTCAGGATACTGAAGTTGACCAACAGAAAAAGGACTGGGACAATAACTGTGATAGAAATGAAGTGCCAACCTTGAGAACAATGTTCCTGGATACACACAATTATCAAGAATATGTTCTTACAATACTTAAACATTCAATTGCCCACAAACATAGACAATTGATGATGAATTTAGGATATAATATAGAAGACAAGTGTTTCAAGCTTTTGAAGGGTGGACAAGATTGGAAATCGGCTGAAAGTCATTATATTTTACCTTCTGTTTTAGTGCAACAAATGAAGAAAACATACTAGCTTCTATGAGTTAAACTTGTCGATTCTTTATATGGATTCGTGTATTGCAGATTAATTAGCTGGAATGATATTTGTCATCATTTTTTTTATTTCATATCAACTTCAAGTCAGAAAGGGGACAAATAAGTATGTTAAAGAATTGGGATAACAAAGTTAAGAGAATATAATGCACAATGTTCTATAGAGACCTCAAAAGGTCTAAAAACTTCTATTCAACAATAAAAACACTGCAAAACGATTCACAAGTTTATTTTGAAATCTTCTTTCTCAGTACAGCATAGGGGTAAGGCGGTAAAAGATATGCTTGATTTATGTCAATAATAAGTTCTGGTATTTAATTGAGCGACAGGACTATAATATTACAATCATGATTACCTCCCCTGAATTATCTCCCAAACACACAATGGCTTGTGTTATCTGCCACAATGTTATCTATCATAATACATTTGTAACCAGCTAGACATCCTATCTGGCAATCATGGTTTGATTCCTTCTATTAAATTTGCCAATAATGTTGATTTCTTTCTGTATAGGTAGATTGTGTTACTCCTTTGAAATGGACAACTTAGTACAATGTACTGGTAAAAGCAGTGTTCACAGTAAGTGATTAGTTGAGCCACATTACATACACTTTTGGTATACTGTATAGTATGTTTTGATGAACTGTGTAGACTCCAAACATAGAACAAAACTTGCCATTCTATGATGAATAAGTAAACATTCTGATCCAGTCTATCTTGTCATCCGAATGTTTAAATCTACTGGATTATATGTATAAATTCCTTTCATGTATATTACTTATATATCATATGTGTAACATGAATATTATAATGACACTGGCTATGATGCAATATACTAGTGTATTTTTGGTCATTCTGATCCAGTTTATCTTGTGGTCCCAATGTTTGTATCTACTGGTTTATTCTTTTCTGTAATACTTTTTGTATGTATATTTTGAATATTGGATCAATATAACAACACTGGCTATGATGCAATATACTACAGAAACAATAGTTGATCTATTTAACACTTTTTTGTTCAGTAAAGTATGTAACCATTGAAATACATGAACTAACTACAACTTTTTAAACTGCCCAATGGCTCTTGAGCAAAAGATGTTCTTGTTTCTCTACTTACAAACATCTTCTTGCAAGGATGAACATTTATGCTGAAATAAATATATTCTTATCTATCAATACATATAATGACTAATTAGATAAAACCAAGGCACCTTTTCACAAAAATTCTTGCAAAAGTTATCATAAGGAAAATTCATATAATTTTGCAGTTCAAAGTCAAAAGGATAATAAACATAACTATGATAAGATATTTGAAAATGTATATAATATCCTACATAATTCTACAATAGTTTTAATTGAATGGCTAAAAAATGATGTTATTAATAAGGCTTCTGCCTTTTTACTTATGATGATTTTTACCGTAAGTTTTTTTTGTGAAAAGCGCCACAGAACTGTCTCCAAGATAACCAATGTGAAACATAATAGTAGAACGACCCAACCATCAATATTTTTTCTGCTTTAATAATAACAATATAATAAAATGTTGTAAATTTTTATTGGAAAACAAAACTATAAAACAGTGGGCAATGGGCAATGATCTATTCATGGTTTGCTTTCTTCTATCCTTACATGATATCACAGACTGAACTAAGTTAAGTTTGATTTCATTCTAAAATTCAATTCATTCACATTTCACTAACAGTTTGTAGAAAAACATGTCCTGAAATCACTGCTTCCTGGATACAATGTCAAGTAAAACCAAACTTTGTATCACACCAATTTGGCTTAGTCATTAATTACTTCACCACAACTTCATTTCTTCTTGTACTAAACAAAAACAAAAATGTAGAGGTTACATAAAGCATCAGATTCTACATGATGACAGGATATGTATAGTCCATGTTTTCACAACTGTCAAAGTTTGAATAATCTCACGGGGATTGAATACACAATATCACTAGTGTCAGACCAAGAACACAAAGTCACAAAAGTCATGAAATTACTCATGTTTGAACAGTTGAGAAAAAATGAACATGTATTAGGGATAAAAATATATTCTTATAAACCTTGCAAATTTTTAGAGAAACATGTTTATGGTAAGTATCTAGCAAGAGTAGGTCAACAGTTGGTATGAGCTTTATTGTGACCCACTAAAATGTCAAGCAAGAGGACTCCTTCTAAATGAATCAGACTAAGTATCTAAGTCCCTGAATAAACAAATTGCCGTCTGTGTAAACACATCTTTTAAATGATTACTAAGCACTCCTAACATGTTCACACATAGTTCACATAGATTAGAGCCAAATGTGATGAACATGTGAACACATGGTTTATTGGGCTCTTGATGAATGTCCTTTGACTGATATACTCATTTACATGAGTTTGACAGGTTGACATCCGGTTTAATCCTTGATATTTCACATCATATTGTCCATATATAAGATTGAGAAAATGTACGAGACATTGATACTGCATAAATTTGATAACAAGTAAGAATTATACCTTTTTCAAAAGCCAGTCGGAGTCTTGAATTGATTTATCAATAATTTGTTTGATTCTTTCTGGATCTGTCTCATCACTGTGGCTTCTATATTGCTGAAATTTTGAACAACATATATTTAATTTAGTATATAAAATTTAGAACAGACAAATTAAATTCACTTTAAATCAAGTTTTATTTCTGGCATACATTTTGAAAAATCCGTACAGTACTAGACCCTTCGATATGCTGAATCCACGCTAATGTTCATGTTGTACATCAGTCTTGACTCTTGAGCACTGGCTATCCTGGTTCTTTATGCAACAAAGGGCAAAATTCGCACAAGTCTAAGGCTGCACACTATTGAGTTAAGAGGATGACTGGCATGTGAAACAAGTGACTTCTATCCAAATTAATAAGCTAGGTTTGTAATTTAGTCAAACTTTTAAGTTAGTTAACTTGGCCCTACCTGTCTGACATGATGCTGATAATGACCTTGTACGGAATTTGGTAATTGTTTAATACATCTCAATAGATATCTATATAATTGTACTGGAGTGTTCACATTATGTGACATGGTGACAATCGCTCTGTGTAGAAATACAACTAATTTTCTTGTGTTGACATTCGTTCACATTGCACTAGTTCGCCATTTTGAAAGTTAATGCTAAAGATCAGTAAATCCGTACAAAGCAGTAATTACCTGCCCCTTGCACTACCGTTTTTGGAACGGGAGATAATCGGTGTCAACTACACACTTAAACAAGGTTAATAAATCCGTTAATCAGATATGAGATTATTTATTTGATATTAAATAATATATGTAGAGTTGTTAAACGTGCTGTATTGTAAAAAGTTAGAATACTAAAATGGGCAAACGCAGGATAGGGATTGTAGGTTACGGACATTTAGGTATGTTAAATTTTATTTAGTAAATGGTAAATATAGCACCACTGCACATAGTTTACACGAACATGTATAAATCTATCTGTGTCCATTGATAAGCTTGTATACATCGAGGGTTGCATGCAAGACTGAAGTAACTCATTCTTTAACGCATTACACTTACTACAGTCTTGCGGGCAACCCTCGACTTTAAAACTCATACATATCGACGTGTGGCAAAACATACATGTACATGTAATCTGTTTATTGTTTGTATTAATTATAAAGTGGTATAACTAGTACATTGTCAATAGGCCTATTTGTATACATTAACCTATTTAGTTGCTTATGTATAGTACAGTGGCGAGTTATATCAAAGTACTGTAAGTAATGATGGGTCCATTCTACTGAAATTGTAAAAAGCTGACCATAATGCTGCACTAAAATAAAAAAAATATTTAAAAAAGCGTGAAAAGTGTGTGATTTTTATTTGTTTTAGACAACAAGTCTAAAAATTAATCTGCATGAGATTTTACTGTATTTGGAATCGGACTTGTTCGGTTTTGCTGACCAGAGCTAATGCTAAGTGCTAAAACTACTTATTGTTTAGTCTGTCAGATACCCTAATAGACCAACGTCCAATAATGTTCTTGGTACACTTGCCTGTTGAGTCGGAGATTCGAACCCTTTTCATACCATAGTACAAGTATTTTTTCCAAATTTCTTACAAAAATCAACGACAGAAAACGAAAATTGGAAGAAATAATTTCGTATTTAGATACATTTGATTTTTTAATGGAGTCCCCCTAAAAATTCGCCAATAGTTTTCATTTGCAAAATGCCCGTATAAAAATTAATATTAAATTCATTTTAATACTTTGAATCAAACTTATATCATTAGCCTCCGACGCCCCAGATAAAATTATTGTAGCACTGTCGTGCAAAATATTTCTTAGTCTTACTAAGTAAAACATGAAAAACTATATAAAATCGTTTTATTTTCCTACAAGGTCAATATTTAGTGACACAGATAGAGTCACGTGATGATGTAGAACTTGCCTTTGTTTGGAATAGAACACGTTCTGCTGTGGAAGGAAAAGTCAGAGGTGATCTTATACTAGATGATTTAAACAAATTCACAGAAAGGTAGGTACACTAACAGGAGAATTAATCAAAACATGTGTGGCTCTATCTTTGTATATCTTTTGAAAATCATATCATAGTTTTTATTTGTTCGGGACGTAAGTCCTGAACAAATATATGTACCATAATTCAGACCCTTTCCTACTTTGAAAATTTACCGAATCCAGAAGTAGTCCCTCAGTATATATGTATAGAGCAATTCAAAATGATCGTCTGCAATGACGGGCGCAATAATTCCTGAAATACACCTGTTAATCGGTCTATACTGAAGCGTATGTATAATAGCTTATGAGTTAAGCGTCTCAGTAGAGCACTTAACGTCGTATTATGTAATAGAATGGTATCAACTATTCAGTCACGACCCGTTGTTTGTGCCAGTTGTCTGTAGAGATGTTACAATCTTATGTAATAGAATGGTTCTATAGGAAAAGTTTAAAGATCGTAGTAAATGACTTTGAATGATGTCTGAATAGTGGACTTCATTTATTTTACATACAGATCCAGTAGAGTAAATGTGCATGAATGATAACTTATAAACGGCAGTTATTGAATTGTTTTAAGAATGACCCCTTTGACTTTCGGTATTTGTGTGAAAAAAATCAGTAGTGAGTTCGCCTGTCCGGTTTACCTGTTGTATTTATAGGTCGATTGTATTAAGTGTTTTGAACCGGAACAGTGCTGGTCTACCTATCAAACTAATATCACTGAACTGTTCTTTGTGAACGAATGTTTTGTTGGAGTGGAGCCGGAAATTGAATTCCACTTTTCAATCCCGAACAAATTCGGTGCCTTCAGCGCTTTGATTTTATTATCATTCTTACTTTGAACTGCAAAATTATGAAATTCACTTCTGATATTTTCTTTTCGTAATAATTTTTGTGAAAAGATGCACAGTTCGCCTTGCCACTACTTGTACAAAAAGAAAGATAGACATAAACCATCAATACAATTCAAGAAGATCAGTTACATGATTAGCAAGGTTGTATATTTATGTCTATTTTAGATCAGCCGATTTGATTGTAGAAGTAGCACATCCATGTATTACAAGAGATTACGGAGACAAATTTCTCACATATGCTGACTATATGGTATTGCTTTTTTCATATACGTTTATTATTATTTGACAACATCGTCAAGTTTCGTTGCTTCAATGAGTGACACTATAAGGTATGGATGAAAAATAACGATTGTATTATCAATCGGTTTGTAGTGCAGAGGTAAAGTACTGATTTATCAATCTAAATACCCCGGGTTCGATTCCCGCACAGGTTGTTATTTTTTGTAATCTGGCAAACACTAGTAACACAGTAACAACACAATGACTTACTTATTACTTTTACCTAATTGACTGAATATTCATTATATACATGTATCACTTTACAACTTTTGTTGTCTCTTTATTATCTTTTTTTTCTTTACACATTATTATTATATTTTTGTGACATGGTTAAGCCTGAAGGACTTTCATAAATGAAAACGCCAATTAACAGTAACAGTAAAACAGGAACAGTTTTAACAGTAACAATTTATAATACACTTTCGCGGCAGGTTTGTAAAAAAATCATGGAATCCGTGCGCCGTCGTGTTAACAAGTATTTGTAAAGCATGTACCGATAATGTTTAAATTGCAATAAAATATGGTTTTATGTGAGATCGAACTTGTAACCTTGTGATTGTGAGATGGTACGTTTTTCCACTACACCAAGTCCTTACATGCCTTTTTGTGTCCTATTACTAAACCATAAAGTATTACAATGTATATTCGTAAATTTACGGAGGTTTTTATACGGAAATTCACGACTATGCATACAGTGCATGTTTAATGTTGCCAAATAATACATAAATTTCTTAGGCTGTTGCTAAAACAAGTAATAATTCTATGGTCTGTTATACTGGATTCGATTTTCCCTCTGACTATCACAAACACATTTGTATAGTTGCAACATCTATGTAGGATTTTTAGACTGTTCTAAATTTGATTGAAAATACGTTTTACATGACTGTACTGAGTATTAAGCAAACATGTTTTCTATGTCTTGGTCGTGCACAAAACGTTAACATCGTTTTTTTTTATATTTATATCTACAGCATGTGGAAATCAAACTACACGTTTTTTGTAAGATTTATTTATTTACGTTTTTATACAGATAGGTTCACCTACTGCCATGGCTGATCCTGAGACAGAAAGGAAGTTGAAATCAGCAGCTAATCATCATTGCTTATATGTACCTAGTGGTGCATTGTGGGGTGGAGAAGATATCAGAAAAATGGCAGATAGAGGGACATTACAGGTTAGATAAGAGATTAGTGAGTTTGTATTTCTAAAAAACTCTAATCCTATTTACTGAAGAAATAATGACCGATGAATGAAAGCAATTTACAAAAATAATTCTTCTCCTAATTTTAGTTTAACTCAAAATACATATATTTTTCTATAAATATCATATTTTGTGATAGAAAACACCTTTGCTTGGGCAATTTTAGAGGGAGCGTACGCCGAGCCCCTCCCCCTTCCCCACCATCTGCGATGTTTGGTTATTGATTTGATCTGTGTGTTTTAACCCATAAGTGATGAGATACACTGTAATTCGTGATAAGCCATTAGGGCTGTATTTATAATTCAATTGTATACAAATTATAAAAACATTAGAAGATAAATTCGTGATAAAATATACAATTTTTGAAGGGTAATCTCCCCCTTGCTGGGGATAAGCACTTCTAAGCGATTTGACTGGTCCCCTGTTGGGACAACTTCGGAAAGGTAGTCTCCCTTTTTCTCGGGTGTAACACCACTAAATTTTTCTCGGGTGTAACACCACTAAATTTTTCTCGGGTGTAACACCACTAAATTTTTCTCGGGTGTAACACCACTAAATTTTTCTCGGGTGTAACACCACTAAATTTTTCTCGGGTGTAACACCACTAAATTTTTCTCGGGTGTAACACCACTAAATTTTTCTCGGGTGTAACACCACTAAATTTTTCTCGGGTGTAACACCACTAAATTTTTCTCGGGTGTAACACCACTAAATTTTTCTCGGGTGTAACACCACTAAATTTTTCTCGGGTGTAACACCACTAAATTTTTCTCGGGTCAAACATTTTTTGTGGTGTGATGCCTATTAATTATTTTTCATACACTGAATTAATATTTCTTTCACTACAATTCCAATCTTTTTAAATAGTAAAAAAACGATTGTTTCCATAAACTTAATATCAAAAATCTTGCGTAGACTGAATAATTGATTTTTTTCAATGAACAAAATTCCAATTTTTCCATAGACAAAAGTTCACAATTTTTTTTCATTTACTAAAACCGAATTTTTCTTATACGAAAAAAAAATAATTTTCATAGACTAAAACACATTTTTTTCCCATAGATAAAATATCCAATTTTTTAAGAGACTTAAATCTAATATTATTCCATAGACAAAAAATCCATTTCTATAGCTAAAACCAATTTTTTCTATTGAGAAAAAATCATTTTTTTCCATAGTCTAGTAAATTAATTTCCATAGACTAAAATCTAACTTTTTATAGTATGCATATTTGCAAGTCATTTAATTACATGTACTTCGTGTTAAGATATATATTCATTTTGTAGGCTTTAAAGGTTACCATGAAGAAACCACCACAATCATTAAAATTACAAGAACCATTAAAGAGTAAGAATGAAATTGTGAAAGATGAAGCTGTTGTTTTATATGATGGTATGTTGCAATGTTTATGCTCTTCTTAAATTGATACATGTATACTGATTTGCGTTAGTGAATAATTGTCATCGTAACTTCGTATTTAACATCTGTGTTGCGACTCACTAGTTGCTAATACTATAGTAATGGATTTAACTCAAGTACCGACCACTTTACATTTTTATGCGAGAAAGATGGTAAGTCGCTCTTCAGGAATAATGCTTTATTGAATTGTCAACTCTTAATGAAGACTTCATTAAAAAATAGAATAAATGTTGAACAATCGTACTTATTAACAAAATTACTGTACTCGTATGTTGGTAGACGTCCAGTAAAATACCACGATCCACTGAAAATGTGCTAGGGGTTTGCGGCGGTTTAAGATATTTGATGTTTCAATGCTTTTGTTTTTCAGGCGAAATGTAGTACTCGCCTTATCGAGGAATAATGTCCATTTATAATGATAACGTGTATTTATTAACAAAATATAGACCTAAAATAACATTAACATTTGTCAGGTAGGATATCTTGTATCAATTGGTTGTTTATTATTTGTCCTAGACAAATATAAATAATATAACAGTAAAAATATTCTTTGTTCGGTACTTCCACAACTACTGGAATCAAACCTGCTTGTCAACCTTACTGCTCATTGACGCAGCTTGTTCTGATAGTACATGAAATAATGAACTTGACAATGACCAAATTGTATGATGATTTTGCCATACATATTTATAAATGACGCATATAATTTAACAATGATCAAGAATACATGACATAAGTATTTACATTGCTGGGATTTATTCCTTTTACTACTTAACTTTTAAGTGAAATCATTATAATCACATTTGCTTATCCCAGCTTACCATAGTAAATAATACATAGTAAAACATGTACTGAAAGAAGGTGGCGCAAATAAAAAAAGCCTAACATGTTATTTTCAGGTCCAGTGAGAGAGTTATGTCCCCTGGCACCAAACAACGTAAATACAATGGCAGCGGCGGCTGTGGCAGCCCATAATTTAGGATTTGATAAAGTGTCTGGTTGTATTGTATCAGATCCAAGGTATACCAATGTTGAAACTTGCATTTACTCATCTTCTTGTCAACAACAGTTCGTCTGACAATTTTGGCATGTGGTTAATTGTCCTCTTCTTTCGTTTTTTTTTCAACGCCATTAGAGTCAAACTTCACCCATTGCTAGGGCAAACATTCTCAAACCAGAAACTATTCAAAGGTCTTCTATTCTGAAGCCATTATGTTATCATATTTGACATGTAGAATCAGCTATATACCTTGTAAATAGATTGTACAAATGATGTCTGTCCTTAGTGTCAAAACTCACCTCTCTCATAAAACAACAGTGATATTTTGAACTGTAGTAAACACAGAGCAAGTTACTTACATGTAAGGTTTGAAATCCGGGCCGGGTCTTTGTGTTTATTGTAAGATATTCTTTAATATCAAACCCAGTTTACGCACTTTACTGTAGAAATCATAAATAATACTGTAAAAATTCTGAAAAGTAGATCATAGGAGTTCTGGTAACAATAATGAACTACATGTATGATGGGAATAAGGATATGCAAATAGCCGAAATACACTGTCGGGGGGGAAGCACTCGCCTTGTAAGCAAGTCTCGTTCAGGCTTCATAGTTTTCATGCCCTGAGATACATGTACATGTGTAATATATAAATTACATGTATGCTATATTGTTCCTTGTTTCAGTTTAACAGAATGGCATATAGTCCAGGTAGATGTTTGGGGACCAGGTAATATAGCAGACGATACAGCATTTCATTGTCAAACTATACGTAGAAATCCCGCCAAAGTTGGTGCTGTCACTGGGTCAGCAACATATGCCTCGTTTCTTTCTAGCATGATAGGTAAGTATGATGACACAGTTCAACATTATCCTTAACGAAACGAGGCTAGATTTAAGAGTTTGGCCTCTGATCCATTCCAAAATACAATGCGCATGTACAAATCGAGAGTTGCCCGCAAGCCACTGATGCAACTCGTTCCTTATAGGAATGCACTTACTACCGTCTTGAGGGAAACCCTTGAACTGTACATGCAAAACGATATGTAGTAAATGGATTGATTTATAGCGCCTATGTCCTTAGTTATTTGAAACTATTGTATGCCTGAAGTACCATCGAAAAGATATGAAACAAAACCTTGAAATGATAGTTTTGACTGGTTGTGTTATTTATAAGTTAAATTGAAGAATGCGCTTATTTAGTATTGAAAAGGAACCTCATTTATTGACACCATGCTTTGCATCATTATAATGTAAACATAACATGTTCCTTTATATCTGAAATATAAATTTACAAGTTAGAATCGACGGCTCAATGCCTTTCGGGGCGGGGAAGATTAAACTTACATTAATGGGTTAGTACGAACATAACCAAATCCTTATATCCTATATGAACGATTAACATTATGAACATAAGTATTGGTAATTGTTATTCGACTGTCAGTCACACACACAATATTCTTGCTGATTTAAATACTCGATTATCGATTGTAAGTAATACTGTATAGTAAGTATTTAAAGCAGCGATATTAATCTATACGCCACTGACAATAGAATAAAATGTATCAGTAAATATTCGATTCACCCTTTGTTGCAGTTTTTACTTTTGATGTGTTATTTGTTTATGGTTTGTTATTGTATTGTCTAATTACATGCGTGTGAAATTCAACAATCTCGTGTCTGGAAGGGGTACGGGTTCGAATCCCTCACGGGGAGGTTATACCCTTCCATGAAAATTTGACAATAATGTCAATTTTCCTCCATTGATTAGCTAATTTGGAGAAGTTTTCAGCCTAGTGGAAGGGTAGATGAGTACTGGTTATAGACAAGGATACAGGAAATCTAGGTTAGGTGCGCTGGACGCCATGAACACCTAAATTGTGTTGACACGGCGTTAAACCCATTAAAAAGAAATCAACAATGTTAAAGCATATTTGTTATACAAAGCAATTACATGTAGTATGATAGTTCATATATTAAGCTCTTATATTCGTCACTAGTCTGGTATAATAATAGTGACCCTTACAATATAGCTGTCAGTTCTACCTAGTTTGTTGATTAATGAGACGTTTGAAAAATAACTGATCTCCTAATCACATATATATATTAAAACTTTGTGAGACATTTAAAGTAGAAGGTCTGTTTATCAAATGATGTGTTTCAAGTTATTTTGGCTATTTTAGTTACTGTTGTTATAATTAACTTGTATATTTATAACTTTCGTACGTCAATGTTATGAAGAGAAATGCGTAGTTAGTTTCAATGTGCTTTAAACAACAATTTTGGTTAATGTATTGGTATACATGTACATGATCCAATACTGCAGCTTATACATAATTTAAATTAATTGTGAAACTGATCTCTTTTTTGTTGGGTTTAACGCCGTAACAAAACATATTGTATTGGCCATATCACGGCGGTCAGTCAATCAACTCACCATACCTGGAAAGGCTAAATCTGTGGATATAGCTGTTAAACATCATCGTCGGAAACCCACGGTACTCATACATTATGAATACCCTGGGTTACCGAAGATGTTAAACATTTACCAGACGCATTCTTACGCCAGTGAGCCGCCCGGCTACCTCAGTTGGTAGCACCCAAGTCTACTATCGGGGGGTCGTGGGTTCGATTCCCGGGCGGGGCATACTTTCGTGGAGTTTGGTCATGAAATTATTTCTACTGCCATTCTCCCTCCTACCAATGATTTTTTATTATGTAGGGCAGTTGTCAGTCATTGACGAAAGTATGCGCTTAGTAGTTGGTTAACAGCTAAATCCAGAGATTTAGCCTTTCCAGGAGGAGTGAGTATGTTGACTGACCGCCGTTATAAGACCTATACAATGTGTTGCTACGGCGTTAATCCCAACAAACAAATGACTGTAAACTACCTTACATGATGAAGAATCAGTGGTAAAAGGGAGAATGGTCGTATAGATAATTTCAAGACCAGACATCACGAAAGTATGACCGCCGGGTAATCGAACCTACTACCCCTCGATCAGTAGACTTGTGCGCTACCGACTGAGTGGCTTTGAAACACCTTTTTTACAAGTTAAAATTAAAGCATTTCTAAGAATCACACACTCGTTTATTTTATCGTTTTCTCACTTGACTTAGTTTTCTACCTTGGTGCTTTCTTTCATTTTTACAGCTGCTCACGGCAAAGGTCCTGGTATCCATCTTTGTTGAAGACGTCACTTCAAACCATGTGACCCATATCTGAATATTCATCTACTTGCCATCTGTAAATCTGATCTCATCGTGTTATTTGAAGTTGACTTATTTTATCTCAGAAATTGTTACAATAAATGTGATGCCGCCTAAAAGCTTAAATAGCAATTGAATTTTGTCAAATCTTTTGAAAATTCACAACCAGTAGTCATTGCTTTCAACTGTACTTTTCGAAATATATTTCACTATTACCATTTGGTTAGAAGACTTGGGACAGGTGCAAGGAAGAATGTTTTCAGAACATATCTATACCATAATGTTAGACCTTTTGTATTGAAAGGTTTAAATTTCCTACTATCCGGAGCAGTTATTTCCCTTATTTAAATAGTACAAGTTATGGTACAGTCCCATAAACATAAAAATAGCCGTGAGGGCACCGCACGGGCGCCGTGCGATCAAGCTTCGCAAGGACTCGTACGAACTATTGCGTACCCGTACGGACTGTTACGTTTTTACCAGGGTCCGTGAGATGAGCCATGGATACACGTATCGGTTTCAAAGTCAAATCGTAACACAATCATGGCCGAGTATGGATTAAACTTGCATATCTTCCAGCTACGGCTCCGTCCAGGTGTGTTGTTTTGTGCCATGTGCGTACCGTCGGTTTGAGAACTTTGGAATGAACATGGTTCATATTATCCTTTATCCTCAGATATTTTCTTAAGGATGTATTTTTAAGGAGTAAACGATTGTTTCTAAACTGTTGACAAACTTGAGATTGATCTGTTAGAACTTATGAAGAACACTGGCGAACAGTGGCGACACTACCAATTATACAAGTCTTGCAAACCAAAGAGTGGCAATATACTGAACATCATACATTGATTGGTTACGACTCACGTTTTACTCGTACTGGAATTAATCAGATCTGCTCATTTAAAGCATTTCTCTATTGATGGAAATACATGTACAGGACACGCCATTCTTCGCCCTAGCTGACTTGCCAAAAATCAGCGGCTAGTGAAACTTGATTTTGACTATCCATTATCATAAAACATACGTACGTAAAGTTAAAAAAGTAAAAGTGCGGTTTAGAGTCTGCTCCCATATACATATTCAGCCTACTTTACAATTTGGTACGATAACCTTAATCATTGAAATCCCCTTAATACTGGTGATCCTTCACAATATCCATTTACTCATGCGTGGAGTGGAACAACTGTAGATAAATTTCATGCTCAATGAATTAGCGGTGTCCTCGAAGGGATCGAACTCGGGACCTCACGATAACTGAGCACACGTCCTACCACTGCTTCTACAATTTATCAGGCTTGGGCCGATTAAATTTTAAGTGATGGTTGTAAGGATATATTTGACCTATTTGTTGCGCAAACTTCATAACAGTAGATACATATATATACATGTACATAACATTTTTTCCCTCTGAGTCTTAAATCTAAATTCAGACTCGGGGAGGAGTTTTAAATGTTGATTTATAGCGGACATGCCAAAGAAGAATGTTACCGATAGATCAGAGACGTTTGGTAATCTTTAGACGGAAAGATCTCCTTTATAAAACATGTCGACTGGTTTATAGTCCTAACTAGGTCGTTTGACAACTGAATGTCATAGCGTTTTGATAACACGTCGTAAAAGTCACTTTTAAAAACTTAATTTGACACACAAAATTTAATTACCAAGTTTTTTTTAAACAATTAGTGTATTCATTATACTTGTAAATCAGCCTTCAGATGTCGATGTATTGACTTGTCAGGTTTTTAATGATATCTTGGTACAGCTTAAACAGTACATTTATTTTTTGTTAAATAAGGACTTTTAGATTGTAGTGGAAATTAAGTTTATATAAGCCAAACTTTGGTCCAAGAATCATACTATTAATTATGCGATATTTTATTATGAATCGTTACACATGTATACGTGTACAGTATGATCTCTGCAGAGCGACCCTCTACAAAGCCATTTCTCTGCACAACAACAGTTTTTTTATATTTCCCTAAGGTGCATTTTAATTGAATTTAACCTCTGCAGAACAACAACCTTTGAACGAACAGCAACACACTTTAGTCTCTCCCAGTGTGTGTTGCTCAAGAGAAGTTGTACTGTACTTATTATTTCAGCTGTAACAAATCCGCGTACGTTTTTGTATCCATGGAAATATAAACAAGTGAGCAACTTAGAAATAACATGCATTAAAACGTGCATATAACAAAAGGAAAATATATTTTACATGATTTTTGAAAAGAAACAATTGAATTTTGTTTTGCTTCTTACATCCTTGTTCATATGATCAACAGTCTCAGAAAGCATATTAAGGAATGACCGAATTTTCTTCATTGGTATTTCAGTTACCTTTGCTACATCCTTAATAATTTTATTTTAACATTTACAATTTATTGTTATTCCATGTTGTAAATAATGGCTTTATAGCAACAAAGCTATTATGTATAAATAACAAACGTGCTGTATTATGTTTTATTACTTTCGTAAAATATGTTTAACGTTTGTTATATACAGACATATACCATTATAATGGTTTAGACAGACACCTGTAGTTGTAAACAAACCGCTGTCAGACAAATGGCAGTGAAAATTTTCACTGAGTCTGATTTCATGTAAACAAAACACTAACATGCACATTTAGTACTTACTTACTTACTTAATCCTCTTCACTCCAGGTTGGTAGCCTGGGCTCTGACCTCTCCCCATGACATCTTGCTCTTACGCAGCTCAATGCCAATGCACATTTCGTACGTTGGTATAAAAATGAAATATGCCTAATTCATTTTCAAAAACTTGGCTCAATCAGAATAGTATACAAAACGAAATGTATTATTGGCGAATGTAAAATGTCGAACTAATTCGATATTCTATGTCATATCGATATTGGAACGCATTTTGATAAATGTCGAACATTGCATCCAGTTTGATATTAAATATCGATGAATATGTTCTGTTCTGTTCATAATTTGGTCAAAAGATCAAAGGTATTTACAACACTTTTGTATCAGAGGGCATAACCGATTATAGTGCGTCCATGAATTTGCTACAATTCTTACTCTGTAATACTTCGATGATTATAATTTCTAGCTAATCAGAGATGGTTAAAATGGATACCGATGTTTTACTGAATATCTCTCGAACAACACATTTATGGAAATAAGTTAGTCATTTGGAACTACCTCGCAGATCTTCTATGCAGATATGCTTCGGACATCGTGAGATGACCTAGTAATTCTTGCTTGTATTCCGAAGTAATCGTGAATTAAATGGAATTTGGGGCGAGTTTCTTTAGCATATCGCTAGCTAGCGTTTTGCCTCCTGGTACCCTTAATTTGATATCACATATGTATTCCTTTTGGCGTAAGAAGGGTTCCAGCAGCGTGTTCAGTAACGGCTGTTAGATAACGTTACGGGTACGGGAAAACTCAACCCGAAGACAACTCAACCCGTGGATAACTCAACTTAAAGTTGTGACAACTCAACCCGTTAGTTGGGGATTGGGTTGTCTCGGGTTGAGTTGTCTTTGGATTAAGTTGTTCCTACCATAACGTTACGGAACGTTCGAGTTATTGAACAGGCTACAGGGCACAAATCGCTAGGTAGCGATATGGTTAGGAAACTCACTCTTTGTTTCTGTGTTAATATAGTATGAACACTACACAGAAATATAGTTCGTTTTTTCTCAACTGTCAAAACATGAATAATTTTACGGTGACTTCGTGCTCTTTATTTTACACCCATGGTATTGTGATATTGTGTAATCAATCACCGTGAAATTATTCAAACTTTGACAGTTGAGAAAAAATAGACAATACGAATTGTGAGTTGTACTAATGAAGTGTTTTGACAAAGCGTTGACCAATGTTATTTAAGTGTTGTTCATGAAAATGTCAGATGGTCGAGTATAAATCTAAATACATGGCCATTTCCAATGATTAAGACTTCTGAATAGTGTTTTGTAGCTAATTAAAAAGCAGGCAAATTGTTAGTTGATATTGACTCTACACGTCGATGTATATTCGCCGGGACTTATAACTTGTTGTATTACAACATGTACCACTTTTGATATCCGAGATACATCTCTGTAGAAGTTCGCCAAGGTTGTTCCAAATGTAAGGTTTAGTTTAATATAAATTTGAACATTTTATCGTAATAATGTATGGTCATCGACCTTCGTGCTCAACAAAGGAGTTGTTTGTTGATTGAAAGAAATTCATATTACAAAAAGGTATTTTGTTCATTCTTCTTTCAAACCATTACAAAAACTTATCTTGTTTATAATAATGGTTGATCAAGGTTAACAATTTAGTTAAAAGAACAATGGATAATTTAAACAACAATGTACACCATTAAAACAATATTGATCAACTATCTAATATCGTTATAAATAAGACATTATTGTCAAATATACATACATGTATTTGTCTATCTATTGATAATAATATATAAAGACCTATTTACACTGTACTGGCGGTCGGTGTAAACCGGGCTTGAGTACAACCGTAGTTAAAATGAGAGAAACTGAGACAAAGCAAGATAACTCATGTTAATCTGGACATTTCACAACAGATACAGAATAAACATACATGAATATTTACGTAAAAATAGAAAAAAAAAACGAAAAAAGCTGCTACATATCTTTGTCCGAAATGCCTTAATTACATGTCATTAGCCTGTGAACTGTATAATTGTTCTTTCTCCGGAATTCAAATATTTGGTTTTTCCCCTCCGGTACAAACAAACTTTCGTCGTTACAATGAAAGCACGTGTACAAAGAACAATAGGATTTAATCCCTAGTTCGTGTTATTTAGTAATAATGTGTAACAAACCTTGTTTGTACCGCCTGTGCACGGACGGAAAACCCCATAAATTTGAATTCCGGATTAGATCTATTATTCGCATTTTGCATATCACGTCTAATTAACAACTCGTTTGAATTTTCAGCGGAGGATTTGGAGATTCACAGGCTCATTTGGGATTCTTCGGGCAAGGAAAGGTAGTGATTACTTTATGCGATATTTGATGTCATTCAAGTATTTGTCTGGAAAAAAGGAAATCGGTCTTTGTTTACCTCATCAACTGTTGTTGTAAATCAAGTGACTATATGCCCAAATAATGTAATTTTATTCATATTCAACAAAATTAAACGTACATGTACAGCGTAACCTATACAGAGCGGCCCTCTACAGAACAAATCCGCTGAACTACAACAACAGGTTTCGATATTTTCCTTAGACGTAATTTTGATTGCATTTAACCCACAGGCGGCCGGCACTGTCCCGAATCAAAAGCACTATATATACTGCATATATTGTTCGTTTTTTCTCAACTGTCAAAACATGAATAATTTCACGGTGAATGCGTTTATTAAAATCATTGCTGTAATACATCCATGAGTTTCCGAAAGTGTGTATTATGATCGAGTAAAGCTGTTTATGCCGTATGATATGTTTTAGTCAAAATAGTTTTAATAACAATTAGGCCGCCAGTACAAAAACAATACATTCAGTCACCGTGTAATTATTCAAGCTTTGACAGTTGAGAAAAAACGGACAATATAGTGTTTTTGGTTCGGAACCGTGTCGGCCGCATTTGATTTAACCTCTGAAGAGCAACAATCTCTGAACAGCAACACTTTTAGTCCCTCCCATAAGGCGATGTTCAAGAGAGGTAGTACTGCATACGTAATTTAATAATTTTGTAATCATAATAGGTTGATAAGTGTATAATGTCAAGTTCAATCAATGATTCAGACTTCCTTCTCATCAAAATGTATTGATTAATTTAATTGTTCTTGTTTTAATGCATTTACATGTAACATATGATAATATTGATTAAGTTAAGATACAACTGCGTCCATGCTCCTCTAATTTCGTACCTCTAGAGATAAGAGGGAGTCAGGACTCCCTGGATAGTCCAAATACTTGAAAAAGGGATTACTAGTATCTTAACAATCAAAATGACATAAGTGGTGACTGGAGTTACAGGCGGCTGGCAAGATTCTGAGACAAAATGTTAATGTATATTGTATATACTTGCATAGCGTTTTCACTCGGAAACATGTCAGCCGACTGAACTCATTGTTAATGTCTAGATACGCAATTGTTTTACTTATTTTATTGTGATGTTAGATGCAGTTTGGACTGTTCTACTGACTGAGTTCATTGTCGGACACCCGCGGTTGATGAACGTTATCAGTTCATTATTCGGCCATGGTTATGCAACGATGGACTGAGTTTAACATTAGGCTAATGTTTGCCTGTAGATTTACACTCTTTAAGTTTTTCCTTTTTACAATTCTTTTCTCTAAAATGATGTTGTATATCTGTAGGTAATGTTCAAATTAATTATGTAGTTTTGCCCACAAGCTATTACAATGAGCCTATCTTATTACTTCCAGGTGCGGTCCCAGACTTTTTTTTCACGGTGATTCAAGCCAAGTTATTTTCCGTGAAGTCATGGTGTAATGTTTTCACCGAATATTAAAAAGTTCTAGTCTAAAATATTCCTGGTCCTCGCCACGCCACCGACCCCTTCTTGAAATAAGTATCAACATGATCTCCCACAATTGTTCAACTATTATATGAATAATTAAAGTATTTATATCACGTGACTTATTGTTGATGATTTTTGCATGTAACGTCATCTAACAGTGGCATCATTTAAACTATAAAATATGACAGCTAATGACAAGCTGATGTTAACTTACACACTTGACGATCAACTCGCGTCTCACGATCTTTCAGTTTAATTAACACACATATAAATATTCATTGTCAAAAGATTTTGTAAATTTTGAGTAGACCTTCCAAACGCCTTTTGATAATAGTCGTCACAAGTTTCTTAGTAAAACAACTCGCACTTTCTCGACTTCCGGTTTATGGATAAAACATCGTGTTATAAACCGGATGTGCAATATTTTTTAAATAATTTCATAAATGAGATTTTAAAATTATAAATGTGCATTTAAGAAAATAAAGTGATTTTTATATTTCGACAAAAGGATTATTTTTCAGGCAAACAAAATGGTAAGAATTTTGTTATTATAATATAATTGCTTTCAAATTGTAAGAACTAGTCGGCTCTATATATTTATTATAGAATAAGTCGGTATTTTCTCTACTCCACTACTGCATAAAATGCCTAAAAGACACGAACAACATTTGTTAAAAGAAACAAGAACTTATTAACTTGGTAACCCATCACAATTTATTAATTGAGAAGCTCCTAGTAGTGACATTATTTTTGTCACTTTTAAGTTTGTTACCATGAGATGAACATGGAACTTCATGCTGATAATTTTTCAGTTACATCAATATATCTAAGTTGTGTTTTTTCGCCAAATGAGAATTCGTTTTGAGACAAAAAACACATTTTAAACACTGGTAAGTAAACTAACTCTATGACTTCACACTTGAAGACTAAGTTCCTGTATATATATATTGATAGGTTTCTTAATTAAAGACGCTAATTAACTTGCCGTAGCGCTTTCAGCCTTTCGGCCTTCATCAGCGGCATTTATTTTCAAAATGACATTTATAGGTTTCTACATATAAATTGAAGTATTTTTTTCTCTCATTAGTGATTTTATTGTCAATCGTATGAATTGAACTACTAAGAATTCTTTTACAATCCAATTATACAGCTGAAACTCCGGTGTCAGTTAATTTTTCATTCTAAATGTGCATAAAGCGGGATAACATACAGTTCGAACAATATGCGATTATGACATGAATGTAACTAGTATATAGGGACGCGTTATTTATTTATTATACGTTATAGACTGGTGCCAGTGCCCACAACCTCTAGATATCAGAATGAAAAATAAAATTTTGCTCTTGCTCAACAAAACTAGATATAAATTCAAATTGATATAACGTTGGACTGCCACTACAGCAGAAGTGAAGTATGGTTCAAGTTATCGGGAACCATCTTAGTCGCCATTCTGTAATATAAGAGAGAATCGGGATTCATCACATTCGACATATGTTTTATTATAAGAATTGATTTCTACAAAAACAACATGAAATGACATTATGTTGTCTCAAAGTGTGCTTGAAATCATAAATGGCAGTATATGTATGTATGGAACATGCATTGAATTAGTAAAAATAAGTAGCTCATATTTGGAACTCGAATTAATGGGGGTTTCAGCCAAGTAATGTATGTTCGGACAGGATGCATCAAAGCAGAATATAGTTATTTCCTGTAGTGTTATTGCTGTAAAGTTTGCAACACAGATTCAACCCTACTGCTCTCTTTGTACACACGTCTTCATTTCAAATTTGTTCCACACAGGCATAACCAGTACAAACAACGTTTTTCTGCTAAAAAACCACATCAACTTGAGTTCTAAATCAAATATATTCATTATGATGGCATTGGTGATGACATTGTGTCAATCAGAAAGTGCATTGTAGCTAGAATGATAATCGTATGACAGCTACTACGCCTATTGAATGTAAGGTTCTTCTGATCTTTCCTTGAAACAAAATTTGTTCCCTCAATAACTTTGACAAGTGACATCTGAAACTGATAGGTTATGTCTCGTCGCTTATCAATTAAACATCATTATAATTATAAGGTTTTAATGTATCACCTATTGCATTAATTGTGCAAGGTGTTGTATTAATTAATACTCGATAATAAGTAATTGTTTCTGTAATACAAACGTGCAGCGAGGTGTCATGTTTTAGATTTGTACTAAATTTTTGTAACACAGTTTTTTTTGTTTATTTCCTGCTTATAACTACATACTTAGAAAGGGTTTAATAAATCATTGATATTCAATCTGTCATGAATGTTATTACGAGACGTAATAGAAAATTATTTTAAGTTTTGTGTTGCTGTATATCATTGCACATAAAGACATTGTTGGTCTTGTACCATACTAGGATACCATCCTGCGATGAAACACATGTAGAAAATTAAAGGCAATGTTTCTTATGAGACACGTGCCAACTGCCAGTTAATCAGCTAACTTTATAAATGAGGGGACTTTATGTTATTTGTTTGTTTGTTATGGTTTTACGGCGCACCAACACAAAAAGGTCATATCGCGCCGGGACTTTATGTTAATGATGTTCGTTTAATTAGTACTAAAGTATATTTAAAACATTTATATATACTTTCATCATGTAAAGGTGAAAGCCAACATATCAGGAACAGCATCAGTGAAAACACATACCTACTTATCAGCCAAAAAACAATAAGGGAGATTTTTTTTAATTTATTTTTTATCATAAGGACTTCACTAACAAAAGCAACACCCTACGGGATTTCCACCTTAGGATAGACAGTGGCAAAATAATAGCCACGGAAAGGTTGAACCAGGTTCTAGGTGTACCAAACTCTCACTTGCCCAAATTTATGTGAGAACAAACAATAACAAATTGTATCGGTGAAAAAATAAACCTATCTTTAAATCGCCACAGTTGTGTATAAAAACAAAAAGCAAAAACATTACTAATACCTGTTCTATTGTTTCCAGCTTTTTTCGCATTTTTAAAAATAAAATATCAACATGTTTGGTACCAAAAGACAGCTTATGAAAAAATGTGCTAATAAATTAAACTTGTGGGTGAATTTGATCAACAATTGAATAATTACAGACATAAACATCGGCAAAATTATTATTTTTCACGAAAATTATACGATTTGACCTTGAAATGACCTTGACCTATACTTCTGCTAAAAGTAATTATAATTAAAGTTTATTCTATTAACAATTATTATATAGCATCTGTTTGTAAATCAATCACTTGGTTCAGTAGTAAATTATTATTTATATAACTCATCATATTGTGTTCAAATACATAATAGTGTGACCTTGACCTTGATTTTTAAAAAAGTTTCCACCCAAGGTCAGCACTTTTTATACTTGTTTCATAAAACTGCGATGTCTCCTGGACATTTTGGTGCATGTTGTAGCTTGTTACCTTTTTGGGCGACCTTTGGTAAAAGAATTAGGCTTCTGCTGCTCTGTTTGGCAAACGGCAGGTTCTCAATGACATTGAAAACACGGCGACAGGAATAAAAGAAATAGGTGAAGCCTACCTGTGATGGTCATTACACAATAGTGAAGCAATGCTTTATTCGGAACTCGCAATTCATTCGATGAATAATTAGTTCTCATGTTACGTCAGAGGTTTTCTTAATGGCAATATTAGTGGCTTAGTACAAACAGCAACCCTGACATCTGTATGATTTTGGGGGTTAGTGCATGGCAAGTAAACTAAATCCACGAATGAATTACATACTATAAACTCAATCATTAAAGTGGTTCCAATGATGACAGAACTATTCAAAAAGTAAAGTTGGTTAGTTTGGGCAGCAGCTTGAGAATCTTAGTAGATTTGGATCTAAGTTGCTTTTAAAGAGAGTACAGATAAAATGGCGTCTTTAACAACGAACCGGGAGTCACATGATATCAAATAAAGTCATGATTGATAAATGGCGACAACAATGTTGTTGATAATATTGGCTACCATGACCCTTACAGAAAACAATAAATGATTATGACAACAATGACATAAAAATGATAGCGTATATATTCATACGAGAAGCGTTCTCAAATATATGCTTATATACAAACGTAAAACCGACATGAACATTTTGTGACGATGTTATAGAAGAAATATAGGCTACCATGACCCTTACAGAAAATAAGAAATGATAATGGAAACAATGACACAATAATTATAATGCATTCATACAGGAAGTGTTCTCAAATGTACGTATACATACGTATAGCAGACGTGGACATTTTATGACGAAAATCCACACTGACAACAACATGGCTTCACTTCCGGTTTAAAAAATCTTTCTATCATAAACATATCCTTATAACATCTTTATTAATTATATAAGTAATAAATGTTCATATTCAACATTACGCTGTGTCACTATAAGTGTAACTTTGTACTCAAACTTTTGTCCATAACAGTGTAACACCAATTACAGTATGACAGGACAAGAGTACCTTCATTAAAAAAGCAACTTAACATGAATTAAAACAAATCAGTATTTGTTAGTTACACACTCTGTTATTTTAGCCCAAATTTCATGAACATGAAAGACAAATTTAATGACTTGCCTCATTACCACTGTGACAAAAGATCGTCACGTATCCATGTTTTTATTTGTTAGCTTTATCTGTTTTGTCGACTCAGTAGTTTCGTTTTGTGTTATATCTAACACATTGTGTTTTTTTGTAAAAAACCTTGTTTTTTGAAAATAGTTTCTTATTTGTTTTGCTTCGAGTGTGAGTACTTATTTGTAAAATGATGATGTAAAAATCAAGGAGCAGTTTCATCTAAAAGCTGGTCGTTTTTATGAACAATTATTAGGTACGAATTTGACCGTCAAGTGAGTGTTTTATACGCTTTGCACAAAGTACAAAAAGGCGACCGGAGACAGCATTTGTATCAATTTCAGAGTGACAGTGCTGTGTTCTTTTCATTCCCTGCCAGAGACCCGAATTGTTATTATTGTCTTACGGTCAATTTTAGTTGTAAAACCATCTGTATTGCATTGTTATTTCATCTTTAGATTTGTAATAAATTATTCTGTGACAAAAATCGCTGGCTTTCTTTTCCATATCCTCAACATTACATGTATACATGTATCGATGTTTCCTATGTTGAGACAATCGGCATTAAAGAATTTATCCTTAAATGTGACCTAACACATTATCGTGGTTGTTAGAAACTATCAACAGGTACAAATGTATTGTATTGTAGGAGCAGTAGTCCAGTAGTTGGACGCGCGCTTAGGGATCGAGAGGTCCTGGATTCAAATCCCAATAGGGACAATGCTAATTTCCTTGAGCAAGAAATTTACCTGCGATTGCTTCACTTCACCCAGGTGTAAACGGGTAACTGTTAGATGCTTGCACTGTATGCTGTGGCTGCAATTTGCGCCATATGTAAACAGTTGGTGTTTGACTCGATGATCGGGGAAGTTAAAGTCAAGAGTCGACTGAATAGTGATACTAATAGTAGACTTCAAAAACCCCTGCTTTAAATATAGCTTTAACTGTATTGTATAAAGGCAGTAAACATTATTTCTATGTTTTGTTATATTTTCAGATATCAACAAACCATCATGTAAATACATTGACTATTGTTTTATTAGGTCTTCATATATTATCATTTATAAATCCAACTCTATCACAGACATTAGGACTGGAAAGTAGGTATACATTAATTGTCTATATAAGAAAGTAATGTACTTTATGTATGTGCTATGAAATTGTGTTGTTTATGTGCTTTGCTTATAGTAATGATATTGCGCTGTCTGTTTATTAAATATGCATGGCATTTCACATAAATTATGTCATTTTATTTGGTCTCTGTTGAAGGCCATTTGAAATCAAGGCACACTTCGTATTTGCAATTTGTACGTCAGAATATTAAAATATATTCTTACCTTCATAAAATGAAGTTTTTATAACCGTCAACAAAATATCATTATTTTTGCCAGTAAAATATCATTAGCAAATATAAAATACAAGGTCCTATACGGCATTTTGGTCGGGTGGTAACACTGATGGATCGGTAATCATTGTATAGCCATTGGCTCGAATCATATAAAAAGCTACCTGGTTGATTGTTTAAGCAGAAAACTTTATACTACAGACTCAGTACTGGGAAATCAGGAAGCGGACTCGAGAGTGATTAATCTAAGTAGTAAGAACTTGTTTCACGATCGACATAAATAAATTTGTATAGTTAGTTAATCAGGCACAACTTTGTTGCTACTTGAAGGCATTTCGTATTTTCAAATTTATCACTTGCATGCATGATCCTAGAGGTTTGAAGCTTTTTAGCATGTCGACATGGTTTGTCAACTATGCCATTAATGCCACCACGTTTGTCTGCAGCCATATTGTTTTTGTTCATTTCTCACAGTCTATTTTTGACAGTAACTCTTTAAATTGTTCATGCGACTATTGCATTAGTTTTGGTTGTCATTTATATAATTTTACAGTCTCCATTCCATAACATCAACCAGACGTCGACAATACTAGTATATATAAACTGTATGTGGTCTCTGCACGCCTTGAACCGGTAGAAAACATCACAAGCTATCACATATTTGTCAGCTTCAGTAATTATTCATTTATTTTGGAACTCCAGTAAACAGTAAAGAATTGTGCCCCCTAATTAGCATATTTCATACATTAAGTATGCCACCATTGTTTATCTGTAATTTTACCACGACAGATGTAGCTAGCACGATAAATAGACAAAAATAATTACTTGTGTACATTAAGACAATTTTATATTACATATAAATGTCAAAACAATTACACGGTAGATGAATTCTGAAAATAATAATTAGTTATGGTATTTTAGTTTTCCTTACTTTAAAGTCTTACAAATAGTAGATATTTTGAACTAAGCTGAAGTTTGTGCCCAAAGAAGCTAGATATTCATCAAGTAAATTGTTTGTGACTTATTTGAGTCAAAACTAAAAGTTTTTAAACTGACAAAATGTCGTCATAAATCCCTGCTCCGCTGCTGTAATTTCACGCACATCTCTTGACAGACGGCGTATGAGACTGGTTTTTATGTAACATGCACATAGATTGACTTAGAAGTCGTAAATCTTAGAAAGAGGTTCACTGTGAAATAGGTCTGTAAATTGCACTTTTCTGGCAAATGTATGACAATTATATTGTAGCAGAACTGGAGCTTACAACGACCCTTTTTCAGTGATATAAGCAGTTTTGTCTTTTTTGAGGGTCCATATTGCAACAAAAGTACGTGCCCTACTAAAATCATACATAATTATGGCATTCATTTTTCAAAATGGTTTCTATGCATGAATCTATGCATGTCGCGTCGTTCGATTTATACAAAACTGTGCCCCAACATAACATTTCAGCTGTGAATGATAACTTTAAAAAGTAGCTGAAAGAAACATATAATATAAATAATAAACGCATATCTTCGTAACATCATTTAACACTTTCAATTCAAACATGCGTTTGCTTTAAATATGACATTTGTGTTGGTTTTGAAGAGATTTTGACAATTTGGTTATAATAAGCTGTTTAAGTCTGGTTTTGCTAATTAATCTTAAAGGTACTAGTTCACAGATTTGGTTTATTTTTTCTATAATTTCAAAATACTATTCAGTGTCTGTAATTGTGTCAAAAATAATTCTTATTATTTTAAGACAAACTGACCTATATGTAGCAAAACTACATTAAAAGTCACAAAAATGCTCTAAAATTGTCTATACCGTGACATACGGGGTAGATATTTACTACATGAAACATCATCATTTGTAGTTATATATGTCAATTTGCATTAAAATTGTCATTATCAGAACACTACTTTCCTGCTTCCAAAAATATTTCTATACAATTTGATAGTTTTAGAAAAAGTTGATATTTAAGTTGAAATCTGTGAATGAGTACCTTTAAAAGATATTCATTTATTATGTTTACAAGAGATGTAGCACACCCTATCACATTCATTTTAACCCCCAGTTTTTAAAACATTTGTTGTTACGGTGCAAGTCCCGTTTAGAATGGTTTCAATGTAATATTTAATAACTATGTAAGTAATAATCAGATAATTATTAAAACTATTTTATTTTCAGCATGTCGTCCACAAGCAGATGTTATATTTCTACTAGATGGTTCAGACAGTATTTCAGACCAGGAATTTCTAGAACAAAAACAATTTGTCCAGCGTTTTATTGAATTATCTGATGTTGGTCCGGATGCCATCAGGGTTGGTCTGGCGGTGGTCAGTAGTAAAATAGGAGACGAGTTACCACTATCACTGAATGCCACCAAGACAGGATTACTGGCTATGTTAAATACAGTCAGTCAGCCACAAGAAGGCAGCAGAACAGATCTTGGTTTGATTGAGATGGAACTACTCTTCAGTACTAACTGTAAGTCAAAATAAGAGACTTTAGACAGTTTTTCCCTTGTATACTCTTCAAATAGGTAGGTCCTATTAGTTGGATTACTCGGATTTTACCCTTACGTTTAATGTCAATTTGCCAATATTAATCTTAAATAACTTTTTTGTAAATCATTTAATTTGTTTGAAATTCAAGCTAAGTATTTTTAGGCTAAAGAACTATTTAAATTTCATCACTTCTGTTAATATTTTAATTAACAAGAAAGATATTAGATGAAATATTTTGTTATCCTTACATAGAAATTCATGACAAAATGCGAGGATTTCAACTGTAAGGACCTACTTACCATTTGGATTGCTTCAGATTGTATCAGGGAAAGATAACTGACAAAAGTCCCTAATTGTCTTCAATCCACTAGCAGGAAGTCCGTTAGAAGGCCCACATGTACTAACTGTATGATAAATATTATGAAAAACAGTCATCGCCTTACTCCACTAGTCCAAATTCTGAACCAGTGAAAAACTTAAAAGTTTGACTATAATAAGAATTTCCTATTTCATATTGTCAGTCTAGTTAATCAGTTTGCCTTCAACTACATAAGATAAAATCGGGCTGGTGTTCGAGAAAGTTTAAGACAATGACTGTACGAGTATGTTCAGTCATTCAGAAATAATTCCTTGTATTAGAATTAAGATTTTCTTCCAGCCTATCATTCGAAATATCTCTGTCACCTACGTTACGTGAAACTGTATAATTAAGTCTTCCGGTTTGGTTTACCAATTGTATTTGATATTAATTTGTCGTTGTCCCCTAGTTTCTAGCATTTCCTTTAACATGAAAATCTGCAATTAATAAAATTGAATATTTTATCAATCATTTAACGAGGCAAGAATCCTATGCAAACATGTATACATATGGTCCTTGAATGAGGAGAGGCACGTTAATGTCATCTCTTAACTATAAGGAAACGAGGTTTTAAAGTCACTAATTTAACCCAATACGAAAGTAACTAACTCCTCACTTATGTATTACGATGCTCTGGAAGAGTCCAGTAGAGAGATAGATATAGCAAACACGACCTAAAGTATTTTGTCTAAACACAATAACGTATCTACTTCCTCGTGTGAAATCTTCAAAACTGAGAATTTAAGTGAATGTATAGTTCTAATTAAGTGGGTTTCTCATGACCAGATGTCACTCATTAACACTAGAGTGTTCCCAAAAAGTTTTCAATAAATTTAAATAAAAGAGAAAATGAGCACATCAAATGATCATAAACAACTTTGTGTCATAATAATTTTCTACAATTTTGACGTTTATCATGCCATTAATTCAACAAAATAAGGTAGATTACATAATAAATCGGACGTATATTGTTCGTTATAACTTTATGAATCTTCAATAAATTATAAAACTCGAACATTTTAGCTGATCTTGGTGTTTTCTTAGGTCAATAGTTTAATATTTGATTTTCTGCATAAGGTTTCAATTTCAAGAATGCATTTGTAGTTTTTGTATCATAAGTCAAAATATTCATCCTTTTTGGTACACATCTATATATTTTATATTGACAGTGAAGCAGTCATGAAACTCTTCAAATCTTCTGGTCAGGCCTGGTATTGCTGGTTGTGTTGCTCTGTGTTCCACGGTTGAGTTTAAATGACTTCAGGCATATATTCAGTATAACATTTGCAGAGCGGTCCTCTGAAGAGCAAAGCCTCTGCACAGCAACAGCCTTTGATATTTCTCTTAGGCATAATTTTAATTGAATTTAACCTCTGCAAAGCAACACCTTCTAAACAGCAACACATTTAGTCTCTCCCAGTAGGTGTTGTTCAAGAGAGGTTGTTATGTATGTTAAATGACTGAGCAAAAGCATTGCTATATATATATTACAGCACGACGTGGTGTTGCTAGAATTGGTGTAGTTATAACAGATGGTAGAGCTAAATATATCAAAGCAACAGAAGGTGAAGCACGTGTTGTTAAAGATGCTGGAATATTTCTGATTGCCGTTGGTGTTGGTAGACTAATTAAGGTTAGTATTACAAATAGTAGTACCCTTCAAAATGTTAGGAGGAATTTGAGACAAACTGATTAAGCATGCGGCAAGTAATTTTGCTACTATTAAAACTTATTTATGTATCATAATTAAATTTTGATTCATATAGATGTATTGGTTAACTAATTAATGCTGAATATCGAATTTGTTCAGATGACTCTAAATGTGTCTT
Source organism: Mactra quadrangularis (assembly GCA_025267735.1). Classification (NCBI taxonomy): domain Eukaryota; kingdom Metazoa; phylum Mollusca; class Bivalvia; order Venerida; family Mactridae; genus Mactra; species Mactra quadrangularis. Next base: position 26,588,584 of record CM046305.1, on the reverse strand, counting down.
TATTGTTACGAGAAAATGTGAATAGATTAATCTTTAAACAAGAAATTCCAATAGGACGTTTGGAGGGCACTTTAAATGTATACATGTATATCCATCGATACATGCCATCCTCATTGAAAAAAATGTCAAATTAGTATTGGTAACGCCAATGTTTCAAATGTCTTACATTTTTGTGATGTTTCTATTTTGTGTTTCATTTTTACATTGAATCATCGATTTATTCAATAATATATAATATGCTACATAATTGTGAAGCTATGACCTCGCCATAAGCTGATAGCCTGATATTAGTTCACTTTTATTCACAACTTGAAATTATATAAAACTCACGCGATACGTTACCTGTAAAATTAATTATAAATTGAACGAATAATTTTGCTAGTAATTTTTAAGTAAATATTGAGGATATAAAATAAAGCATATTAACCATTGAGTGACTTTAAATATGGCTTTATTCTCATAAAATATCGTTGCACCGAGCATGAGTAATCATATTTATGTCAAAATGTATATCTATGTGCATTAATGGTCGTAAACTAAATGAAATTTTCACCATACGGAACTATGCACATAAATACATTTTAACAACAGTTATATGTAGTATAAAATTCAACCTCAAAATATACGTGAACAACAAATACGCACGATTCTTCCATTGAAACTCATTAATTTGATAGAATTGTTTCATACCTGCTTACGTAATAACACCAAAAGCCACCGAAAAATGGTATTTACATATTCTTGCATAATTTTATATTGTAATGCATATATTATCCCCCCACATTGTTTTAACATGGAATGTATGAATAAATCACGCATTATGTTTATACTAAATGTGACATCACATTTATCACAGTTGTGTGGTGATTTATACATATTTCTGTGAAATATAAATCTATTGTTGGCGACAAGTGGTTACTACTTTTAATACGTAACTCTTAATTTAATATGCACGAGATTGAATTTTTTTGGTCATTTTGTCTTACAAAAATAATAAGTATTTAATGATATGAAGGCGAGAAAAGAGAGTCAACGAAATATAAAATACGCACTGCTAATTTTCTTCTAATAAAATTAGTCCACTTTGGAGTATTCTTGGAGCACTTGTGTCACGTGCTTATTTTTGCGAATTCAATGTCATATTCAATCGTCTTACGGATTCAAGTGCAATGTATAAAATAATTCGAACAATTCACGACAAAAACATACGAGATACCAAAAAGAGTAAGGCGGTAGTCACCAACTTGTATCAATGTGCATCATTGCCATTTTATTTTGCATGGATATAAAGATTTAGCCTTTAGACATCTTATTGCTCTCTTTATCATCATCAAGTACGCGAGCGGAGAGTTTTAGATTGGGTTGAAATTAAATAGGGATTATCTTAGAAAGTTTGTATTTCCCTTTCCTTGATAAGTTTTTAGTATTTATGCCCCCACCGTCACTAGTGGTAGGGGCTATATAGGAGTCACTTTGTCCGTCCGTCCGTCCGCCCGCCCGTTTCAAATCTTTTCCGGGCAATAACTCCACCATGGGTTGATTGACTTTATAACTACATAACGTAAATGTTAACCTCCATTAGACAGTGTGTCGCCTGCAAAAACCGTGTCAAAATCTCAAAGGGCGTGGGCAATTAATTGGGTCAAATGCCCTTCCCTTCGACATGGTCTTAGGTGGGGGTATTCAATACTATTCATCACTTCTGTGATAAATCTAGATTGGCCAAGTGCCAAGGCTTCTAATTGAGTACAACACTTAATTAACTTGTCAAAGAAGGTTGTTTAAAACACCGCCTTATGCCAAGATAGGCGTAAATACTTAAATAAAACTAAGACAAACAGTTTAATTTAGAATTCATAAATTTTGTACTAATTAAAACAGGATGGTTTGAATAATAAAGTCTTTATGTTAGACTATTCTATGTTAAATGAGACATGTTTAATGTTTTATAATGTAGTCCTTTGATATTTGTTAACAGTTTTATATCTTAGTTAATACACGCATTTTTGTTGTCAATTTTTATGACAATAAACGCCAGGTGACTTCAACATGGTTTACTTAAAATTCATAATTATATCAGAGCGCCTTTACTATGTTAGCTATATATAGCTATATTGCCATTCTGAATAAAAACTCGATCTAGAATTATCAGTTCGCACATTAGCTTATTTTGGATCTAGCTATTTCAAAATACAGGGGCGTGTTCAATTACACTAAACGTTACAGAACGTTACATAACGGTACATTCGGAACTCCTCGGCCATTCGCTGCTAATAACCTATTCTAATACACAAATATGAGATCGTTAAGGCAATGAGTGATGTTTCAAAATGTACGGACTAAAAACGAAACATCACTCAATGGCTCAAATGGCTCAACGATCATATATTTGTTTACTTCAACACCGGTAGTATCAAAATAGCGTCTAGATATGTCCGAGATTAATCGCAGCGAATGGCCGAAGAGTTCCGAATGTATCGTTACGGAACGTTTTGTAACGTTCGCGGTAATTGAACGCAGGGCTGGTCACGTTCAGTTGACCTTTCAATAGTTTTGTTAAAGTGTAAACATATTTTATTGAAGTACATAATTTAAAGTACATATATCTGCATGATCTAATGACCTTTAAATGTTTCAAATGTTACACGTATTTGTGTATGTAAATATACTATATAATACAGGTCGTCCACGTTAACATTGCGTATATAGACATAGCCAGTTTCATTACACACCAATATTTAGGGGTGTATTATTTTCTTAAGTTTTATTGTTTAGTTATTTGACTCTTATTTTATAAACATTATAATTATAAACCACTTTCTAAAATTTAAAATGTGCATTTACAGTATTTAAAATAAATGATAAATATCAAAGTTGCAAGTTTTAACGCGTAAAATGCTGTCCATGCATCAGCTCATTCACCTATTCAGTGAGCTAGTCCATTGTTTAAAATACAAAAACATGCATGACTTAGAATACGACCTGTAGTAATGATGCCTTAGTTAAAGTGTGGGACCATTGGTTATTGTTGTATCATAAAATATGTGACATAACTCACATTACCTCGTATATTATATTTACAGTTTTCAGAATTAGAAAAGATTGCATCAACTAAGAGCAATGCATACAATCTAGATCCACTAGACTTGTCTACAAGATATCTAGCAGAAACTGTAGATTTCCAAGGTCTTGAATCCTGCACAGGTTGGTTATCTTAATGTTCAAACAAATTTTATGTATTCAAAAATTGTACTTGAACATTTCTATCCTCTGATATTATATAATTTAAGTTGTGGTGCATTTCTTAATGTAAATGACACCAGGCATCTTTATAGCTCATAACTGTATAAATCGTAAAGTGGTACAGAGGAAAATAATTAGAGTGAAAAACTTCTATGCAGGTATCATAAAAAAATTACAAAGCAAATGCATGCAACATATTTTCTGTAAGTCATCAATATGAAAAACACGTCAAACTTTAAAATGTCAATTACTTTTAATATCCGGACCCACACACGTCCCGTTCATATCACAAACCGTCAAAATACTATAACAATAACAAAACTTATAAAGCCACATTTCTCCATCGTTTCTTTTCAATTTTATATTGACAAAAAACAAACAACATTCTTTAGCTCGAATTGATACCATATTCAGTTGTCAAAACTTTACTCACTGTATACATCGTTCCCTTTTTTCCTAGGTAACATGCTAATTGACAAGTTAGGAATAATGGATCAAAAGGCTTCCATAGTTGGTAAAAATTCAATCGGTAATACAGGACCAATTACTGGACTGACAGGAGGTATGCTTGGAACTGGTAATCTAGATTTATCAACTTTGAATATGAACAACTTTCAAGATCTGACGGGAAATACAAACACTTTCCCAGATCCTGCCGGTAATAACAATCTAGATTTATCAACTTTAAATATGAACAACTTTCCAGATCTGACGGGAAATACAAACACTTTCCCAGATCCTGCCGGTAACAACAATTTAGATTTATCAACTTTGAATATGAACAATTTTCAAGATCTGACGGGAAATACAAACACTTTCCCAGATCCTGCCGGTAATAACAATCTAGATTTATCAACTTTGAATATGAACAATTTTCAAGATCTGACGGGAAATACAAACACTTTCCCAGATCCTGCCGGTAACAACAATCTAGATTTATCAACTTTGAATATGAACAATTTTCAAGATCTGACGGGAAATACAAACACTTTCCCAGATCCTGCCGGTAATAACAATCTAGATTTATCAACTTTGAATATTAACAACTTGCCAGATCCTTCTGCTGCTCAGCAAACCGTAGATAATGTATCGTCACCTTTATCGAACAACATGTTTGGCCTTTCTACGTCAGAGTTCAGCAGCTTAATCGACCAATCAGCGCCTTTGACACAAAACACAAACCCTTCATCGATTGGTTCACCAAATGGTGTGATGGACCTATCAGCAGCCGTCATGAGTAATATGGCGGCGTTATCGGCGGCATTGTCAAACGATTCAACCAATCAAATGGGAATGTTATCAAGCAATATGGCGGACCTTTTAAACCACCTACCATCAGCAATGCAATCAAAGACTACACCAGCTCCGGTAAAAGAGCCAATTATTGTCCCAGATGTGGCCATACCTTTTCAATCAGGCGCTCAAAATAATCACCAAAGACCAGGTGATCAAGGTATGCCGGAATTGGTCAATTTCATGGATCTTCAAATGAAACCTTTCGCTGCTGGAATGGGACGATTCAGTGCAATTAATGCATTAGGCATGGGAAATCAACGTCAACCTCCGACAACAGCCCCTCCCACTGCCCCGCCAACTCAACCACCTTTCGTCGTGACAACACGTAAATCAGTCGTAGCTCCAGCAACACGCAAGCCTGCAACCGTTGCTCCATCAGTTGTTGCAACAACTCAAATCCCACCTGATCAACTATTTAACTCTTTAGTACAGTACAATAATGGCGGGTCCTCTCCAACAGAGACATCAAATTTGATGATACAGAATTGGATGTCGTCCATAATTGGTGATGCAATGCCTTCAGCTGATACACGTAACACTGACACTGGACCTCAATTATTTGATAATTCTGGTATCATAGCACAAGGGGACAGAAATGGAGTTGGTATAAAAATTCCTGGAACATCAGTGGCAGATTCTCTAGCCTTTCTAAAAGCTGGTATGAAACAAGCTAGGACAGTAGAAGAAATTACTAATCCAGTATATCAGATGTTTAATGCTAACAATGGTCACCAAGCCAAGAGAACAACAACACCACCTACACTTGGTACAACAACAGTATCACCAGAGGAAACATACAAACAACGTACAATATTGCTTCTTAAAGGTAATTTTAGATCCTTTATACCATCGTTGGCAGCCTCGCGACCGTGAATCTTCTGTTTCACTTTATGTTCGATATAATAATATTTAGTTCAGTTTATGCGGGAATCTGATGATTTTGTATGCTAGTGAACGGTGGACTATTCTTGTAGATATAAATGCATGACTAAATCTTGCTCTTTGTATGCTTTGTGTGAATACTATATTTAGTTTCATTATAGTTTGTGTTATTAGATCCAAAAACGTTACAGCACGTTTATGGTATTAAAGAGAGAATTCCAGGATTCTATGTCACTTTAGATTCGTTGCATACTATGCCATCATATCATTTGAGAGCATTTATGACCTTTAACGTGAGACATAAGTCACATGCAAGTAATTTTTCAACTTTTTTTCAAATTTTGTCAATTTCATCATCCCATGGAGTGTATCGTTAATTTGAACAATTTGATAATCTGAGCACAATGTGTGTATTTCCGCATTTCTTGCTGCTGAAAAGGTACCTTATTATTTAGTATAGAGCTACTAGAGCAACGTTGTGTTTTTATATAGACATTTCAATGTCGTTAAATTATTCGTATGAGTCTCTTATCAAGAAACGAGGTGTTCTTCATAAGAAAAAACACCCTCGTACCCGAAGTTATCAATATTCTTGATCTAGTTAATAATTTCTATGTACTGACAAACCTTACATGTCGTAAAATTTCTTACAGAACAATGTTCAACAGGAACTTTTGTAAATGGTTTTGCTTATATTGCTAAGCCTGGTAGCTGTACAGAATTCTTAAAGTGTTATGAGAGAATGGGAGATATGAGATTTGATGTTGTGAAGTGTCCATTTGAAACATTCTATGATGATCAACAGTTTGTATGTAGACATAACACAGAACAAATGTGCTGGAACGGTAAGATTACTTGTTATATGAATGTCAATGTTTGGCAATTATGTTTTTATGCCTCTCCAAGTTCTCTACAAACGTCGCGAGTAGCATGCTTATTACGCTCCCCTCGCAGATATTCGACGATACGCAGGAGAGTACATGCTTGTATAGAATTCGAAAATAGGAGAAGCTATTTATTGATGTCGTGGCATTTTAGTCTATGATTAAAAGTTAAGTTCTGCGACTTAATAAGGCTGCACAAAAAATAATTGACTGGAAGGACTTTCATATGTTCATTCAGGACGAAATCGCATTCCATGTTTTGAAAAAAATCAAGGTATTTTCAATAAAATGAGCAATATACAAACTGTATTAATGACAGATCTTCATATTTATAAAGGATTAATGAACTTAGCAAATAATTTTATCTCCCAATTTTTATCAATACGTTTTTATAGTTATTTATGCGTGTTTTAGAATGGTGTTAGCTTACCATTAATTGTCCATTAGCATACACGCTTATTATATTTTATCACTTTTTTCAACAGATCCATGTGCCGACCATAAACTAACATCCTACAGTCATGAAGGCAATTGTAGAGCACACTGGACATGTAATAGAGGCAAATCTGTGCCAACATGTTGTCCATTGGGAACTTCATATATACCAGGATTTGGGTGTGGTCGTAATGTCACGTGCACAGACACGTGTATGGACTTTGGTGATCTGAAAACAAGAACTATGAATTGTGGGTATCTTCAACTTTCGTTTTTTATTTTCTTTCAAAATTTGTCATACGTACAGTTTCTCGTGATAATTAGTCTAATAAAATTACATTTCACTCCAATCAAAATGATTAAAGCTACGTACGTCTTGTGATTGACAATATTTAATTTCCAATTTACAAACCATAAGCACATAATGTTGCGGGTCTCGTATACTCCGAAACAGACTACCTTAATGCATCGTACATCAAAGAATGTGTGCCTGAAAATAGTTAGCCATGGTGAAATCAATGCATTTATTGACAATTTAAGTAAAATTATGCTAAAATGAAGAGAATGTGTATCAATCTCGATAGCTAACAAACGGACATATTTTCTATCAGAGACATTTTACATGAATGCTTTCTGTGATTTTATTAAATGTCTATAATAATGTGACGTAGAATATTATTTTGTGTGCAATTGAAATGTAACGTCTTTGTTCGAGAAACAGCATCACAAACATTTTATTAACAGCTAATATAACACTGTTTTCAATGTGCTAAAAACTGAATAATATTGCCAATTTTTTAGATACTATTCTAAAATTTCAGGCTTTATACCTAGGGGATTGAGCAGTTTAGATATCTTTGTTGAGACTGCATAAGCCCAAGTATCTCTTTTCTTGCCACATAATTATACACAATATTTTAGCGGCGAATCTTTTACCTATGAGCCACTCTACATAATTGATAATATGCATCATGTTTTATACATATCGAATATTTAGTTTTAAGCGGATTCATATTTGGTAGTTGACATCTCCCAGTACATGTACTATAGTTCGTTTAGGATAATGAGGCAATATTTACATAGAATGTCTTTTAGATTTGTTTTAAATTTATCCTAGACGATCTATACTAACATGTCTATGTAGTTTTGTTTTGTTATATTTTCAGCTCACTGTAAACTATTGGCTATAGAAGATGACAGTACAGGATATTTTGAGCATTTAGCTGGTATGGGTTGGGTATTACGTACATGTGCTTTTGGTTCTAACTTTGAACAATCGCATTGTTCTTGTACGTCGAGACAACAAGCCACAGCAGAAAGTAAGTTAGTTGACGGAGGGAGTGACTTTTCAAGGATTGACAGTAAACTGTTCCAACAAACATTTACATACCGGTCTATGGTCGCTGTGAAGATGAAATAGACTAGATCATGCTTCGACAATCATGACACTTATGGTCATAAGTTTATTTACATTTTAACTTGAACAAGGCAAAACGTCTATAATTTTCATGTTATATTTCCTTTTATACGAATTTATAAACATTTAGTAAATCACAACACAGTACTTTCAATGGTATAACCAAAACGTATACTAGAGTTTCTAAACCACATGGCATCGAGCATATCACTTTTTCAACATTTCTAGTCAGTATTTTGAAACCTTTGTTGATCTGAATCAAGAAACAACCTACAGTTAAGTTTATTGTGTACATTTATAAGATCATGTTCACCCCATTCATACAATATCAAGGGGCTTATAGCCTAGACATGGATTCAACGGGGCAAAATAAATAAGAGGAGTTATCAATGATTCCTTATTTATGTATTGTGTGTTAAAAACAAATATGTTTCATGCTTTCCGAACATGGAGACTATTTTTCATGCAGGCATGAATCTAGCTAACAATAATGATTGCTCTCTGTCAGCGCATAACAGAATATAATTGTCCGCGACATTTTTGTGATACTTTCAAAATTTGTGACCTCTAAGACCGCTAACACAATCAATGTCAATGTAAATATCACATTTTGTTAGGATTGATTACTCTTGAATTTGTATTCAATACAAGATGTACTAATTACATGTAATACTGATACATGATATTTCAGCTTGTACACCAGAACTATATCTAGATTTTCAAGGTGGTATTATAGATAAATCAAAGAATAGTTTAGCTATGGGTATACAGAATGTGGATTTAGATGGGGGTGCTGGTGCATTCTATGGTAGATCACATCTTAAACTATGGAGATTTTCAGGGTTTGTACACTTGTAACATTTGTACCATTAGACTTTACCATACTTTTACACTAAAAACTGGCATCTTTAAAACATACATTTTCCAACCAATTAGGAGTGTTAGCATGCTTTTGCAAACAGGTTTTAAGCATAATTTTGCAAACAGTTTTAATATACTTTTGGAAACAGTTTTTAATACACTTTAATACAGATTTTTTGTATATTTTTGCAAACAGTTTTAACATACTTTTTAAATAGGGTTTTTATCATATCTTTGCAAACAGTATTTAGCATACTTTTTCAAACAGATTTTAGCATTTTTTTATACAGGTTTTAGCATACTTTTGCTAACAATTAAGGTATTTAGCATACTTTTACCAAAATTAATAAAAATTTATGAATCATGTTTTATAATTACACTAAACAATATTGTACATACATGTTACAAATATAACTAAATGACATGAAATTGTATTTGTGCTCATTTTGAAGTTACAACTTTCAAAACAGTCTGCGCGGTTATTGTCTTGTGTTTCTACCACAAAAAGACAAAAAAAGTTGTTCTGCTTACTTATACTTTAGTATCAATACTTAAACAGTGTTATATGATAATAAATTTAATCCTTTATTTAATTTGTCTTTGAGTGTCAATGTCTGCAATAACCATAAATTGAAAACTCCCAGCAGCGGTTGTATGTTTCAATTGTATTTTCAGGATGTCACTAGGTCAACATGTGACCATCAGTTTTAGATTTCGTACAAGTGTAATGGCACAGAAGGGTAAATTAATGCATATAGTATCTAATTGTTGTTATGGATGTACCAGTGAACCTAAACCTTCTATAGATATAGCTCTGATACCAGCTGAACAAGGTGGTATTGCTGTATTTAGTACAACTACTACTGAAGCTGGTGAAATGTTCCTGTTTGTTCCATTTAAAGATACTGTAAGTAAACCTCTTAGACTTTTACATATTATATCTAGTTAAAAGTTCAAAAAAGTTGAAGTGCGGTTTAAAGTCTGCTTCATTGACATGTTCAGCCAGCTTTACAATTTTTGTACAAGAATCCCAGATCATTTAAATCACCTTCTGACAGGTGATCCCTCACAGTACCCATTTAACATCTGTGTGGAGTGGCACAACAGTTTTCTGTAGGTGAATTTCTTGCTCAAGGAAATGAAAAAAAGATAATGATTAGATTGTTAATAGAAAGGTAGATGATGGACCTGGTGAAATGACTTGGAAAAATCCATTGGTCGATTTCGGATTCAAGGTTCTGGCCAGTTCATCAACAAGAATCAGTCCTTGTATATCAGCATTATAATACGATTATTTATAGATTTATAGAAAAGTAACTGCTAGTAGATGGTCAAATTGTAAACCCATGATTGTAGGGTGTAAAGTCTTAAAAATTTTGATCCGAGGAACCCCACTAGCTCGTTCACTAGTGTAAGCCCTTGTGTATCACACTATCATTATATGGCCGGTGCCTAGTGCTTCTACTTTACAGCTTCAGAAAAATGGCAGGACAGGGGAGAATATAGAAAAGGTTAATAAAGAGAGAAAAATGGTGGGGTTCAGTGTCCTACTTAACAGCAATAGAACAATCTCTAATTAGAAACTTGCTTTCTTAAGACTGGGGTTGTACTTAAGAAGATAACCATGGACAATCAGGAAGTAAAAAATCGTACATATTATATATGACAAGTTTCAAAATTTTCAAGGCTATATTGACAATTTATAAATAACTTTTTATTGTTGATATAACCTTGACAATTTTGAAACCGGTCGTGTATTGAAAATGTGAATGTCTGTTCTGATGATGTTTTTAATTGTTTTATGTGTGATGCTTGTTCATGTACATATATTACAGTTTACTGGTTGGAATACATTAGAATATACATATGATGGTTTACAAATTAAAGGAACAGTTAATGGTAAATCAGCAATGAAGAAAATGTTAGGAAATATTGAAGCCAAGTCTGATCCACTTTTGATTGGTTCTTGTGGTGTAGACAATGCTTATGATGGTTTCTTAGATGAGGTGAGTACGTTGGTATCTTTGGTACACATTTGTGGCATAGTTGGGTCTTGCTAACTTATTACTGGGCTGTGAATCATTCGGAACTTTCTCGGCGATCTTATACACTAATAAACCTCGGATATCATAAGGTGAAAAAGTAGTTCCAACATGGATTCCATAGAAAATGTGAATTTAATGGAATTTGGTTTCTGTGGTAATATAGTCTAAATTACGCAGATATACGACGTATTATAAGACAATGTACTGATGAAATGTTTAGATAAAGCGTGCACAAAGTATGTTATTAAGTGTTATACTCGAAAATGACAGTTGGTCATGTTTTAATGTATATGTAGACAATCCATGGCTATTTGCTATGATTAAGACTTCTTCTGAATGTCGTTTTGTAGCTAATTAGTATAAAAGTATGCAAATTGTTAGATAATATTGACTTAACAGTTCCATGTTAAAACAGTAATAGAACTACTTGCCTGCGAGTTATTCGCCGGGACTAATAACCTGGTTGTATTCCTACTACCTCTAATATCCAAAGTGTATCATCATTGAAAATCGCCGAGGGTACTTTGAATAGGCTGTATATAATATGAATACTTAAGGATCTATCTCACAACACAGTCAGTTGATAAGACTATAATTTATTATAATACTATATAGGTATATATGTTATATTTAGGAGTTGTAAGATGGCAATACGTTCTACTGTCAGTCTACAACACAACAGCTGTCCTGGTTATCTATCGAAGACTTGGTCTGAGTCAGACCTTAAACTGAGTGTTAATTGGGCTCTAACAGAACCACAATATAACCCTTTATTTAGCCCATACAGCAAATATCCCAAAAGCCATATGTGCAATTCATGCAAACTGTTTCCACACATTCGCAATTTGGCTCGCTGTTTTGATATGACTTAATTCCATAACTTAACTCAATTTGGTACAACCCTTGGACGGATACACCAAACCATACTGTGATACTTTACTTAATTAATCACAATCTAATTAAAACCCGATCTAAAATTTTACACTCGCATACTCGCTAATTTAGATCTGGCCTTTTCCAAACGAAGGTCACGTTCAGGTGACCTTTTCTCATCATAATATTCATGACGAAATTGTTATGATACGTAACTTGTTTACATCGTCTACGTCACGCAATTGAAATGAGCCGCCCAATCGTAGACTGTGAATAATACTGCTGTTAAATAAGCATGCAAACCTTGGTCTAAAAATAGAAATTACGAAATCAAAATGCGTTTAATAGTGTTTTCGTCTAGATGAAAGCTACGCATTGATTGGTCGACACAAAGTTCATCTCGACGTGACCTTCCACGGAGAAAGTAGAGAGCCTGTACGACAACGCTCTACAGGATATCTGTTTACGGAGAGTGAATTAATCATTACATCGTGCCACACAACACATTTGAAGATGTTATGTGCCTCAAATAAAAAAAAATGGTGCAGCAAAATCGGCACACTTTCACCAATTTTTATTTGAATAATTTATTGAGCAATAGTTACAGATTTTTCCTCCTTTTTATACACAATTTAGCATTGCCATTGCGTATAACTCGTGTGGCCGAGAAGTTACGACATTGGACTGGTAATGATTGAATAGCCAGCTCCGTGTTGGTTCGAGTCCCATCCAAAACCTACCATGTTGTTTCCTTGAGCAAGAAACTATATTCGACTCGCTTAGTACTGGTGACTAGTTAGTGGACTCGAAATTTATCAATCTAAGTAGTAAGAACTTGTTCCACAATTTATCTAAATGAAATAATATACCGGAGTAAAAAATATAACTCTTGTTTTTTTATTTAATTTCAGTTCAAGTTTTACATGTGTAACCCATGAGAACATCAGCTTATAGTACTTAAAAACTTGCAAGTTAAAATATAATGACTATTTATTACATTGCAAAAATATCTAATTGGAATTAGTTATCTCATATTATCTGTGTTTTTTTTTACTTGTTTTAACAAAATGGTATCATTTATGATTATGAATAAATATATATTATTTACATAGAATTTGTACATACAGCATAACCTCTGCAGAGCAGCCCTCTCCACAACAATTCCTCTGCACAACAACAGTGTTTGATATTTAAAATATATTTTATTAAAGTCAATGAAAGATCCATACTAAAATGTTTGTATCTACATTGAAGGCTCTTTATTACAGTCAATGAAAGATCCATACTAAAATGTTTGTATCTACATTGAAGCCTCTTTATTAAAGTCAATGAAAGATCCATACTAAAATGTTTGTATCTACATTGAAGCCTCTTTATTACAGTTAATAAAAGATACATACTAAAATGTTTGTATCTACATTGAAGCCTCTTTATTACAGTTAATAAAAGATCCATACTAAAATGTTTGTATCTACATTGAAGCCTCTTTATTACAGTCAATGAAAGATCCATACTAAAATGTTTGTATCTACATTGAAGCCTCTTTATTACAGTCAATGAAAGATCCATACTAAAATGTTTGTATCTACATTGAAGCCTCTTTATTAAAGTCAATGAAAGATCCATATACTAAAATGTTTGTATCTACATTGAAGCCTCTTTATTACAGTCAATGAAAGATCCATACTAAAATGTTTGTATCTACATTGAAGCCTCTTTATTACAGTTAATAAAAGATACATACTAAAATGTTTGTATCTACATTGAAGCCTCTTTATTACAGTTAATAAAAGATCCATACTAAAATGTTTGTATCTACATTGAAGCCTCTTTATTACAGTCAATGAAAGATCCATACTAAAATGTTTGTATCTACATTGAAGCCTCTTTATTACAGTCAATGAAAGATCCATACTAAAATGTTTGTATCTACATTGAAGCCTCTTTATTAAAGTCAATGAAAGATCCATATACTAAAATGTTTGTATCTACATTGAAGCCTCTTTATTACAGTCAATGAAAGATCCATACTAAAATGTTTGTATCTACATTGAAGCCTCTTTATTACAGTCAATGAAAGATCCATACTAAAATGTTTGTATCTACATTGAAGCCTCTTTATTACAGTCAATGAAAGATCCATACTAAAATGTTTGTATCTACATTGAAGCCTCTTTATTACAGTTAATAAAAGATCCATACTAAAATGTTTGTATCTACATTGAAGCCTCTTTATTACAGTCAATAAAAGATACATACTAAAATGTTTGTATCTACATTGAAGCCTCTTTATTACAGTTAATAAAAGATCCATACTAAAATGTTTGTATCTACATTGAAGCCTCTTTATTACAGTCAATGAAAGATCCATACTAAAATGTTTGTATCTACATTGAAGCCTCTTTATTAAAGTCAATGAAAGATCCATACTAAAATGTTTGTATCTACATTGAAGCCTCTTTATTACAGTCAATGAAAGATCCATACTAAAATGGTTGTTACAGATAGATAATTATTATACAGAAATTTTCAATTAGAGACTAAAAAAGAAGGGAGGTTATTTGAGGGGGATGTTGTTGATAAACATTGTTAACAAATGGCTTCTCATAAAAAGTTTCTATTGTTGAGAAAAAAGCAATGCTGTTGGCAAATTGCTCATACTTGTATTGAAAAATGGCTATGGTTGACTGTTAACAAATTGCTTTTGTTGACGAATTGTTATAGTAAATAAATGCCAATTGTTGATAAATTGTTGTTGTTGACAAATGGCAACTGTTGTACTACTATTTTTTAATTGCATTTGTGGGGAAATGACCATTATTGACAAATTGCCATAATTGACATATTGCCATAGTTGGCAAACAGTAATACTGACTGATTGTTACTGCTGAAAAATGTTAATTGTTGACAAATGGCCATATTTGCAAATTGCCATTGTTGGCAATTGTATATACTTGTAGTAGACAAATGTCTAGTATTTTAAAGTGGATATTAGGAAATGTTTTATTTACAGTACCCACCAAAAGTTTGGAGACAAAATAAATTTACTTCAATTCTTGGATTTTGATTATTATTTTTGCTGAATCATTATTTTTGAAATATTTAAGTATAGTTTGTGATAAAATAAAAACAAATTTCATGTTTGCAACACATTTTTAAGATTCAGCATCTGACATCCTACAGCCTCTAAAATCATATTTATTGTAATTATTTTCAGTAACATAGCTTTTATGCTATTGTTGTAGTCTCAACTATATAATAATAATGATAACCAGAAAATAATGCAAAAATACCAAGCATTTCAAAATAAACAGTAACCAAATTTTTGATAAAAGCTATTTGGTGGACCAATAGTCTGATTATGTCTCCATTCTTTTGGTGGGTACTGTATGTATTACTGATTTTGTACATTGTATCAATATATAGGTGAGTAGATTACCCAAGAAAAAACATGGGCAAGGTTTAAAACTAAACTATGGTATACCATCATGTGTTTTATTAGAAATAACAAATAGTACATGTATCATGTCAATAAATAAATAAATAAAAGTTTCTATTTTCACAAAATGTTACTTCATTTATGTCTCTCCTTAAAGTACAATTATTATACACAATGAATAGCTTAAACAAGATATATCCTTATATGATATTCGGCACTATGCATGGTTCATTTACTTTAAAGAATAGATTCGCTTAGCAGCATTACTGCCAGGAGCAAACCTAAAAGAATGTATAAACAAGCATTGTAAATCAATGAAAAAAAACAACCCCTGGCTTGTAGGAGGGCCTCGGGTACTGGTTGGGGCACATTTCCTGCTCCGTCTGAACAATAGAAAGGGACTGAGGCCCAAATGGAACCGGTTCCAGGGAAAACTATGTGAGGCCTGAAAAATGGCCCCCGGAAGGCCCTCAGGTACCAGTTGTGGCACATTTCCTGGTTCGTCTGGATCATAGGAAGGGACTGAGGCCCATATTGAACCGGTTCCAAATTAAAAGTTTTTCAACCCGAAAAAAATGCCTGATGTATTCATCAGTCTGATCAGGGAAAAAGTCGATTTTTAGGTAAAACTTTTTTCTCCCGTTTTTGGCCTCAATCGGCCTAAATCGGCCCAAAGGCATCCGCATAGACGTATATGGGCGGAATTTCGGGCATAAACCGGCAATCGTGGCAAAAAACGGCAATTTATGCATAACCGCGCCTACCCCTATAGGGACTATGTGAGGCCTGAAAAAAGGCCCCCGGAATGGCCTCAGTTACCGGTTGTGGCACATTTCCCGGGTCGTCTGGACTATAGAAAGAGCCTGGGGCCCAAATGGAACCGGTTTTAGAGAAAAAGTTTTCAGGCCGAAAAAAACGCCTGGTGTGTATTGTACATCAGGGAAAAAGTCGATATTCAGGCAAAAACTTTTTCTCCCGTTTTTGGCCTCAATCGGCCTTAATCGGCCCAAGGGCATCCGCATAGACGTATTTATGCAGAAT
Organism: Mactra quadrangularis; assembly: GCA_025267735.1. NCBI lineage: Eukaryota > Metazoa > Mollusca > Bivalvia > Venerida > Mactridae > Mactra > Mactra quadrangularis. The sequence continues at coordinate 26,572,168 of CM046305.1, read as the reverse complement.
TTCGAACATAAAACAGCAATCGTGGTCAAAAACGGCAATTTACGCATAACCGCGCCTACCTCATGTAGGGACTATGTGAGGACTGAAAAACGTCCCCTGGTCCCCGGAAGGGCCTCAGGTCCCGGTTGTGACACATTTCCTGGTTCGACTGGACCTTAGGATGGGACTGAGGCCCAAATGGAAGCAGTTCTAGAGAAAAAAGTCTTTTAGCCCCAAAAAACGCCTGATGGGAAAAAGTCGATTTTCAGGCAAAAACCTTTTCTCCCGTTTTTGGCCTCAAACGGCCTAAATAGGCCTAAAAGCATCCGCATAGACGTATTTAGGCGAAATTTCGGGCATAAACCGGCATTCGTGGCCAACAACGACAATTTATGCATAACCGTGCCTACTCAGGCCTACGGTACCGGTTGTAGCACATTTCTTGGTTCGTCTGGACCATAGGAAGGGACTGAGGGCCAAATGGAAGCGGTTCCAGTGAAAAAAATTTCAGCTCGAAAAAACACCTGATGTATACATCAGGGAAAAAGTCGATTTTCAGCCATTTTTTTTTCTCCCGTTTTTGGCCTCAATCGGCCTAAATCGGCCCAAGGGCATCCGCATAGACGTGTTTGGGCGGAATTTCAGGCTTAAGCTTGCAATCAAGGTGCACATCCATATCCTGTTTCATCCTTAAGCTATATTGTAGTAAGGTAGGTGTAAAATAAAAATTATAGCTTTAATAAATTTACTATTTATTTTTATTAAATATAAAGTTACTATGTATATCTATTTGACAAATCACAATTTTAGTAGAATCAATGCTCATATTACTTACATCAATAGATTGCATTAGAAGCAAAAACATTTGTTTCCTTTGGGACCCATTTAGTTTAATATGTGCCTTACAATTTCAACCTATGGAATCTTATGGGTCCTTCATATTTTAATCGTTGTTAAAGTACTGAAATCTATTTAGATTTTGAGACTTAAAAACTAATTTGTAAAACTCGAGGTGCCCGGAAGTTCACAATGTTGAAGCAAAACAAAGCAGTAAAATCAAGCTCTCGTGACTGTTCAATCCTACATTTTTACATGTCAGGACCCCCCTTTCAAAATTGTCACCACAGGCCTTAAATTGGTGTCTTTTACTTGTGGTGCCATTTAGAAGGGGGAAATTCCAAACAGGTAAAAATATGGGATTGACTAATAAGGAATCACTCGATTTTGTGATTTCACTTTTGGAAAGTTGTCACACAAATGTCTTTTTTCCACACCACCCCCATCAAAAGATGTTTACGAGGGCCGTTTTACAGATGTGCCCACTTTGTTGTTGGAGTTTAATGGAGGCCTAGCCCCTCATGACCAGAAAACCCCTGTTCATTGTGTGCAGAAAAATAGTGCAAATTAGTGATAATATAACATGTTTTCAGTCTCTAAAAATACTGGCACTTAATGCCTCATTTTGAAATGCAAATTTTGGGTTAAAAAAGGCAAAGATTGCTTTTTTGCTCTGTCCCAGGATTACCATGGTAACTGGGGTCAAGGCTGAGCTAGCTTTTTCTACAAGACAGTCACCAAGGGAATAACTTGGCCATGTTGCATATCTGTAAGTCAATTATTAATGAAATTAGAGCATCTTGAAATAGCTCCAAGTGGCCACTTTTCACCCATGTCGCAACCAATAAAGGTTAAGTTAAAATATTGTGAAGTGAATACATAAATTAAAACACCTATAATAGTTAAAATGCTTTAATAAAATTTTTTTTATATGATCAATGACATGTTTTGTATGAATAAAAGTGTGAATAGCAAGTGTAAAATAAAACAAGTGACAAGTGTGCAATAAGAGGTTGTTTTAAACAAAATAATAAAATATCAAAGCCAGGGCTTGACATTAAAGGCAATCGCTCCTTTCTAACAATATTTCAGTTCAGGTAACCTGTTACTGCTAGTAAGCATTTAGTTTGGGCAAGTAAAATATAAAACCAGAGAAATAGATAACACCTATCTATGTCTCTGTTAAAACTGGGTTGTCAATCTACCGGTAGTTTTAAAATCATTGCCAAGCCAAGTGAAAGCTTGAGCAAAATAAATAAACAATGATATTAAACAGTTTCAATAAATGTATTGATCCAAATTAAAAAACAAATTCAAAAATACAAAAAAGTGATTAAAACAAAAATAGAAACATAAAGCATTGGATAAAAATGAAATGTCAGCATCTCTTCAGGGTTCTTCAGGTTAATCATTATTTCAAATGAGAAGAAAATCTCTTCAAAAGTTTGTTTCAAAATATGCATTTTTCTAACATATTGTCCATTTTACACAAGTCATTCAAACATTTTGATATGAGATCATTTGAAAATATACATATGTGTGTAATGTTGATCCAGTTAAGTCTATGCATATGCATTAATTATGCTTTACATGTCTACTCAAAATACTGGTATGTAATGCAATGTACAAATGAATTGCAAAATGGGTTTTGTGTATTGCAATACACTGCAATACACTTTTTACCGTATTGTTACACCCCTAGTACATAAACAAAGACAAAAATAGACAGCAAAATACTGAGTTCATCAGTTCAATATATTCTTGCAGTTCAAGCTCAGGTTAATATTGTCAAACAAATTCAGTTTATAAACCAACATGTTGTTTCCATACATCCATTTGTTTCAGATTAGCAGAACTACCTCCACATACTATCACTAGTACATTATTTACAGTGTTTAATTTACCATTAGATTGTAATGTTTGTATCACAGGACTATATACAGCTGCTAGACTAGCACCACATGCTGGCTCTACCAGAAATCTATGGTCATCTGAAAATATTCATAAAAGTGATTGGATTTTAAAGTAATAATGATATAATAATAACTTTATTTAAAGAGGCAACTCAGTTGGGCAAGCCCAGTCTTCCCTGAGAGCCTCAGTCTCATAGTCTAAGTGTCATGCTTATGTTCTTTAAATGACTTTCATCAACTCTGGTCATCAGGTTACTGGTGTTTATCTATCAATCACCTTGGACAGTCTTTTACTATGCATAGTGCAGCAGACATAATGGTGCCACGTAATTATACATGCATACAAAGCTTAGACTTACAAATGACACCAACATCTTTTAGATAAGCAGTATTTCAAACACCACAATCAATGCAGATTTTGCTAGGTTGTTACAGAAGTCACAAAATTTATCATTTTTTCACAAAGTGCAGTTTTGAAATCAATCAAGAACTTACTTTGCATTCACAATAAGTGACAATTAACTTACAGTAGTTTCTACACGTAGTTATATATATACTGTATAATGCCCTCATGATATTATGCATGATGTTAAAAGTTGTTTCCGACATAAAACAAACTATATTTTATTGTTTTCATTATTTAACAGAAAACATGAAAACTTAGAAATATAAAAAAGTACAAAGTTTATAGCTTTATAAAATTCTAGATTGTATCGATATTCAAAATTGCATATCAATACCAGATTGTCCATCAAGAATTAGTGATACATCGATATCAAAATTCCTGATGACAGGTCTATACAAGACACAGCAAAAAGGAGACACAGTGATATTTCAGCTAATGGTATTTAAAGACTATGTAAAGTAAAAGTTTAACTCATAATTAAATGTAAGAATGTATGTATTTGTTTACCTGCAAATTTTAGACAAGCAGAGACAGCATCTTTATCTTCTACAACCATAGAATGAAAGTTTTTAAATTGTTTACAAAGTTCTAGTGTTTTTGTTGAGACAGTTAATGCTCCAAGACTTTTAGCAATACTGAAATATAAAATATCAGGGTTTAAAACTGACTGTTGCTGAAACATATAGACAATGTTTGTCAACTTTGGTGTAAGATGATTTTTGATTCATCGAGTGAACTCAGAAAGCATATTTTCAAGAGATATTTTCAAGAGTGGCATAGCCACAAGCCAATATGTCATTTTCTGAGCTCACAATTTAAATGAAATGATCTTACTCAAAAATTGATGATTGATGATTTTTTCATACTTTATTCTGTGTTCTGTTAGATTTGACTTTCTACACTATCATAAAAAAACATCATGTAACATTTTCACTACAATATAAAATAAGTAGAGGTTATTAAACAGGGCAAGTGTGCCTTAAGGAAGATATCGGCACACTTGCTTAGGTATTGGCCCGAGGGCTAATGCCGGGGAAAGTGTGCCGATATCGACTTAAGGCACACTTGCCCTGTTTCATAACCTTTTTATTGCATATGTTGACCAATGCATGTAACGATGATTTTTCTAAAACAAAAATAGATCTACATTTTTTTCTCGACGAAATGCGCTATTTTGCATGTTGACGTTACGTCACATGTATTGTTTTGTTTTTTCAATGCAGAAACGTTAGAATCTAATGAACGCTTATTATAAAACGTAAGTCTTGTTGTTGATAATCTTATTTCACTTTGAAAAAACATGCATTGTAAAATTGGATAGCTTCTTGTTGCTAATTACGTAACGAATTTCACGTGCGGAAAGTCAGCCGTTGTTGCGTAATGACCGGAAGTTGCCTCAATATCGATTTTTGACACCCTAGAAAGTGAGCCAAATATCGATATTTTGGCACACTTGCTCAATACTGGAATATATTGCCCATATTGAGGCTATATTGGCACACTTCCACGTCAATTTTGTTACTATTTATAGTAACATATGCAATAAAGGATTTTATTTTTTCACTGTATATTTTCATGTAGTAACTCTATATATCTTCATTTTACTGTAAAGCATGAAAGAAAACATAGCACAGATTTACAATAAACAATTACATTGAAGTGAAAAAAAAATCGAAATATAACACTGCATTTTACAGTAAAGCATAAAAGACAAAATAAGAATAATTATCCAGCAATCCAAGTTTTACTTGGAATGGCAGCATTTGCTGAATAGTCCTTTCAATTTTGACATTAACTCAATTTCTACATAAAATGTGTGAAAAAGATGGCTCCCTTGTATGTAAAATCAACTGAGAAGCAAATATAAGTAAAGGAAAAGAGTCCAAGACAGTTTGTTTGCTGAGCAAGGTACTCTAAAATAAATAATTAACAAAAAATGTTAAAAATGGCCATAAAAGTTCAAACAATGTCTGATATATAGAACACATAACAAAGTATTGGAGCACTAAAACTATACCTTGTTATATCTGGAATAGTAACAAGTTTTCCTGCAGTTAATGAAGCATTTAAACAATTAGCACCAACGGTTTCCATGGCGATACAAGCAACATCTTCCCAACCTACTTTCTTCATACCCATTAATACACCATTTAACAAACCCCCACCTCCTACAGAAACAACAACAACATCTGGTCGACATGGTAACTGTTTATATGCTTCTTCTATAATAGTCTGGTGACCTTCCCTGTAATAACATAATGTTAATAATTAAGTGTTTTATAATAACCTTGGTCTTCGATCGCAGCCTCAGACTAATATGAATGCCTCAGCAAATAACAAGGCCATTATTTAAACACTTAATTATTGGCAATTTAATTATTACCTATACAATTTGTAAAAAAGTACAATATAGATAAAGGATACCACTAAAGGGTTTATAACTTATTTATCAGATTGTTCCAACATTTAAATAGGCAGCATTTTTTCTGTGGAAAAACCCACAGCCTTTATGAGAAAACTCAGCCATTAAGAGATTCAGACCCAATCAAAATGACAGAGTCTCATAATAGTTGCGGTATTTTATAAAGGCCATGTTTTTCCCATAATGGCTGATTATTTGGTTATAATGCCAAAGTGAATGCCATATCAGCCCTGAATTTGAAGTCCAATATTGTACAGTTAATTAATAAAAATACACTGTATTTGTAAAGAATTGCAAGAAAATTGATGGTCATTATAGCAAATTGGTCTAAATACATTGTATAGGAATCTTTTTTCTTATAAAATTAAGCATTTGGAACTTTGAAAATTGTTATGAATTGTATAATGTTGCAATAACCAAGGTAGTCTTTATAGCTAAACTTTATTTTAGTGGTAACATTAGTTTATTATACACAATATAAAAATATAACATACCATGTATCAGGATGGTCAAAGGGGTGAACATATAAACAATCTGTAAAATAAAGCAAGGTTATGTTTAATTAAGAATATATTTTAGTATGTTATAATGTAAGATGGTGGAATAGTAAATCCTTACACTATTAATTCAGTACATATACTGCATTATCTGATCTATTATAGACAAATGAAAGACCTTTAAGGCTTTTTAACAATTCTTAAAATGAAATCATTACTTAATTCTAAAGCTATGGATTTTAATTAAAGTAACAAGCTGGAACTAAAACTTGCATAATTTTGCGATAACCATGATGGTCTTTATAGTGGACATTTATTGTACCACTTAATTCATCCATGCAGGAGGAAAACTCCAAATTTGGAGTTCAAGACTACATCCAGTATCAAATGATAAAGTTAACATTATATATACCTGAACCTTCAGCTAACTTTAAAGCATATTTATTACTCTCATCCCATATTTTACCAACAATCTCAACTTCTGCACCAAACTATAATGAAATATCATTATGTAAAATGTTAACAAATATTTATAAAGAAAAGCATAAGAAAGATGACTATTAATTTTATACTTTTAGGAGATGATATTAATCTGGAAATTTACAATGGATTCTATAATTTGAAACATATGCAGTCGAACCAGTCCTGCTCCACCAAATACCCTATAAATACATATGACCTTTATATACACACTGTCAAAATAAAATAAGACCTATTGCTACCAGGAGTTAAACCTAATTACCAGAATTAATATCCAGTGTACTTACCACAGGACCATAGACATAGCTATATCAATATGGTTTCAAATGTTTAGATTTATCAAAATTTGTAGCCTCGTCAAATAAAGTCTTTAATATCATCATCATCATCATCGTTGTCATCATCACCATTGTTGTCATCATCATCATCATTGTCATCATCATCATCATCACCATCATCATTGTCATCATCATCATCATCGTCGTCAACGTCAATGTCATCATCATCATCATCATCATCATCATTATAGATATAACAGATCAAGTAGTTATGACATTACCTCATCTCTTAATTTATCAGCAACAAATGTAGGTGTACTCTGTGGTAATACTATTGTAGCAGGTATATCTAGTGTTTTAGCAGCATAGGCTGCAGCCAGACCAGCATTACCACCTGATGCACATATAATCTTCTTACAGCCACGTTCTGAGGCCTACAACATCATAATATCATAAATAAATATACATACTTTTATAGATAAATACATAGTGCTCAACACTTACTGATTAAAACAGGATCTTATAAAGAATCTCTGGAAAGTAATTTAGAGGTACCTCCATAACATTAAAGATTTGTCAAATAATAGACAAAAATTTTGGATACAGATTTACATCACCAGCTGTAATTCAAACAATTTAAAGAAACTCAAATTCACATAAGAACAGGGCTTTTTTCAAAGATTCTTTATGGACTTCGATCATGAAATATATTCTACAGACATACACCCACCTACCTCTGTATCATAAAGGTCAGTTGTCATCTTGTCATCCAATGACAATGGTATGTGCTTAATAGCCTATAAGGCCTACTAGGTTAAATGCTTGGGTCCAGAGATCTAGACCTTATAGGCCTCCAGGATATAACAAATATGAATTTTTTCATAAGACATTTCAATAATTGGAGTTTAGATGAAAATTAAATGAATGAACTAAATACAGATAATCAACTTTTTAAAACCTTTTTAACCAGATTTCCAATTCCTCTTATTTTGAATGAACCTGGTATTTGTATATTGTCCAGCTTCAAGTATACATTATATCCAGACTGTTTACTCATCGGCATACTTCTAATGGTGGGAGTTACCATGTGTAATGTACTTTTATCACCAGAGTCCATGATGTATAATATTCAATATTTAACCTGAAAAAAAAGAATTATGTCTTAATTTATTAACAGTACAGAGTGTACTAAGAGATTTCACATTAAAAATCAAAGTTGCAGTTTTTTAAATAATAACATGATAACCCAGGGGATCCTCAACATATAGTCCTACAGCCCATCCCCTTTGTGTTGTTAATCAATGACATCTATATGATAGCAATCCATGATGATGTCGTACTTTCATGTGACAATTACATAATATGTGCATATTAGGAAAAAAATGAATAGGTGCATCCAGGATTTGTTCAAAATTGACCCTGATTGAGCTCCAAAATCCATTAATATTTTATTATCTGCAGGGGCAAGAGTGTTCCCAGATTTTATGCAAGCATTCATCAAAATGACACAGGCATTTATCAGTGTATAAGTCTTCATTTGGCATAAAATAATTAATAAATAAGTACGTATTAAATAAGTGTATGCACAAAAATGGCTAAATTCATATAATATCCAAAATTCCACAATTATCCGAATACTGTGTTACTTCATCTGGAAATAAACACGTGTTCAAATCAATTAACAGATGTGACAAGCGAATCGTTGCATGAAATGAGTTACTTAGCACCAATACACGATTATCTAAACAAGTAAATGATTAAATTGATCAAAGATAAAACAAATAAATGCTTGTTTATAAGACGCCTACCAACTGACCAAGGTCAAAATCGAGTTCATCTGCAGTTGTCGTTCTTGCTGATCTTGATCGATAAAGGGACATAATTAGAGATATTTTTCCTTTGCATCAGTTATCTCCCTTACACTTCAAAAGTAACCGTTTTTCACTTTTTGCAACAGTACTGTAAATGTTTGATAGTTTTGAGTCTGCTTCATAAATTTACACTCTAATTTGATGTTCTTATAAGTTGTACCTACCATATGGTACATCTGTAGACAGAATAACATTACGATAATATTCTAATAAGTGAACGTTTCTCACCTAAATTGCATTTTTCTTTTTACTTATGACTTCTCTTAAATATTATGATTGACCATGAGTATTTATTTGTCAAGATGAACTTATACCAACATCTTCATGTAAGCTGTCATTACCGAAGTCATGTTGCATTACCGAAGTCATGTTGCATTACCAAAGTCATGTTGCATTACCGAAGTCATATTGCATTACCAGTCATGTTGCACAATCTTCTAGTAACAAAAAATAACCCATGTTTTATAGTAGCGATTATACCGGTAATTATTATGTAGCCCAATTGCCAAACTACATGTATTTTCACAAGTCAGAACCAGTTTTCATTAGGCTTCATGCTTGTGTGTTAAGGTATACAGTCCCTAACATCAATCACAGAGAAAAAATAATGTTCTTGAAGAATGAAAAAACAAAAAAGCTTACAAAACATGATGTTTTCATTCATTACAGTATGTTAGTCGATTTGTATTGAATATATTGGTTACATGACTCGAGATTTCAAAAATATTTGATAAAAATGTAAACAGAAGTTAGTCATTACCTCCCTTGCATATACAATGGATTTATGTTTAGGGTCCATAAAGTTGATATTATTCATTTGTCCATTTTTTCTCAACAATCGAAGTTTGAATAATTTCACAGAGATTGAATACACTCTGTCACAATGTCATGAGTCTTAGACAAAGAACACTCTTCGTGAAATTATTCATGTTTTGACAGTAGAAAAAAAAACACTATATTTAAATATCAAACATGGTGAAAAGTTTAGAAATATTGTGTACAAGGTAAAATATTGCTAAAAAGTTTTAACTGGCATAAAACATAGTTTGTAGTAAGGGATTGTATACCCTAATACAAAAGAGGACTTACAGGACGGTATACATAAATAAAGACAACAATATTCATGAAATTTTATTTATTTCAAAAAATCTACCATTTTCATAAGTCATCTCAATACAAAGTACATGTATTACAAACAATGTGTGTATGTACATTATATATATATACATGTAGAATATACACATTTACTTATACATACTTTATTTAATGTGTTACCCAAGACAAATCAAACATATCATACAATAACGTATATTACAAACCAACTATATATAGTTCACCAATGATAAATTGACAGAATAATCAAAATATGGTTGAAATAGATGATATCCAGAGCTCAAAATACTGTTTTTTTCCACCTGCACTGACAATTCAGGATGAAGTCTATTATGAAACAGCAGACTACGAAGTTATTGGTTTCCGGTTGCCCAGGACAACCGCTTTTTAGTTCGAATAACCAACAATTTCATTTAGGCAACCAAAATTCTGCAAATGAGATATAGTGCTTGCTGCTAAAATGATCTGTTCGGACAACCAATTTCGTAGACTGTAACAGAATCTTTAATAACTAAAAACACTCATTATTATACAAACTGACTGAGAGGTCAAATTCAATGAACTCTAAATAAGACTTAGTTTTATGATTGCATTTTTATTTCAACAGTCAACAATCGTCAGTGAACTAAAAGTGAAGTTTCTATTTGCAGTCATAGACAACCTAATTTAACATCTACTCATTGCACAAGCTGGTTGCTTTAAGTTCAATGTAGAATAACCCAGGATAACAAGTATTCACTTGTATACAACAACATTAATAATGTAAGTCAATATAGCACAATAGTTATAGTTCAAACAAAAAAACAAAACAAAACACTGTTTATAATAACAATACAATGAACTAACCCACGACGAGGGATGCCCAGGATGACTTTAAAATAAACAATTGTGATGTGTTTTAGGAGTGCCTTAATTGTTGGTGTAATGGAACGCGTTCTACCATTACAAGCATGATTTACCAAGTGGTTGTGGTTTATCAACCATGCTAATTTTGTTAAAATGAATTACACAAATTTATTTTCAATACTGCCTACCCCTGAAATGAATTGTCTCATTTTAATTGTTTACCAAAACACGTTTTGTTATTTTGTACTCACTATAACAGTGTCCTTATTCTCAAGAAAGATTCATAAACATGATAAACTCAATCTATTTTAACGGAAAACAATGCTAATGATATAAAGTATAAAAATGCACCAAATAGTTTTCTCAATGCACAAGCCGTATTGATAATTAGATATACATGTATATATACAAGCATATTTATCATATTTTAAAGGGACCATTTAATCAACAATCTAGGGTCCACATAGCTTATTTTATGAATGGGCAAGATAAACCCTCAAGGCTTCAACCTAGAGTAAGACAGTCAGACAGTTTTTTACATGTTTATTAAAATAGATGAGTGTCAAACAATCATATTCCTGGAATCAAGATCAAATGTCCATTAAAGTTGTTTTTACACTAACTTGCATAAACAGTCACAGTATATTATAAACAGTAATGCTGTGAGTAGTTTATGGATAACAAAATTAATAAAACAATTATGATTAAAAAACACACATTGAACTTTCTATGATATTACATGACCTCAAGCCATGTATAAGTGAACAATCTAAACATGATTTTTTGTTGTAATGAAGTCATTATACTTATCAAGTATCATGTAGATACACCTCACTCTTCCATTTTAGGCTTACAAAAAGTCATTTTATACTTAAAACGTCTAGAATACAATACAAGTGTCATGTACAAACTAAATTTTCTCACTATTATAGACAGTGTCAATTAAATCAAGAAATAATTAGATATGTCATTAAATGACAAAATCTAGGCATAAAATCCCATGTTATACAGAAAACATCATAAGACAAAGTACATGTATATGAAAATTATACACAGTAAAACAATTCTAACATTAAATTAATTAACAATCCTGAAAACAAATAATTCGCTTTACACACACTAGGAGTAATTTATAATCATTCAATAACATCATAACTAAGTTTTCACAATCAATCAATCAATCAATCAATCAATCAATCAATCAATCAATTCAATCAATCAATCAATCAATCAATTCATTCCATCAGGTACCAATCAGCCTTCAATCAATCAACTCTGCAGACATACAGCAAACATACAATTTTATCAATCTCATATACAACTCATATACATAATATCAGAATCAAGTTTTAAATTATAGCACTTTTTACTAATCATTACATGTTTGTCACACATTATACATACATATTATAGCACTTTTGTATACTGGGCATTTGTCACTATTACAGCACTTCATGTATCATCACTCATGGAGAAAACAAGCAAAAAATTAACTGTATGTTAATTAATTATCATAAAATTGCATGCATATTGTGAGTTTTATTAAAAGTCCCTCCCAAGCAGCTGAAAAAATATTTTCAGTCAAGCATATTTTTACCATTTATTTTTGACATTAACAAGAGCCATATAACTTAATTGCATTATTTATAAATCATCTTAACTTCGTAATTGAAAAAAGACTAAGTAAGAGACAAAGAGAGATTCAAATACTAGTAACAATAACAATTCTTTACATCTCAACAATTCACAATCACACAATTCTACAAACATTAAAAAAACACCATCAAAAACTATGCATGCAAAAATCACTGTCTAAATAATATTATTTATATAGTTATTTAACTTATTGTGACACAAGTTTCAAAGTTCATTAACAACACATATAATAAAACATTTGAATAATGTTGAATTCTTAACCAAATCTTGATAATTTCAAACACAAATATTGCGTGGTTCTGCAGTAGACAAGATCTATCTACTCTCAGCACCATAATTCAAACAATAAATCCATATCTCTTAGACCTGAAATATTTTCCCTTCTGGAGATTGTTAAGTGACTCTTCAATTAGAAGATTTATATATACTGTCTAACATTAATACTCTCTACTGGAGAGGTGAAAATGGTGTAGGTACCAAGATTCTAGTTTCCATATGTCTGATAAGAGGAACTGAAAAACAAAATAAAATAGCCCGTTAGAAAATTCTATGAACATTTTTTTGGAATAAAATAAATTTCATTAGAAAGGGTACATTTTCAACCTTTATGTGTAAATCTAATAAAAAAACTATAAAAAATGGGGGACCAATCAATATATTTGGAATTTTCTATATCAATGATTTAAAAAGTTAACGTTTTCATAAAATTAGATCATAAACTCTGAGTAAAGTGATAAACAATTTTATCTATTTTTATTAAACTTAAATTCATAGAAAATGAACCATAATATCTCAGATGTGTTTCCTTGTAAAAGAATGAGCCCAAAGTTAAAAGTACAAAAACATACCCTATTTACATAATTGATTTATGTGTCTTTTTAGGTATACCATGAAATTTTTTAAAAACTAAATAAGTATTGAAAAAGAATTAATGCTTATAAAGAACACTGCCCTTCATGAACTAAAATGAGTTTAATTGAACCTAGAACACCTGAAGTAAAAAATTAATACTGAAATTACCTGTATATTGTACAACTTCATCCCAGCCAGGTTTCTGCCATGCTGCCTCTCTTGTCTCTTTACGGGTCTGTAAATCTTTATAACCTACAAATAGATGATAAACAATAGTTTTACTTCGCACCACTGCAGTCTCAATATAAAGCCAAGGCCATGGTGTAGTGGTTAGCATGTCAGATTTCGAATCCGGAGATCGCGGGTTCGAGCCCGGTCGCGGTAGGTCATACCCTATACATGAGTGGTGAGTAGGGTAAGTTAGCACTGGTGATAGAAAGTGTCCAGGAAACCTTTAGTAGGAAGAGCTGGCTGTCGTATATATAATCTAAATATGTGTAGAACACGACGTTAAAACTAATTAAAAAAAAGGTCTCAATATAAAGGGGAATAGGGGAACCAGTCATTGCCTTAAATCAAAAGCTCAAAGTTCCAGTCTTGTGAATAAACTCGTCAGCTCAAAGCTTTGGACAAAAGAAAATTGATTTGAGCAATAGAAAATTACTTGTAGTCTTGACAGGTTGAAAATTTTGCCATTTATATATGACATAGTAAATTGGACAAAGTCTCAAGAAAATCTAAGGCAATTATTGACTGGCACATAGCCATTATAGTTTCAATAGCACTTGTTCAGCATGAAATTTGAACATATACCCATCTTATTATGCATCTGCATCCAGTTTCATTTCACAGCAATATTGAATTAAGCCAGAGATTTGTCATAACCTGGTATTGCGATAAAGTTAAACTGTTTGGTTCTAACAAAAACTTGGATAGACTTTGCAACCCTCAGTAATGATGAAATGTTGAAAACACATAAATTAATATCTATAAAAAAAGGATTTCAATTGCACAGGAAGTAAAAAACCTGTTTAGTCTGGGCCCTAATAAGTTTTAAATGTTCCTAACAGCTCGACCTAAGGGGCCATATGGCTCCAAATATAAGGTAGTCTAATTTTCAGGGCTGCCAATATGAACTCATGGAATCAGCTGGAAAATGTCATCACTTCTGAAAACAGGTCACTTGAATCCATTTTCGCTCACTCTATCCAATACATACCATTTGTCAAATAGCCCAATATATTTCTGATTTTTGACATTTCAAAGAGGCCTCCGGTACACTATTTGTTTTCAGTTCATCAGAAATAAAATCTATATGCTGATGACTATAGGAAGTTAAATATGTTGAAATTAGCTGATCAGCTGAAAATTTGCAGCCAAGTGGTGCTTTTCACAAAAATTCTTACGAAATCAAAGCACTGGAGTGCTGGAGGAACGATGTCCTGAACTTATTTTTTGATTTAAGAATATATAATTATGTCAAAATATAAATATTATCTATAAAATAATGTATTAAGCATCAATTAACAGAATTGAAAACATGCATTGTCAAAAACATCGTAGGCCCTTTTTACTCCAACAAGTAATCATTGCAGTTGTCACAGGTTGAGTTGTCTACGGGTTGAGTTGTCCCGTCTCCATTGCAAAATTTGTATGTCATAAGAGTAACCTCCCTTTTCCTGAAGAGTTTCAAGAACGACAACACAAGCCAGCGTTGTATTACATTTAAATGAGATGTTAATGAGTTTCACGCTTGAACTACGCCTCTTTGTCTATGTTGAAAATTGTTGAAGCGTGAAAAGAGTAATCTTATACTTTCTTGTTACCATTGGAACGATGTTAAATAACATCATTCCAAAAAATCTTCGTAAGTCAGGTTCATCTAATTAGCACTTCAAAGTCAGACGGATAATAAGCATAACTATGATATGATATTCAAAAGGTATACGCTATTCTACCCAATTCTGTAATATTTAGAATTGATAAGCCAAAAAATGAGCTTATTATTAAGGTTTCTTGCTTTTGACTTACAAAGATTTTTTTCGTAAGAATTTTTGTGTAAAGCACCACTGAATTTTAAAGAGATGGGTATAACTTACACCAAATATGATGTACTTGATATAACTCTCCTATCTGTGAGAATAAACCAGTGACAGGATTACTTGATTGACGAAATTGTATACCTCTAGACCTATAAATATATGTAGTATCATTTCATTACATTATAATAGACCTAAATTAAAATTAAGTTTGTTTGCCCATTACCGACAGAACCATAAAAATGCCCCCGACTCAAATATTTTCATTCGAAAAATATAAATGGTGTTTTTTTTATTGGTAACAACCATTCATAGTATTACTTTCTGGTAGTTTCTTCATGCTAACAATTCTGCTTTAGAAAAAATAAATATTTTTCCTATCTTCCGACTCAACCCAAAAAGTTAGGGTTGGTAAAGGACAAACAAAGTATTTTTTAGTTTAGGCCTTATTGTTAAATTTTATATCTGTGGGTTACTGTTAAATTTTATTCATTTCTAAGTGGGATTAACATTAACCCACTGATTTAAGTACTCACTAAAGCACTTCTGTACTTTGACAGATAAAAAGTTCTAAGCTATGAAAAAAAAGCTTATTATCATACTTAACCAGACTTTTCAACACATTTTCAGAGGCCTGTGCAATTTGTTGTAATGCACCAAAGTTTATATATTTATGTAATAGTAAGATCTTTGATAATAGGCTACACTGACTAATCAGTACATTTACTAATTCACTAATCATAAGGTGACAGCAATTTCCCAAAAAAGGGTATAATACTAGCGGATATCTAGAATCTTCAACTACTCAAGTATACTAAAACAAGAATTGGCTTTTTTTAACCACTGGACTCAGATCTGTGATAAATCTTGTATTTACAATGATAATTAACTTACCAATTATTAGCCCACTCTATCACAGTACCTGCCTGTAAAATATACAGAAAATTGTCTTTAATATATTAATACACATGTATGATTTCATAATTTTATGCACTTAATAAATGTGATTATTCTAGAGCTCATGACAAGGGCAAAAAGAGGGCAGTGTAAGTCAGAGGAATGATATTTTAAAGTAACTATGTATTTCTGCACAAGGAGGGGAGAAAAAGGGCATAAAGCAGATCCCTACTGTTGAACAATCACTAATAATAATTTCATGGCTATTTTTCTCATCGCAACATAGACACTTGAGTTTAATATGATTCATTACACATTTATGAGCGATACTTCAAATTTTTTTATTTCATGATTTAAGCAGTTTTTATTCAGAAAAGGCAGAAATTCTCCAGTCTTTAAAATCCTGAACTTCAGGATAAGTCTGGTAAACTTTCATCCAAGTATATCATGTATAACATTGTCACACCTCCGACAAATTAGAATTTCTATGGTCGGCTACCTATCTTTAGCCGGCAGCTCGACCTGGTGCGACTTTATAAATATTATGTATGTAAGTTGATTTCTTAAATTTGATGCCGATGAGTTCCACTTTTTTAAGTATGTTGTTGTTGTTGTGGCGCTATATTTAGCACTATTTATATCGATGGCTCGCAGCTTCCAGTTAGTATAAGTAAATAAAAGTTAATAGATCACAAAGATCCTGTAGTAAAGCATGTAATAATTTATTCCGTTGTAACGTATTATAATCACTAAGTCCAACAATTAATAACAATGTCACAAATAGACAATTTTTCACAAAGTTCTTAACAGTAAATTCTACGTAAGTTGACAACAAATGTCTATTCCTATCTTTATACACGAAGTATATTCTTAACATACACAAAGTTATATTCTGTACTTAATTCTAAAGTCCTATATTAATTCTTGATTTGTAAATAATATTTCTTAGTATTTATAAGAAAAGTATGTAAAGGGCTGGGGCAATTATAATTGACCAATGAAAAAGTTGTAAGGGCTTGAAGCCAATAAAAATAAGAAGTCAAAAATATAAGCAATACTTAAGTAATAACTGCCAGCTTTGAGATTCAAACATATGAACTGCATAATAAAACATAATAAATAGTAGAGCAACTTAATCTGGGAAGCCAACAGATGTCAGTCAGGAAATTATCAAACATTTACAAAGAAAGCTTGATTGACATAATCATTATTAATGGTATTGTTTGGAAAGGTGTAAAAATTAAATATTTTATAAACATAAGTGACTTTGGCTTCTAACATATGTTACAAACAATGGCTTGGGGATTAAACATTTTTAATATTTAAAAATCTAAACTTAATTTTACTTAAAATAATAATAAAAATAATATAAATTACATTTCAATGAGTATACGTCGGTCTACTCTGTGATAACATCATGGGCAGATTCAGTGGGGGGTCAGGGGGGTCCGGACCCCCCTGAAATTTCCAAAATGTACTGGTCAAAATGACCCTGTATAAGCCAGTTTTAAGTAGCAAGAAGCAATTTTCTTGTGCTCACCTTTGTGTTAAACATAGATCTAATGATTTTGTAGCTTTTATTAATAATATGTTATTTTGCAAACCCTGTATAGTGTGGAAGTGGTTCGAAAGTTTGGACCCCCCCCCCCCCCCCCCGAAAAAATCCTGGATCTGCCCCTGAAAATTCTGTATGTTGGGCCATACAAACAGGGTTATTTTTCCTGACTAAATGAAAGTACTGCAAAATTTCAATGACATAAAAACAAATATGTCTCAAATAATTTTTATAAAAGATAATACACTCTTTGTCAATGAGCATAAAAGCCGAGTTAAAAATGAAAAAAAAAATCATAGACCACAAATAAGTTCATTTACCTTCTATCAATATACTATATGAGTATAGTTGGGAGATCTCATTCCATAGCATTTAGTAATGCATGAGAGCCACCATTCATTTCATTAATAAATAATTTGAATAAAATATTTTTATTCATTTTAAATGAAATTCAACTCAATTCTACACAGTAAATACAGTATAACCTCCCTTTTTATACAGCCAGTCTCAACAAGCATTTTAAATCTTGTATCATCATAGCATCCAAATCTCAAAGCAACAGCAACATCCCTGTAGCAGCTAATTTAGTAATGACATGATGCAGGTGGTTGTATAGAGGTTATTCTGTATACAGTACAACCTCTCTAGAACAACACCCATTGGGAGGGACTAAATTGTGTTTCTGTTCAGAGATTGTTGCTCTGCATAAAAATATGCCTAAGAAAATATCAAAACTGTTATTGTGCAGAGGATATGTTCTGTAGAGGGCTGCTCAGCAGAGGTTATACTGTAATAAAAACTCTTCTCTTATTTCAATAGATTATATTACCTTTAGTGTATAACTTCTCATTTCATATATATTAGGCCCCTCTCTAGCTTTTAATTCAGGCCAGAAACCAAAACTCAATAAAATTTGATTTTTTCTGGCTCTTAACATCTTATTTCTAGCTTTTCTGAATTCAATGAAATCCTGTAAGCAAAACATGTCATGTTAGTTCAAGCATAATACAAAATCAATAAATTTCATTCAAATAAAAAACTTGATTCATAGATGTATAATTTTACACAAGAATGAGCAGATATACAGGGTTATATTTTATGCATGCATGCAGTATTTACATTAATTATTAAAAATATGAAAATTACAAATAAAATACTACTTAAACAGAGTCAATAAAAATAAATAGCTTGAAACTTTGACTATCAAAACATTGACAGTGTAAAATACATTCATATATTTAAGTTTTTTTCAGTTCATTTAGAGTTGAAAAATGATTAAAAATACACCTTTACCATTAAGTTGAGTAAAATAACGGCAGAGATTTTTTTTTGATATAAATTTGCTGAAGTGCCAGCCTTTGCAATTGTGAATTTGTGATAACCTTCAAAAACTGAGTTTCCAAATTCATAATTCCCCTGTTATTCCATTATCAAGAGGCTCATAGGGAATTGGGTTTTGCCTGTCTTGTCTCTATAAATACAGTCTTTATTAAATTATTATTATCAACTAGAACATTATTTTCATACATTCCTTCAATGCATTATGTGAAAGTTTCCAGGGTACTAATAAGTGACACAAAATTGTTGTAATTTGGTAAAAATGTTGGAACTGTCAAAAAATCACACAACTTAGTACTTAAGCCATCCAAAAACTTATGTACTTGAATGTTTAATTCAAGTTGAAATACACCTTAGAAACATTTCATTTATCTGCTATATAAAATCTCTTATTTTTTAAAGAATATGTTTAAAGAAATAATAAATGAGCATACACGATCTGTTCTGTAAACTTCTGTTGCTTCATTTAATACAGGATAACCACCTTGATACTCCCAAATATGAACTGAAACATAATAAAATACAAATTTTATAGTACATGTTTTATTGTCTATGTATATGTCATGAATTTCAGCTGTTAGAAGATCAAATAATATCATGCAAAATCAGGGTTAGATCATAGATCACGGAGCCTGCATAAAAACATCTTTCAAGCTAATAAAAACAGACAAAATCATAGCAACATGTTATTATCATATCAGTGAACATTACATTATGTTAATCATACATTTGTACTAACAAGAAAAAAAATACTAAATTCCCAATGCAAATCAATGACGATAAAAAATTTTTTTTCAACTTTCAAAACTTTATTTGTAAAGTAGATACAATAGAAAGATGCTGCAGTGTGGATTCTTTTTACTATTTTAATTTACATAACTTTATTTACAAATTCTACACTGTCTAATATCTAATACTTACTGGCTTCATCCTGGTCACCAATCTCTACAGTAAAACTTCCTTTAAGTTCAGCTCCTGTCTTTTTATCATGCATCAAGTTTTGATACACTTCACTGAAAAAAAATATACAACCATACATTGTAGTTGTTATAAAAATATACTTAAAAATCAAGATTTAGTGAAAAAACAAATTTATAATCCTCTGGTATGAAAACAGGCATATTCCAAACATTGAACGGTCGTAACTCATTATAAGAAAAGAGTAAGTAATGACCCTTTTGCGCTGAACCCGCAATGTAGTCTTATTGCAAACCAGAAAGTATTACAGTGTTTTAAATACAAATATATGGGTGAAAGTTTAAAATTTTAAAAATACTGAAAACCTACTTTTAAAGTACTGAAATAAACAAGTTAATATAAATTACATAGGGCAATTTATTCTCAAAATACTGACATCAGTATAAATACTGAAATTTTCACCCATGCAAGCATGTATATTTAAAAGTTGTCAAAAAACAGATTCAGCCAACTCTTTAGAGTACAGAGTTATTTTTTGTTCATTTTATACACAACTTTTTCTACAATTTTTATATTTAAAATTATAATATCTAAAATAACTTACAACTGCTTCAAATAATCTTCCATATATTCTGGCTTTACAGAATGGACTGAAATATCAATAATTATAATATAAATTACTAGATAAGTTAATACTTTGAGGCCCTTCTTCTTCCACAATGACCTTCTATAAAAACGGTACCAGCCGACTAACAGTTACTTTCATTTTTCAAAATGAAAATGCCTTTATCGTAAACGTTCATCTTTCCATAACAGCAAATTTACCATGGTCTTGCTACAGGCAGTTGTAGAGGTTTTCCTGCACAATAAATGTTGCAAAACGCTAAGATAAAATAAGATATTATGAAGTCCAAACTGACTTATTGACCCTTCTGACTTATGTGATTTCCAGGTCATATTTTAGTTTTAACCTTAATATCATATATACTCAAATATTTAGATTGTAACTACTATACATGTAATCAAATTGTAGCAAGAAATAAGAAAATAAAGCACATATATTATTTATTTGACACAATTTTCAAGTACTCAAATCATACATAATATACATAGTTATATAATAAGGGGCAACATTATCAACTAGTCTTACTTTGTGAAATAAGTAATTTTCAAAAGCCCAAAATTAATACAGATTCATTCAAGCTTTGAGCAAGTGAGTCATTGCAATGACTTGACGTCAAGTTTAACATAAACCATACCAACACAATTTTGAGACTAGCTGGTCATACATAATTATAATAGTATCAATGTACTACACAAGAGAATGATAATAAATCAGTAAACAAGAAATATGTATACTTACACATAACTTCATACAACACTTCTTTACTAGACAAAGATTTAGCATGAGACTCTTTACTAGGAGCTATAGTACGAACATTGAGCAATTTATGAAACCATTTTTTCTGTGTAGGTAGATCTCCTCCCGCTCCTTCTAATGGTACCTCTCCATCTTTCTTTTCCTCAGCTTTTAACAACAATGATGTGCTTATGGCCCTACTGAAAACATGATGAAATTACCAAATGTAAAAATCTTGGGATACATATATAATAAAAAAAATTAATATTGTGAAGATGTAAAGCTCCTGATTTTTGGTAAACCATATGTTACACTCATTTAATCAGCTAACCAAAGCAATACTAGAAAGAGCAAGATAAAAGAAGTCTGTCAATTTGTTTCAAGTTGTTTTTACCATTAATTAAATAAATAATAGCATCAGTCTACTAAACTACATGTACATTGTAGTCTGAATCAGCTAGTTTCAGTGAAGACATGCAAAACATTCATTCAGAAAACTTCAATACACCAACTCAAGAAAACAAGCTGAACACACATTTTAGTTCAACATTCCTAATTTTTGAGTGGTTATTTCTTTTTTACAAGTAATGCATTTTTAAAAGTATTAAAAACTCAACCCTAGTGTGATTTTTCCTTTTTTATCTTTTATTGATATAACACTTGAATTATAATACTGACAAAATAAATCATAACATCAAAAGCTTCAGGGAGTAAGGTCTCAATAAATTTACAATAGAACTTCATATTCAATGCATCTGTTTGTTTAATCAGAACATCAAACATTCTGGGCACATAATTTATAGATACTCCATAAATTAAAATTATGAGTCTGTAACTTTCATGTTAATTGCTTTGCCTATGAAATATTTTCACGTCATAAATTCAAAATATTATTTGAGCAACTTCAATATTTTTCTCTTAAGAAACACTATCCAAATTGGCATGTTTGCCGATAAGGAACAGGACTACAGGTACATAGTGATAATAAATTGGGCACAATAAATGTTGATTTAATGTCCTAAACTCCTTCAACTTAAGTATTTATCAAGACATTCTGGAGAGAAATTCAAACCCTATTGTCTTTTTTAAAACTTGAACTAAGAATCTGCCTTAACTTTCTAGTACAGTAACCCAATTCATTATGATCTAGTACAGTTCAGGAAAAAATCATCAAATAGCCCTACAATAATGAAATAACTACTTATCACTTCCCTTAATCAATTTTCACCAAACCTTGGGATTGTGCTCGTGGGTTAAGGTGATGACTGCAAACTGCATGCATTTGCAACAAGTGCAATGAATGTTTCTGCTGACCGGGGCTGACCCACAAATAATTTTTTACTAGTTACATTACAAGTACCCAGTTCAAAGACTTGAAGATTACTTTTTTAACTAGGTTGCCAGAATGGACAACCAGCTATATTTTTTATTTGCCCGCACCATATCTTTAATAGCAGTAACAGGTTGCTCAAACCCCAATACAGGTCGTCAGGGCAATAGGAAGACATTTAATGTCAAGCCCTGCTTACAGTTAATGACTAGAGCAAAGACCATTTAACAGACAAAAGATTGACAACAGTTTCAGAATTCAAAATTTATTATAGAAATTTTAAAAACTTATTATAGCTGAAGAGCATAAAATAGGGACTAAATCTGATTGTTCTAAAAACTAACATTTATTTTGACACCTTTATTTTTCTATGCGGTATAATATTTTATGGTTTCCAATATTAACATCAACAATTGTATCAAAAAGGAAAAAATGTATGCTTTTCCTCCTAGACCTTCCTGGGCTCATGTCGCAAATTCACAAAACGGCCAAGCAACCAGAATTTCAGATGACTATGTAGTCACTTCCAACAGCCTTGCTGTTGGGTTAACCCTTTAGCGACGCGGTCGAGTGTCTCGCCTACCACCAGGGACAGCCAGGTTCCAGTTCCAGTCAGAGCATACGGTTTTTCTTCCCCCAATTTACTTTAATAGTGTCAGATGTGTTTGACAAACTGTTAGGCCTCAGCATGGTTCATTTACTGAGAGCCAGGCCAGCACTCTGGAAAGTAAGGAGGGGGAAGAGTGTGGTGATCTTAGGTGAATATGTAGTCACTTCAAACAGTCTTGCTGTTGGGTTTACCTTAAGGGACGCGGTTGAGTGTCTTGCCTACCATCTGGGAGAACCAGGTTCAATTCCCAGTCAGGGCGTATGGTAGTCCTAAATATAAGACCCTACATAACTATTTTATCATACGGACGTTCTTCTGTTATGTAGGGTCTTAACAGATTGCTTTAAAAACGCACAGAAACAGAAAAATGTCCAAATGATAAAAAAGTTACATAGGGTCTTATATTTAGGACTAGGCGTATGGTTTTTATTAGAACCTAATTTACTTTAATTCAATGAAAGTAATTTTCCATTCCTGATAATAAACCAATATATTACAGATATTTACAAATGGTAAGTTACTGCGATTATACTTCAACTTCATGCGTGCATTCTCATTCAGTACCCAATAATCAGTTTTGTTTATTTTCTTACCCCACCCACATTAAAAGACAAGCAAGAAGTATTCAGCGTAGAGGACAGATAAGGACATGCTTTTTGATGCACGATTACAAGCGTGTCAGTCAGAATTTTCACCTTAAATCAATAAAATTATTAATTATAAACATTCACCTACCTCGAATTTTCCGAAAGCCATGTTGTTTGTTTGCAGTTACGGAAAATACTTCCAATAACTTTCCTACTAAGCGAAACAGCAGCCATCTTTATAACTGTAATCTCGACGCAAAGCGAAGAAAAACTTTAATATTTTTACGACCATAGATTTTTCTTTAAATACTGTATTATTATAGATATAAAAATTAAATCGTTATTTTTCTATTTAGATTCATGTTCTGGCGTTTTTAAGTATATTTATCAAAAACTTACTTTGGCATCGCTTAGCAACAACGGACGGTAGTTTACAAATGGCGGACATGGTACATTGAATGAACATAAATGAACTTGCTATCCTAATTTTTGATTTTTGATTTTCTTTCCTTTTGTGTATTTGTTTACGAAATAACATAAAGATGGCGATCAGTTTGGAAGATTATTTTAGAACAACTTTTGAGGATAAACTCCTCGTGTAAGTAGAAATTTAATATTGAAAAGTTTGTTTTGATTATTAAATCAAGGACCCTACATAAACATATGGTCAATGGATTAATTGACCTTTGATCAATTGTCTTCTTCAACTTCTATGCCATACTTATCTGGGCTAGAATGCACTTTACCGGTACGCACCTACTGCGCATGTGTCATTTTGCATTCTTTATTGAGTCGGTACTGACGGTGAATGTTAAAAGCGGGGGTTCGGGGGCAGCAGCCCCTGATAAAAGACAGAAAATATCATGAAATTAAAATAAAATCACTTACCTTTCTATTCAAACAGGGTTAGGGTTAGGGTTATATTTCTACTTCCGCTGAATTACTACGTACCGGTAAAGTGCAGTAGCCCCCTTATCTGAAGATACACAACACAGACTAAGTCGTTGAGCTGCATGTGAAAGATATGCTTATTAAAATGGGGCTTGGAAGCCTCGACTATGTTATGTGTAGCATCACTCAGGTATTCAATAACAAAAACTTGGAAATTAAATGGTGAACCAGTGGTGCTGCAGCCAGTCTTCTTAACTTGGTGATGTAGTATAGAATGCAGATTTGAAGCTGACAAGGCTGTCCATGAGCTTATTTCTATTAGTTTACATAAATTAGGGATAGAATATAGTTTAGCGGACCCCACTATTGCGCATACTCGGACGTTGCATTGTTTACAAATTTTGGACGCCATTTTGTTTTTACTGACACAGTTTTTTATTCATTTCTTAAATGAATTATTTTCAATAACTATTTTATAATCAGGGCTCGACATTAAGGCGCAGCCGACAGACATTCACTGGTTCAAGTTAGGTCCGGTCTGGTGGAGTTATCTCGTAGGTAGCCCGACCGGGCTACTTAATTTTGATCAAAACTTTAATTACCACAAAAAATCAATCCGATTTCTGTTAACCAATCTCAAATTTAAGGCTACAAAAACTTGTTTGCGCTTTATTTACGAGTATCCTAATGCATTTGAAAGTAATCTGGTGAGTATGTGTGTGTTAAATCGAGCCGTCTTGAGGCGTACTAGTCCGGGGATTTCCTACACGTTCGATAAAATACGTAAATTCAGTGAAAGTAGGGGTTTTTTTTCTTTAGAAAAATATGAACGGCAAGATTAATGTTAAAACTTTCTCGAAATAAAATGATAAATTAGCGGGCGTCAAAATGTATTTTAATAAAGAACATTCAATTTCCCGCGATCCCCGATATTTTTTATTACCGGCCGTTTTTAGCGTACTAAGTCAGCAAAAAAATTGGGTCACGCTTGTTTGAAGTTTTAATTCTACATGTAATTAACAATTAAATTAAAGTGGACTCTTTGATAACACAATGCGACATTGCAATTATGGCATTGTTACGCTATCAAACATCGACTAAGTGTTAAAAATACCTACACACATCTTATCTTAAATTGTTTACACCAATATCCGTTTAATATTGCCAACGCACGCTCATCGCCAAACAAAGGATTAATATTGATTTAATTGCTGCAAACAAATGTAGACTCCCCGGGGAACATGACATTGAGTTACGTACATTAAGGCAAAGAAATTAATATGACATACACCATATACACATTGCATAATTATACTAACACGATCAACTTATTTTGGAAAATAAAGACTGTCGGCAATGTAATGTTATAGCCGATTATGCGACACATTTGCTCGGCGATTGAAACTATGCACATCTATTTATAACTTTCACGGTGTTTTAAAAGATAGTTTTATTTTTAACAAAAAATGAAAAGTGACTTGTCCGGACCTTGGAAAATTCGATACGACTCGGAAAAATCGGATAGTTGATTTCGTAACCCCCGATATTTTATTGAAGAAATCAAAATATACATTCATTTTAATTTTTTTATTAGGTTCTTCATGCATATTTATGCATGGTAGTAATATTTTACCACAATAAATAATATGACTGCTATGAAATGAGACGTATTGTCAATTTAGTCGGTAATAATTGAGACAGGAAAAATTGGAATGGTCAGGGCAAGGACCCTATAAATAAGGTCCTTGGTCAGGGCTAGTGAAAAAATGGTCAGGGCTAGTGGATTTGGGCATTTACTAGCCCGACCGGGCTAGTAAAAAAATAAGTTAATGTAGAGGCCTGATAATGCTTTTTTGTTATCTATTTTTATTATCAGGGGGTGTGGGGGCGGCAGCCCCCATTATAACAGAAAATTAGCGTCATTTACCTTCGCGCATCTGCTCATAGAAACAGCATGCTGCGCACGCATATTTATATTTAATTCCGGGGTCCGCTAAACTAGAAGTGTTCCTTAATTAGATTGAAAGGAAAGGTATTGAATTACAAGCTGAAGCCAAGAAAACAGTAAATTACTTACTTACAGACTTGGGTAGGAAGATTGTGAATCAAGAGGAATTTGTGATACTAAGATAACCATGACACTAAGATAAGCATGTCGCGCCTAATCATCAAAATATGGGCTTAGTTTGCAGAATTGTTGGTGCTTATTCAGTTATTTGGTTTTCTATGGTTGAATTGTTTACTTTTCTGAACATGAGTTATTCACAACAACATTTGATTAATCCCTGAGAGAGTAGCCCCCAAAAGGATGGCAAATACAAATACATGTATACAAATGAAAATTGCATATGTTTCGTGGCACCATAACTTAGCTCAATTACTAATATTGCAAGTAACTAACTCAAATAATCTGTAGCCCATTTGATTCAAATAAATAATGATGATGATGGTTATTATTTATTTTAGTAAGATGCCAGAACGTGAGGATGATCATCTTACACCAGCCACACGTTTACTGGAGAAACGCAGAGAAATGGCAGAAGTTGAACAAGCTCTTGCTGCACAAAAAGAGGTAAGATAGCTTATTTCTGTAATGTAATGTATGAACATCAAATATTTTCAGAAGTATATCATACACTTATCTTGAGATAACTGGACAAAATGTTCATTAAAAGAAAGTTGAAACTTTAAGTCAGCTGTTGTTTTTACATCATTTTACCTCATGAAGCATTAACCTGGACTAATTTCCATTGTTCTGCTTTTATTTAAAATTAAATTAACATTGGATTTTTTTTTCATTAAAAATGTTATACATAATACAGTGATATTCCTTATTTTATTTAATCATACTTTGTTACGGTGTCTTGAGCTTTTGGTCAATATTTTCATTTGATTATGTAATTTTGATAAAATCATAATATGTATGATGATTTAAAACTTTTCTTAAATGTTTAATTTACATCCATTCATCTGTAACTGTTTTTAATGTTATTTCAGGAATTTCAAATGAAAATGGAAAGTTTACAACAAAGAAGAGAAGAATTAGAAAGAAAAGAGTATCAGTTGAAAAAATCACTTCTACAGTTTGATAAATTCTTAAAGGTAAGATATTTCTTCTACAATTTATGTCCTTATTTATCTATTTATGTCTATATCTGTTTTATAAAGATTTTGTGTATGAATTATGTTTTGGCATCAAAAAAGACTTGTATTTTTATTTTTCAGTAATCATTTTAAATGTAGCATTCCCCTATACAAATCACAGCAAGAGATAATATATTTTGAAACTGATGTAAATGTTTGTTTTTTATCTTGGTATTTTATTCATCATGCAATGTTAATCATTTGGCATGAATAAGGTTCATAAAAAATTGCCTTTATTAAATTTAAGTCCTAACTTTAATGAGAGTAAATTTCAAATCAAAGGGAGGTAAAAACTTTAAAGTTTTTCTAATGATTAAATAACTTGTACAATAACATTTAATGATTTTCAGGACAATGACTCAAAGAAAGCAAGAGCTGTAAAGAAAGCCAATGATGAGAGAGAAATGAAAAGACAGAAAGAAAAAGAAATAGAGAAGTAAGTTCTTACCAGTTTACATATTTGAGTAAAAGAAATTTTAGTAGATAATTGCTGATTTTATCTTACTATGAAAAGTCTAACAGGTACTCCATGATTTGACATGCACCTTGAATTTATACCATTTTCCTAATTCATCATTCTGTGCAGTTTTTGGATTTCATTGCCATTTGTATATGTCACTTTTTCTGTAATACATGTACATATAATGCTGTTAAAGATTGTGGTTTTTATTTGATTTGAGAAATATAATAATGTTATATAATTGCATTTTCATATGTTATATTAGCCCATTTTTTCCCTCAAATTTGTAACTGACAACAAACTTATGGTAAACATGATTTTGCATATAATTTTTATTTTCTACTTGTAGATTGAAAGAGGAAACTAGTGATTTAGTGAAAAACAAAGAAAAATTGCAGAGAAAACTTGAGAATTATTCTGTGTATCATAAATATATGGAGAAGGCTTTAGAAAGAGGTGAAGAATTCCATGAAATGAGAGATGTTATAGCAAGATATGACACATTAACAGCAACACATGAGGTGCGTATTGTTTGATTGGTGTGTTTTTGTTCTTAGCTCTCTATTCGACAGACAGAGGCATAAGACAATGATAGCACACCTGTAACCATTGATCTTGGAATGCACCAGTACTTTATCTGCATAATACATTCATACTTAATGGAACTACCTAATTTCTTATATGAAGAGACATATAGCTGGTCCTTGAACCTATTCCCCACTATAAGTTAGAGGTTACAGTGATTCTACATCAGTGAATCAGCCATAGGTAAATTAGACAGTATTTAAACTACATGTAAGTGCATTGCTCATACACTTTAAACACAAAATGTACAGCAATTTTTGTTAAACGATACCTACGTTGCCTATTACATTGTATTTTCATGAATTATAATAATTAGAATGAAAAATAAGCTTTATTTAATATGCTTTCAAAAACTTTATAGTATGTTAATGTATTTTTAACTTTATATATTTCATCATTTCAGGATCTTTTAAAAAATGATCAGAAAAATCAAGAAATTATTGAAAAACACAGACAACAGTTAATGAAATATATAGAGGTATGTCTTAGATAAACTAATAACTAAAGATTAAAAACAATTTATGAAATGTTGATACTATTGATAGTGTTTTGTCCAGAAAAAAAACTGTACATTAACTGTTTGACACAAAGGTCATCAGTCTATATGTAAAAAAACTAGTGCACCTTTTCAGAAAAATTCATTAATTTGCATTTTGAAGTCAGAAGGATGATAAACATTATTATGATATGATATTGAAAAGGTATACAATGTTTTACATAATTCGATAATATTTGGAATTGATAGGCCCCAAAATGACCGTTTTATTATTGTTTCTTGCTTTTGACTTACGAAGATTTTTATCGTAAGAATTTTTGTGAAAAGCAAAACTTTTTTGTTTTTTATCTGTATTTTCAAAAGTTTAACATATAAATAAGTTTGTTGTGCTATAAAAGTGTTATTGAACACTGCTTGCAAATACAATGTATACTAAAATTTTCAGTTATGATCTCTTTATGTATATACATGTATAGAAATCTCCTGGTCATAAAAGTACATATATAATTGTGAGTTATCAACATGTTACACATTGTTCTCTCTAGGAAAAAGACAATGAAATATTATCATATAATAATCAATTGTCAACATTACAAACAAGATTAGATGAATCGCAGAGTGAAGCAGTCAAGTGGGAATCACAATGGACACATATTAAAAATACAGCTGCCAAGAAAACATTGGAACTGGGAAGAATCAAAATGTTAGTTAATTATTATAATAAATATAATGAAAATTTACACTTTTTTCTAGTAGCATTGTTATTGTACATTGTTGTAAAAAAAGTTGCATGCCAAAATATTTTATACAAAAAATACTGAAGAAGGATTTCAGATTTATTTATGAATTTCTAAAGCTTTGTTTGTAAAAATATTAAATCTCTGCAGTATGATACAATGTACATTATAAGCTATAGGGAATTTAACCCAGACAAAGCCTCCTGAACTTTGATTTATAACTTAATATGTAACTCTCTATTGGATGTATTGTATGTATGTATTTGTCGTTTATTTCATTTGCAAAAATAGCTTAAGCCTATGTTTAGTGTTTTTCCAATAATATTGTTTTCTGTTTGTTTGCATTGTAAGCAGCAACTTGTTTCTAGATGTTTACATGCATGCATTCAAAGTTAATAAAATATTTTTTTTCTATTTGAATTGACAATCACATACAGTATCAAGTTTAAAAACAATCAAAATATTGTCACTTGTCACAAGACATTGTTTAGATATTATTTTACATTGTATATATTGCTATTTCAGGGCTACTCACAATTTGTATCAACTTGTTAAACGTCATCAGAAACAAGCAGCCCAAGCTGAAGAAACACCAGATCAATTAAACCAGGTATACTTTTCTAGCTTTAACACATTTCATCTCATCTTTACTGTCTTTCTTTCTATCATTCCATCTTTTCTGTCTGTAAAAATATGTCTGTGTGGGGCGAATTGTCTGTTTGTGCATACAACAAGTCAGTTATAATAAGTAACTGTTTAAGTGTCTGGTCAGAAGGATCCATTTATGTGTCTGGTACTTTTCAATGAAGTTTGGATTGCTTTATTAGTTTAAAGTGTCAGCGCATTTGAAATATTAGCATTTGGATTTCTGTAAAAACCTGGTATGTCTGTAAAGCTAATTGCATGATACTGTTAGCAAAACAAAAAGTTGGTTATTCAATATAGTAATTCGTACTTAAATCTTTAATGCCTAAGTTGTTAAGGACTGACATGAGTTATACATGTTCAAGTATTCACCAAATTTGCCAAAACTTTTAAGTGTATACTCTTGAAGTCTCATGCCCTAGTCCCTAGCCCCCATTGTTGAGTCTAATGGTCGAAGCTATATCAATGAAAAACTGTCCATCTCTGCTATCATTCTCACTGTTACTGTCTACCTTTTCATCTATCTTTTTCTGCTACATTCATTCTTTCATATTAAAAGAATAAAACAACTTTTTGGATTAATAATGTAACATGAAGCCATAACTTGGTACTTTCATTATCACTACCATCATCATCATAATCATTGTGATTGTCATCATCAGCATTATCATTATCACCATCATCAATGTCATTCATGTCTGTGATGTTGTACACAAACACCATGTTCTGTGTGCTTGCATGAAATGCAAGGCTTTATTAAACTAGTTGGTAGACAAAGCTTGGTTATGGGCATGATTAAAATTACATCATTCTGTTGAGCCATGTCATTTTATGTGTTTTAATGCTGAGCATGGCTTTGGATACATAGAAGGCAATCATTAAATAAAGCCATTGTACACAAGCATGATACTTGCTGCTTGTAATGACACATTTACCTGTAGATCAGAAAAGTGTAATGTCAATAGACTATATCTGGAATTCAAATATTTGGGGTTTTCCCTGTGGTACAAACAAACTTTCATCATTACAATGAAAACATGTCATGATGTGTTCATAGAACAAATCCATATTTCATGCTTTTCAACAATAATGCGTAGAAAACTTTGTTTGTACCGCCTGTGCACGGATGGAAAAACCTATATAATGGAGTTCCCAATAAGGTCTATTGTTTCACCATTTTGTAACAGTATTGTATGGATGTAATGACCATATTGTAATGATGTTTATAAATGATGTGAAATAATTCTAATACAAATGTTGAGATTTTTCAGGTACATTGTAATGTTGATGTCTACTTTTATCTTAACATTTCTGGTCCTCTAGCTAGAATTATGTATTCACTGTATATTCCTTAGCTTTCACTATACATTTAGATAATTATATAAATACAAAAACTTCAATTTTGTAGCAATTAATTTCTAATCTCACGTAAAGAGTTTGTTTCATTATTTCTCTATTTATTTGGCACTGCTGAGTAGAGTAGCCAGCATTATTTTATGGAATGAAATAATATATCAATGTTTTTGAATAGATACATGTACTATCAAAATATTGTACTGAAATCCACAGAATTGCCTGAATGACTTCAAGCTCATTATGTGAAAAATTTAACCACATGAACTTGATCTAAATTTTCCAATCTGCGGAAAAATCTGGCTTTAATGTGGTTTTCACATTAGATTTCTTGTCTATACTAGCCTACGGCAACCAATGGTTGGTTAAGTTAATGTCATTCTCTTATGCCTCTTACTCTTATGAAGGGGGGGGGCAAAAGAAACCAAACAAAGCCGGAATAGGTATCTTAAAATATTTAATATATACTATATGTATATCCAATCAGAGCTTGAATCGAAATGTTCGAAAATTTAATTTCTGTGTTGAAGTTTTTGTATTTTTAAATTTTAAATGTGCTTATGTTTTATATCCTGTACCAACGTTTTGTTGTAGAGTTTATCCTTGCTTATATCTGCTACGTTTTAGCTTAACTAACTGTGTATTGCTGCTAGTATGAAACATTTATTTGTACCTTTCCCTATCACTGGTAACTAACTGTATTACATGTATAATTATTACTAGTTTAAAGTTAGAAAATGATTCTATTGTAAAAAAGAAAATGATTCTATTGTAAAAAAAACGAGCTATTACAGCTTTCATTACTTGTCACAAAATTATTTTTTTGAGTCATGAAAACAATGAGCAATGGTTTTGAAATGTGAAAAAGTTTATTAAAAATGACTTCATTACTGCATAAACAAAGACATGCTCTGTTTTATAACAAAAATGGAAAAACATGTGATTTTGGATCCAAGTTAATTTTTTGCTTACTGTTTATTTTTGAAGTTTATTGTAGTCAACTGGAACCTCACTGAATTATTTTCTTGCTTTTAAGAAATTTTCACTGGTCCCTTGGTTTGATACACACTTTAAGATATTGTTTGCTTAGCTTACCCATTTTCAACAAGCCCTCTTTTGTGTTTTGGCCGAAAAATTATTCATTCACCTTATTTAAATAAACTGGTAAATACATTTACTTCAGATGTTATAAAACTTGAGAACAGTACCTCATGTTCAAAACTCAATTTCCTTCTCACAGAAAACATAGTTTATCAGTTTTGAACATTGAGATTTGAACTTGGAGAGAACTTTGATCTCAGTTTCAAGTTTTAACATTTGTGCCATAGGCAATTTTTTCTCTTGTGTCAAACCTATGTTTTTTTATTATTACAACACTATAGTAAAAATCATGTACCTTTATTTTATACATTTGAGTGTATAGGTAGTATCCAAGTCACATTTATATCTATTAATTTAGTTTCAATAATGGAATACTTGTTACATAATTTAGATGAGACACCTAACTATTGTCATATAAGTAATTTGTTTAGTTGTTTTTAGTTTTGGGGATTTTGGATTCATCTGATTTAATTAGTCTGGTGAAGCACTAGTAGCAGTTGGTAGCGCGCCGGGATTTAGGATCTCATGCCTGAGGGGGTGTAGGTTCGAATCCCACCCAGGGAGGTTATACCCTTCCATGAAAATTTGACAATAATGTTGATTTTCCTCCATTGATTAGATAATATGGAGAAGTTTCCAGTCTTGTGGAAGGGTAGGTGAGTACTGGTTATAGACAATGGTCCAGGAAAGCTAGGTTAGGTGCGCTGGACACCGTAAAATGACCTAAATTGTGTTGACACTTCGCTAAATCTAGGAAAAAAAAGAAGCACTAGTAGTTATTGTTCTGTTAGAATATCAAAGTTATGGTTATCTTTTAACAATTTCAAAGCACCTACAGAGAATAGGCAGCCGGCTTGGTCCCTATCCATCTAAGATTTTGTATTTATACATTAATTTTGTAAAAAAAATGATTGAATAAGGACCATATTTTGGCCACCTATGGTACACCCTTAATTATTTAGAAATATTTATTATATTTAGATTCACTTATGTCAAAGATTACCTATATCTTGACTAAGTTCGTATTTCCTTATTAGGTTCTTTTTATCTTCACTTTTATTTTATACTGCTAAATATAGTAATCTGCACTTAGCCTGAACCCCTTTTTTGTTCCACTTTTTCCTTGTTGACTTCTACCATGCTTCACCTTTACATAGATTCTAGATTTATTGAAGGTACTGAACCAAATTTCCTTTTAAACTGAGTTTTACTATCACATTCACGGTGATTTTTTGTTGTCTTATAATGGGGCCAAAATTAGACCTTTTCCATTTGGAAAAATTACTTAGATGATTTCTGTTCATGTAATTTATGTGTTTCCACTTGAAATAAAGTTTTGTATCTTCTTGTATCAAGGATGTCTTCTGTGGGTCATTTGATTATGTTTTGTAATAGTTTTGAATTATATATCTATACAATTGAAGCCTATTGTGGTAAATTGAAAGAAATTTGAATTAAAGGACAAGCATGGTAAAGGTCAATAAAGATAGCTTACACCCTAGCTAGCATGCTACATGTATATAGTTACATATTATATCACTTCCTGTAGATATTACCCCCTCCCACCCTTTATATTATCACTAAACATATTGCTGACACTGATGGCTGTGCAGTATTGTTAAGGTTAGTATCTTAAGATTATAGTTTTTTTTTAATGGCTTATGTATCCATTAGTTTATTTCTTATGGTGTTATGTATGGCTTACAAGCAGGAGTATGGAACAATGTAAAGTGAACCCTTGTCTCAATTATAAGTAATGTAGGTATACATGTATAATCTGGGTTTTTTTCTCAACTGTCTAAGTCTTTATAATTTCATGTTGACTGGATTAAATTTTCTCTTATACAAAAACAAAGGCAGTCAACAAATTTCTAGAATGGGCAACCAAAAATTTCTCTGGGCGATCAAATTTCTACAAACAAGATATAGCGTTAGCTGCTAAAATTACCTGTTTGGGCTACCACTTTCATAACCTAATTTCATGGCAAGCTAAGAACTGCAAAGAACTGCTAAGATATTTATTATAACATAACTCAACGCCTCGCCTGCTAACTAACTTTTATTGTACAAACACATTTATCTGGTCAACTTATGTGAATCAACACAGCGGTGGATACTGTGCTCAGGCCCTCTGCCTGGATAGACTGATGCATAGAAAGGAAGTTTGGCTTATATAGTGATCATGCAGCTGCCAGAGCCCTGGATCACGTGATGGTCAGCTGGAATAACATTAACCAGATGGTCAGTGATTACATGACCATCTGCCCATATATAGAAAACTCACACACTATTACCACCTGCTCATATAAATGAGCTAGTATTTACTATTGAAAACTCATACAATTATTTATTTCCATTGTTAACTTGTAACAGATGGCTATTGATTACATGGTCATCTGTCCAGACAATTGAGTTACTCATTATCTGAAACCTATACAATATTTGGTTACAGTGAATGATCAGTATCACTGTCCAGACAAATGAGTTACTAATTATTAGAAACCTATATCATATTAATTTACAGCCAATAATCAGTGATAATATTACATTTATCAAATCTACCAAATCTGAGATGATCTTAAAACTTGCTATCGTAATATGATGATTGTTTGTTGACAAACATTTTAACACCATAGTCACTGTGAAGTTAATCATGATTTGACAGTTGAGAAAAACAAACAATGGTATACATTGTTGTATGACAAGAAGGGGTTTTAACTTGAAACATTGCTCCATCATCCTATGGAAGTAACCATTACATGAATATAGTGGCGTTTATCTTCTAGAGGCCTATCTACATGCAATATGACTGAGAATATAATTGACTCAATATTATAGATGGAACTTGAATTGTAGGCAACTACATGTATATCATTAATATACATTTAACTTATTCAAAAATCAATTTTATAGTCAATAAGCAATTTTGAGTCAATGATGCTGTCAGTAATATTGTACAAGGATAGGCTACTTTAATGATTTATTAAGCTAGTAATGTTTGAAATGATTATGGTATTACTAAATTTACAAATAGGATTGAAAAAAAAGTGTGTGATGAAAAGAGAAATGGTGTTTGTTTTGTAACTGTAATTTAGCTGCAGTTAAACAAAATGACTCAATATATAAGTGTTTAATTCATATAAACAATTACTTTTTCTAAGACTTTAATGTTGAAATGTAAGATTTTAAAATAAGCAATTACTGTTCAAATTTACAATTGCAGTTTACTATGTATTGTTCAACTATTGTGAAATGTTGTTTTTATGTTAGTCTAATATATAACTACAATATACATGAATTTATAGTTTACAAAATAATGCATGTGATTACTGTAGATACAGGTAGTAAATAGTTAAGCTAATAGTAATACTTGGCTTTGGGCTTTACTTTCAAATAAATGTTTGTTGTATGTGTTGCATGTATATCATCAGTGAATTGTCTAAGAAACAAACTAAATATGATAAGTATAATGTGGCTAATAACCTGAATTTTTCTAGTGAAATTTTTGCTGCCAAAAATGCATAAACATACTAAAACAAGGTTTCTGTACAGGCCAAAGATTTAAGCATTGATTTATTATTCACTAGGTGTTATGGAACTTAGATTATCTAAACAATAAATGAAATAAAAACAATAAATTTGTCGGCAGTGGAAATCGAAAGGATTTATGTCACGTGACTTTTGCCCATTGCAATCAAAATCTACCCACCACAATATCACGGCGTTGAGACGCCATGAAATCAATATGTATATACAAAGTGCATCTAGATTGTGATATTTGTCATCATAGCCAGGGGAGTTAACTCTCAGTTTTTTAAAAATCTAATATATTAATGATCAACTCCCTTTGATTCATGTAGACAGTAGCCTGTTCAATAAGGGACTTTAGTCAGTTATTTCCCCTTGTATACTCTTCAAATAGGTAGGTCCTATTAGTTAGATTACTCGGATTTTGCTCTTACTTTTTAATGTAAATTTGCCAAAATTAATCTTAAATAACTTTTTTGTAAATCTTGTTTGAAATTCAAGCCAAGCCTTTTTAGGGTAAAGAACTATCTAAATTTGATCACCTCTGTAAATATCTTAATTAACAAAAAATATATTTGATGAAATAGTTTGTCATCCTTACATAGGAATTCAATGATAAAATCCGAGGATTCCAACTGTTAGGACCTACTTACCAATTGGATTGCTTCAGATTTTATCAGGGAAAGATAACTGACTAAAGTCCCTAATTACCCTAAACGTTTCAAAACGTTCCGTAACGTACACTCCTCGGCTATTCGCTGCAAATTATCTAATCTAAAAAACAAATATACGATCGTTAAGGCAATGAGTGACGTTTCAAAATTTTATAAAATCGAGACATCACTCATTGCCTAAACGATGGTAAATTTGTTTACTTCAACACTGGTAGTTTCAAAATAGCGTCTATTTTTAATATGTCCAAGATTATTCGCAGCGAATGGCCAAGGAGTTTTGAATGTATGGTTACGGAACGTTTTGGAACATTTAAAGTAATTGAACAGGCTACAGTTATGTTATCTCATTCAATATGTTTCCATGATGATATTGTTCTGACACGTTTGTACACCTCTATATTTCAGGTCCAGATGTTTTTAGAGGACCTCAACGATATTGTACGAGAATTGAAGAGACAAGATACAACCTTTACATCTGTCGGCATTACATCGTCCAGCTAACATCACTTCTTTATGTAGACAGTCTGAGAAAATCTCAATATTTCTATACAAAATATTAGGATGAATTTTTACTATAAATTTTTTACATTTACTTAAATAAAATGACAAAATAATGTACATTCCTTTGTCTAAATTTTATTGATTTGGTTGTTACCATGGAATTGTAACCATTTTCTATTCTCTGAAGCTCATGGTTTATTAACCTTTTAAGTTTTAAACCCAGAGCTTTATCATGAGTATTGACATAGACTAGAATAGACAAAATTATTAATGGAGCTAAATCAAATATTGATAAGAATTTGATATCATAGTAAGTTGACCAAATCATCTCTTAGATCTACACCCATCAAAAAAGCAACTATATGTATGTACAATGTAGTTAGTTCAAAATATCCAATTGTTACTTACTGTCATGTAATAGCAAGTTGAAATGACACCAGCTATACATGCCTTAGCTATTATGGAAAGTATAAACTATATTGCTTTGCATAATGCAAAATATTGCTTTGAAATGTCACAAATAACACAGGATTTATGTTCCAATCTGATCCAATCTCGAGCAAAATTGGAAAGACATATTTCTGTATGGCTAATCCACTAATGTAAATATAATACATGTTTGTGGCTGACATTTTCGTACCCAGAGTCTAGTAGGATTCTCGATAGATCAAGAATCTTGATAACCTCGGGGGTACGAGAATGGTGGCTAGTCTTTTCCCACACCCTCTACACATTTTACATGGTAATTCAGTCACATGCTTCAAAATCAATACTTGAACTGTATCCTACATGTTCTTTAATTATAATTATTGCAGATTCAGATGTTTATTCAGGATTTAACGACAATAACCAATGAAATCAAGAGAATGGAATTAACTGGAACATCTATCATCCCACCATCCTCTAGTTAAAATGGCCGCCTAGTTTTGATTGGTTAAAATTTCAAATAGTATTATTTTGATTGGTTGTTGGTATATTTTAATGCTTCCTATGATATTATTGACCAATCTGATATCAATTCGTATTAAATGTTAACATTGAACAGGCCTTTTTTATTATTTTGATATGCCTGTACATTTAATGGCCATGTGAATGCAAAGACTAGTGGTAAATGTAACATGCTTAAAATGGTAGATTTATGGTTACTGGTTTATAACCCTCAGTTTGTTTACTCTTTTTATTAAATTGAAAGGGCCTTTTCCAAAATACGAATATCTCTACTATCCAATGGCGTAAAATCAAAATTAGTATGAAAGGCATCATATACAAGATTAAAAAAAACTGTCAATAAGATCTTAGTACTAAAGGGTAATTAATAGCCTGTTCAATGTAATTGTATAGTACAAGTTGTGAAATGTATTTAAAACTGTACAATGTCATATCTGTGCATTTATACTAATAGTCATTTATTCATGTTTGTTGTCTTATGATTGAACTATCAAACTGTTCCATTGCTGCCAGTTTATGTTTTATTGTCTTTAAAAATCATGTTGAAAAGTAACTGTTGATATCATTATCATCTGTTTGATTGTTTGGTCTCTTCTAAGGTCTAAATGGTGTTGGCCACAAAAGAAACACTAATCTATTATGCCTAGCTCATTTTATAAACCATTTGCTATGAAAAGTGTTTTTTTTTCAACTGTCAGTCGGGCATACTGTGATACATTAACCCCAATGATTTAAATACTCCATAATTGTTTGACAGTCCCTGTACCTAAATATGGATATAAATTTTTATCTATAAGTACAGAAGTACTACAGTGAGTATTTAAATCAGTGGGATTAATGTATGCAACACAGTTAAATTAAGTTTAACAATACCATAAAAGGCAAGAAATGCTGTTTATATAAGTTATATAAGCTCTATATAAGTTTACAAACACATCATCATGACTTAATGCGAAACTATCTTATTGCCAGTAGACAAGATTTGATGCCATCAGAGTGTGCTTGATCATTTTATTCTCTGTCTGTCTCTGAGGAACCAAGTCTTCAGTTAAACTAGTTTTGTTATTACAGTAACTGAGTTGTAAATCAGGGATATAATAATGTATTCCATAGATATCATTTCCATGAATAAACTGAACTTTCTTCAGTGCTACAGTCTATGAAATTAGGATATGAAAGTGGTTACCCCAACAGGTCATTTTAATAGCAAGCACTTTATCTTGTAGATTTTTGGTTGTCCAAAAGAAATTTTTAGTTGTCTGAACTTAATAATAGTTGTCCTGGGCAACCGGACACCCACTAATTTCGTAGAGTGGTTCTATATACAGGTTTCTGATTTTTTTACCCTGATTATTCAATTTAGAAATAATAATTAGGGTAAACAAATTAAGGCACCTGCAGGTAAATAGATTTGTACATTTAATTTTTCAGTAAATAACTTATGTATGTTTTGTTTTAACCAATGTTTTGTTAAAATCACTTGTGCAAACATTATAATACAATATTAATGTTTTTTATGTATACATGTTACATTGAATGATTAAAATTTATATTATGATAACAATTTAAGTTTCTTTGTTTTTTTTATAATTTATTTATTCTATATTAACCATGATCAGCTTGTGTCGAAATCAATGAACAATGCCAATCACCAGGATATGTTTATTATATTGTTTAGGAGAATGGAATTTCTATAGGATTTGTCCAACTAATATATTGAGCAAGAAATTTACCAGTGATTGGTTTACTCCATCCCACAGTAAATGGATACTGAGAGGTTACACCGCTTGAAGATGATTTTGATGATGATGTTATAGTTACAGCTAGAGCAGTCCACGGACAGAGTGCTTGACTATTCAGGGTGCTTGAGTAAACAAAAATGTAATAAGTAACAATCCAGTCACATTTCAAAGATAAATGTTGCGCAATTAAATATAAAAGGGGCATAATCCAGTCAAATGTCATGCTAGAGTTACCCAACTTGATATTTGACAACATAACTTGTCATCAGAATACTGCTTTTTTGCATCTTGTTTAAAATTACTGGATTATGAAATAATAGACTATATCCGGAATTCAAATATTTGGGTTTTCCCCTCTGGTACAAACAAACTTTCACTGTTACAATGAAAACACGTGCTAAAGAACAATGGGATTAAATCCATAGTTCGTGCTGTTTAGCAATAATGTGTAGAAAACTGTTTGTACTGCCTGGCATAGACAGAAAAACCCATAAATTTGAATTCCGGATTAGATCTATAGGACCAAACTCCCTGCAGCGGTTATCTCCCTTTATCAAATCAATAACGTAGCAACGCGTGACGTAACCGCTGTGAGGAGTTTGCTATAGGACATTTATAAATGTCACTCAGTAATTTTATCCTCATTACAAAATACTAAGCAATTAAGTGAAGTTTCTTTTTGAAGTAAATAATGAGATTGGTTTTTTGATTGGATAAAATTGACACCTTAGTCAGATATTTTCCCTTATATACTCTTCAAATAGGTAGGTCCAATTAGTTGGATTACTCTGATTTTACCCTTACTTTTCAATGTCAGTTTGCCAAAATTAATCTTAAATAACTTTTTTGTAAATCATTTAATTTGTTTGAAATTCAAGCTAAGTATTTTTAGGGTAAAGAACAATCTTAATTTCATCACTTCTGTAAATATTTTCATTAACAATAAAGATATTAGATGAAATATTATGTTATCCTTAGGATTCCAACTGTAAGGACCAACTTACCAATTGGATTGCATCAGATTTTATTAGGGAGAGATAACTGACTAAAGTCCCTAATTAGATTAACTAGAACAATGGGTAAGTTTCTCTGTTGCCCTGTAAGTGGACAAATAAGTGACTAAGATAGTGGTACACTGCTTCAGGGATAGCTATGTGTAAGATGTATGTAACATTTGATAATACATCTGATGATACGGAGTTCAAGCGTTTTGT
This sequence comes from Mactra quadrangularis, assembly GCA_025267735.1. Lineage (NCBI taxonomy): Eukaryota > Metazoa > Mollusca > Bivalvia > Venerida > Mactridae > Mactra > Mactra quadrangularis. Next base: position 26,530,365 of record CM046305.1, on the reverse strand, counting down.
TTTTTGTTTTTTTGTTTTTATTGTATTGTCATTTTCTTCTGACTGTTGAACCCGGGTTGATAGCGCAGTTGGTAGCGCGCCGGGATTTGGATACATGTGCCCGAGGGGGTGCAGGTTCGAATCCCATCCAGGGAGGTTATACCCTTCCATGAAAATTTGACAATAATGTCGACTTTCCTCCATTGTTTAGATAATATGAAGAAGTTTCCGGCCTTGTGGAAGGGTAGGTGAGTACTGGTTATAGACAATGGTCCAGGAAAGCTAGGTTAGGTGCGCTGGACGCCGTAAAATGACCTAAATTGTGTTGACACGGCGTTAACTCAAAAAAATAAATAAAATTCTGGCTGTTGAAAACAAATCTGATCAAAAATGGCTTTGATGCAAATAGTTCAAGTCATTTTGGAACAAGAAATATCTTTAAAAAGATATTCAGCCCTACTCTTGGTTAATTTTGTTTGAAGTCATATTCCCTGCTCAGTCATACCACCAGGAGTGCACCAAGATAAATGTATAATCAATTAGCATAGTGAGTCACCTATAATACACAGAGTAAATAGTCAGCAGCTATGTACGTGTTTATCATGAATAAACAATGGTACCATGTCATTTATCCATTTTCTATACTGGAAGAGAATTTCATTGGACAAACAGGTATGGTAGAACAAATTGTATGGGTTGAAAATATAGGTCAAAAGTTGGCTAAGACACCTGCTTTCAAGAAACATCCAAGGTAAAATAGGTAAATTTTTTCAAATAGCAAATTGTATAAAGGGAGACGATTAGATTTGGAATACTAGGGACTAGCCAGTTTTTCCTCTGGAGAATAAACCAGGCCAGCTCAGTTGTTCCCCAGGAAAATTGATTTGGTTCAGGTAAATAGATCAAAGTCAAAATAAAAACAATACGGAACTTTCACCTTTTTATTAGAATTATTTTACATTACAAAATATAATATAATTATGCAGTACTTCAACATGAACAACAATGTGTTTATAAACATGTAACAAAATATCATAAATTTATCATTAATCATACATCTGTATGGCATATAACAATGGCAAAAAATTATAATACCAGCATTTTGTTATTAACACATAGAATTACGAAATAATGCCTCCAATACATTTGTCAAAGACAATTATAGACTATTTTTTCTCAACTGTCAAAGTTTGAATGATTACACGGGGATTGAATACTCACTGTCACAATATCACGAGTGTTAGGCATAGAACTCGAAGTCACAGTGAAATTATTTGTTATGACAGTAAAGAAAAAACAAACTATACAATGGTGTACAACTATCTTTTTACTAAGACTAAGTATTTTAAACATACCAATTTTTGTAAATTGAGATTATTGCATATGTTACTATAAGAAGTAACAAAATCGACGAGAAAGTGTGCCAATATAGCCTCAATGTAGATAATACATTCCAGTATTGAGCAAGTGTGCCAAAATATCGATATTTGGCCCACTTCCTAGTGTGCCAAAAATCGATATTGAGGCAACTTCCGGTCATTACGCACCTGCAGTTTTACAACCGCAGACTTTCCGCACGTGAAATTCATACGTAATTAGCAACAAGAAGCTATTCAATTCTACGACGTGTGTTTTTTTTCATATTGAAAATTAGTAAGATAATCAACAACCACACTTACGTTTTATAACAAGCATTCATTAGATTCCCAAGTTTCCGCGTTAGAAAAACAAAACAATACATGTGACGTAATGTCAATGTGCAAAATAGCGCGTTACGTCGAGAAAAATTTGTATTTTTATTTGTAGAAAAATCATCATTACATGCATTGGTCAACATATGCAATAAAAAGGTTATGAAACAGGGCAAGTGTGCCTTAAGTCGATGTCGGCACACTTTCCTCGGCATTAGCCCTCAGGCCAATACCTAAGCAAGTGTGCCGATATCTTCCTTAAAGCACACTTGCCCTGTTTAATAACCTCTACTTATTTGGCAGTCTGCTAAATTTAAAGCTGATTGTGACATTACTAATACATGTATCATACCATGATTTTCTTAAAAATAAATTAAATTCATAAATATATAATACATATCACACAAAAATGAAATTCACAAAAATAATGGTATTAAATATGTTATATTAAATATACATGTAAAACATAAAACATAGAAAAATAATGAAATTTAGGCCCTATCTGTAATCAAATATTTATCACAATATTTACATGAGTCAATATAATAAATACTATAAACATTTATCAAACACAACCTTTGTTTTTTTAACATTTTAATGCCAACAATGCAAAGAAATATAGTTAAACAATATGTTTCTGTGATTTTTTAGATGCAGTTGATCATGACAAAATAATAAAACATTGGTCAACAGATATTACGCTATGTAAAGAAAACCATAAAACATATCACATATTTAAAATCCAGGCAATAAAATTAATCAATGTGCAAGGTATGTATTCAATTGAGCTTGTCTTGACACAGCATTTTGAAATAATTCTTAATAATATAAAATTATGAATAACTTTCCAGTCAACTAATATACCATCATATATAGATGAATACACTTTAAATGTCATGCATTATTTGTTATTGTGGAGTCAACCAAGAAAATGACCAATGAAAATTTTCAGGAGAACTTTCAGTAGTTGTTTGCTCCATGCAATGATATATCAAGGCATAAGCCAAGCTAGACTGAACGTAATCAGATCATTTGACTACATAGTATATAGTATGAAGAGTATTCCATTATTTATTTTCATAACACATTACAAGAAGTCAAACTTCTGAAGTAATTCTGTGTTCATACTATCAGACAAAACAATAAAAATTTATACATTTTTTTAGTTTCCTTCAGAAGGCACTTCCAATTACGGTATTTATTATAATTCAATGTTATAAATATATTCCTTTATATTGTAAGCACATACCCTGTGTATATCAAGAGTTGACTTACAAGACTGTACATTTGTAGTAAGGGCATTCCATAAAAGAGCTAGCTACTACAGTCTAGCGGCCAACCCTCTATATAAGTCTAGAGTTGCCCGCAAGACTGTAGTTAGTGCATTCCATAAAAGAGCTAGCTACTACAGTCTTGCGACCAACCCTCTATATAAGTACAGTCATACAACCATACAAGCAACACAGTCAAACTTTTTTACAAGTATGTCTTTATTATAACATTTTGTACTAACAGTCATATATAAAAAAATTATAATATAATGAGTACTGGTATAATCATAACTTTTGGTATGGTAAGTAAAAAAATATAACAACCAGGCCAGCCTGTTCACAGGTGATATATATAATATACAAAATCATTACAAGGTTTAACAAGTTTACAAGTTTATTCATATAAACACCGGAAGGTCTAAGACCCAAGCAACAAATACAAGTACATTGATATGTCAGTACAATATAAATGATCAAAATGAATTAGTAATACAAAACAGAACAGAATACAATAGATCTAACTTATATATAGTATAAAAGTGAGTTGCTAGATAGTACATGTATCAGATTACAATACATGGACATATCATTATACAATGTAATCATAACTCATAAGGTATAGATGTTAGTTTCAAAGAGAAACAAATTACAAAACAAAAATTAATCACATCTATCAATACCTGTTATTGAAAGAAATAAAGCAATAAATATTGTGTAAGAACAAATATTAGATCAAACATTTTAGTGTAAACCAATCTGGATGACTCAGATTTAGTGCATGATTAAGACAGAATTAGAAAAACTTATGTTTCTGATTTCAAAATATCTTTGTAATGGAATGAACAATAGTTATTTTGATTTATTTAAAGATTTAGAGTGGAAATAAAACCAATTTTTGGCCTGTGTAAATTACAATGACATTGAATACTATGCTAAGAAATATTTTGAGTTCAAAGCTAAGTTAGGATGGCTACATACAAACAATTTAGACACAAAGAGAGTGATGAAAGAGGTTTTAACAGAATCCGTGGTAGGTCAAATTTTATAACCCCTTTTATATTTTTCAAAAAAATGTTTTAGTACATTTTACATTATTTCATTGAACTGTTGAAGACATTCTGGTCTCGTACAGAACTGACTCTATTCTGTCATTGAAAAACAAAGTTATGTTTAGTGATGTCAAAAATAATTAGGTACTTAATGGTGTAGAAAAAGAGTAAATAAATGTATTAAAAAAGCTTATCAGCCCATCAATACTGACCAGTTGAATTGTGAGAAACCTCTTGGATTAAAATTATTATGCTTCAAATAAACTGACAGAGAATTGGAGATTCATTTAGTAATGTACATAAATAATATTTGATACTTTTAATACCTTTGGAACATTTTGTAAACAGTTGTAATTGGAAGTTGTAAATTTATATAGTTTGTTATTACCACAATAGCCAGACACAATTTTGATCTGGATTGTTCAAATAAAACAAAAAACCTTCAAAAGATTCCTTGAACTTTCAATAGAGCAGTTCATTCTCTGTCCATTCACAATGTAAAAACATTATGACAGGCATCTGCTCACTTTAATATTTGTTATTTCTCATTTATTTTTAAATAATTCAATTAGTCTTATTTTCTTATTTTGAAGAGTTCTGGGATCCAGGAGATCAGACTGGTTCCTGATTTGGAAGTGTATTTGACCCAGGGGCAGCCATCTTAAGTAAACCATTCTGAATCTAAAACCCCAAGAAAAATGACTGTAGGCTTTGTTGATGTTTTAATCACATGGGAAAAACTGGCGCAATCAAGTGCAAAGGGATCTAGAAAGGCACACAATCCAACAGTAAAGACTTACCCATTGCCTAATGTTAAAGTTAAGGCCATTAAACAATTTGTTTTATAGTTCCAGAAAGGAGAGAGGGGAACTTTGTTTACCAGATCCTATTTTAATGACATTATTAACAGTAAATGTGCAACAGCCAGAAGATTGCCGAGACATTAATTTGTTGAAGATTATATTATGCATAAATATTATGTTTTAATCTGTGATTATTATAATGCAATGTACTTTGTTTTATTTCTTAAATCTTAAATTGTTTAATATTGTATTATTGTTAAAAGTCTGGCAAAATGGTCAGTCGTGTGCCTTTAGAATGGTATATTTGTAGGAAAGATAGAGAGAGAGCATGGTGGTGACGTCTAGCAGATGGTATATGTGAGACTAGTTCAACAAGCCAAAGATTCTGGTCTCTTTCATATTTTCATCTCATGCCTCATTTTAAAAAATGTGAAATATATTCAATGATATACTTCCATATTTCATGGATAGAATTAAATATGTCTTAAATATTTTTGTTTATTATTTTGTAGAATTCTGGTATTAAGAAGATAAGACTAGTTCCAGATATGGAAGTCTATTTGATGCAGGGGCAACTGTCTCAAGTAAAGCATTTCAGATCTGAAAATGCATGAAAAATGATAGTTGTCCTTCTTGATGTTCTATTTACAAGAGAACAACTGGCGCAATCAAGTGCAAAGGGATCTAGAAAGGCACACAATGTCATAGTAAAGACTTACCCATTGCCTGGTGTTACAGTCCAGGCCATAAAACAGTTAGTTTAAAATAGTTTTAGGAAGGAAAATGGGGAACCGTGCTTGCCCAATCCAATATTTAATGACATATTTAACAGTAAATGTGCAACAGCCAGAAGATTGCTGAGACATTAATTTGTTGAAGATTATATTATGCATAAATATTATGTTTTAATCTGTGATTATTTTAATGCAATGTACTGTGTTTTACTGATACAATACAATCTTCAGAATTCATTTAGATAACATTAACAGTCATAGTTTATCTAGTTGATTCAGGAAAGGTGTGAAAAATAAAAAGTTCCTAAAAATTATTATGAAAGACTCTGGTCTCTTTCATATTTTCATCTTATACCTCATTTTAAAAATGTGAAATATATTTAATGATATAGTTCCATATTTCATGGACAGAATTAAATAAGTCTTAAATATTTTTGTTTATTATTTTGCAGAATTCTGGTATTAAGAAGATAAGACTAGTTCCAGATATGGAAGTCTATTTGATGCAGGGGCAACTGTCTCAAGTAAAACATTTCAGATCTGAAAATGCATGAAAAATGATAGTTGTCCTTCTTGATGTTCTATTTACAAGAGAACAACTGGTGCAATCAAGTGGGAAGGGATCTAGAAAGGCACACAATGTCATAGTAAAGACTTACCCATTGCCTGGTGTTACAGTCCAGGCCATAAAACATTTTGTTTAAAATAGTTTAAGGAAGGAGAATGGGGAACCGTGTTTGCCCAATCCAACATTTAATGACATAATTAACAGCAAATGTGCTACAGCTAGGAGATTGTTAAAAAATTAATTTCTTAAATGTTATATTTTACTTCCCATGTATATTTTGGTAATTCTCTCTTCAAATTAAACATTTTGTAATCACTTGTTGTCTTTTATCTTTATGCATATTTGTAAATAAATATCATTTTTTCCCCAGATATTTTAGGGTTTTGTTGCAACTCGTAGTCAGCTTGATACAGGGTTAAAGAAGCTTCTTGCAAGCTTGCTACAAGCTTTCACAAGCTTGCCATAAGCTTAATGCAAGCTTGTTATAAGCTTCTCACAAGTAAAACATTCTGGATCTGAAAATGCACGAAAAATGACAGTTGTCCTTCTTGATGTTCTATTTACAAGAGAACAACTGGCGCAATCAAGTGCAAAGGGATCTAGAAAGGCACACAATGTCATAGTAAAGACTTACCCATTGCCTGGTGTTACAGTCCAGGCCATAAAACATTTTGTTTAAAATAGTTTAAGGAAGGAGAATGGGGAACCATGTTTGCCCAATCCAACATTTAATGACATAATTAACAGCAAATGTGCTACAGCTAGGAGATTGTTAAAAAACTAATTTCTTAAATGTTATATTTTACTTCCCATGTATATTTTGGTAATTCTCTCACTCAAATTAAACATTTTGTAAATCACTTGATGTCTTTTATCTTTATGCATATTTGTATATAAATATCAACTTTTTTCCAGATATTTTAGAACGATTTTGCTGCAACTACAGGGTTAAAGAAGCTTCTTGCAAGCTTGCTACAAGCTTTCACAAGCTTGCCGTAAGCTTAATGCAAGCTTGTTATAAGCTTCTCACAAGCTTGCCATAAGCTTCTCGCAAGCTTGCCGTGAGCTTTGAATTATTCACACCCAAAGCATGCATTTTTAAAGGAGCCGCAAGCTTGCGGCAAGCTTGTCACAAGCAATGACCTAGGCAGCACCGGGCAACGTCCGTGAGAGTATCATGTTTGATCATTCTTCAAGATATTTCAAATATATCAAGAGGTATGTTCCTGGTACTGCAGGATTGACCTCCTGTTCTTGATGGCTGAAGAATTTAATTTGAAGAAGACATTAGAAAAAGTAAAAAAACACTTCAAAGAGGAAGTGAACATAATTCAAAGGAAATGGACGGGGGCTGGTTTCATTGAAGGACCAGTGTCCCTTCAAGACTTGAAAATACAAAAAACAGCCAAGAAGTTATAATTATGTATGGCAAGATGGACAGAAATAGTATTGATAAAGAGATCTAAAATAAAAGAAGGGAATTTCTTATAAGAAAGGCAAAAAAAGTTGAAAAGATTGTGTGGATCAGATGAAGGAAACTCTGGGTGAGGTTGTCATGAAACAACCTGGTGTCATATTTGATATTTAAGACAAGATAGCAAGGCCAACACAGAGTGGGTATCACCCCTAACCAGAGGGTCATCACCGCTGAGGTCCATGCCGCTAAGAAAGTAGATGATGAGCATGTGAAACTTAGAAGAACAATAAAGGTCTCACTTTAAATATGTTTATAGTTTTTGTGAGGTTTAGCCCTACTATGGCTGTTAAAATGTCAAAACAGTTATGCTATGGAGAGAGCACTCAAGAGCAATACACTATCGTGTCTGATGACAAGTACTCAGCTGTAAGTGTGCATACTCATGCAAAACAGGCTTTCTCGCAAGGGCCTGCTTTAAAAACAGATACAAATATTTTATAATATATTTCATTTGTTTTATTCTGTGAATATTTTAATTCTGTGTTTTATTACTTTATTTCTTTAGATCATTTTATATTGTATAATAATAAAAGAAATCTTGCAATATGGTCCACCGTGTGCTGTTAGAATGCTATATTTGCAGGGAAGATAGAGAGCGTGGTGGCAACGCCAATCAGACTGTTTATGTGAGACTCGTTCAGCACCTCCAAGTATCGCATGTCGGCCGTCCATGCCGCTGAGAGAGTACGAGAGGAACGTGTCAAACTTAGTTCTAGAAAGAAAGATGTCCGTTCTAAATCTGGGCAAAAAATATGTGAAGTGTTTGAGCTAAAGTTTATTTTCATGTTGTATTGCATAAGAATTTTACGTTTAGATAACTCATATCAAAATATTGAGTGCAGGGAGATGCCTACAGATAACAAGAAGGTGTGTTGTTGAAACTCTCCTGAACATGGTCTATTACATTGCTTCTGATTGAGACAGCAACACCAACAGCCCAGCACCTTCAATTATCACATGGTATGTCAGAGGTCCATGCCGCTGAGAAAGTAGATGACGAGCGTGTATAACTTAGAAGTACACAGAAAGGTGTCATTTTTAAATATGGGCATAGTTTTGTGAGGTTTAGCCCTACTATGGCTGTTAAAATGTCAAGACAGTTATGCTATGGAAAGAGCACTCAAGAGCAATACACTATCATTGCTGATGACAGGTACTCGGCTGTAAGTGTGCATACTCATGCAAAACAGGCTTTCTCGCAAGGGCCTGCTTTAAAAACAGATACAAATATTTTATAATATATTTCATTTGTTTTGTTCTGTGAATATTTTAATTCTGTGTTTTATTACTTTATTTCTTTAGATCATTTTATATTGTATAATAATAAAAGAAATCTTGCAATATGGTCCACCGTGTGCTGTTAGAATGCTATATTTGCAGGGAAGATAGAGAGCGTGGTGGCAACGCCAATCAGACCGTTTATGTGAGACTTGTTCAGCACCTCCAAGTATCGCATGTCGGCCGTCCATGCCGCTGAGAGAGTACGAGAGGAACGTGTAAAACTTAGTTCTAGAAAGAAAGATTCCGTTCTAAATCTGGGCGAAAAATATGTGAAGTGTTTGAGGTAAAGTTTATTTCATTGTTGTATTGCTCAAGAATTTTACGTTTAGATAATTCATATCAAAATATTGAGTGACATCTGTAGATCAAGTGTAAAAATATTTAGATGTTTGTTTCAATTAATTTCTTTATTTCCATGCGTGCATTATATGTCTGAATATCGGTCACTTATTAAGTAAAATTTTGAAAACACATATATTAGTTATCACCCTGAAACGTTTTTAAACCAGAATTACAATAATGTTGTAGGGAGAAAATATTTTTTTTTATATTTGTTTAAGACAGATGCAGTATGTATTGTGTCAACGAGATGAGACACTTAACGACAGCACATAAGATGGTGAAAGGTACACAGGAATACTACCGTAGCTTGATTTGAAAACAAATTTCCGCACTTTTTCTCAGGCAGGGCGTAGGTAGAGTTACAGAACCCAGGGGAGAAATAAAAAAAAACAGAACCCAGGGGAGTAACAGAACCCAGCGAAGAACGACACTTGGATTTAGAGGTAAGGAAGGGCATATTAAACGTTACTGTCCAAAAAACGGACGCAGTTCTCAAAATTAGGAGCCGTTTTGAGAACTGAGCAGCCTAAAATAAAAGAAATCTATAACATCAACATTTCTAAGTGGTCAATACCTGTTTACGTTTGCATATCTTTTGGCATTATTTTGGTTATTTTTATCGTTTGTTGTAGTAAACGGGGAAAACTTCATTCAAAATTTTGTTCCAAGGGAGCCATTTTTACTAATGTGAAACAGATAAAACATGGCAAACTGAAAAAGATGGTGTCTTCCGATGAAGTGGGAACTGATGTATACCCAATGAAGCAAATTTCTTCAGCACCACCTATGAGTACAGAGGAGGACAGCAACTATGTTCTCCTATATCCGAATATTAATACGGATACATAGACTTTATGTACATACTATTAACATTTTGATTATTCAACGGTTATGAATATTATACAACTTAATAATGTGCTTATGTTATAGGCACATAACAGAACTTTCCAATTCTAACTTAGATACACAGCGATGAATTCAACTATAGTGCAATTCAACTTCAAACCTATACGATCACCATGAACTGATAAGGATAACGTTTTTTGTTTCATTCCTTATCAATTTCAAATGAAATTTACTACCATTGTGGACTTAGATAGAACTTTAGATATATATCTACTATAAGTGTTCAAACTAAATTTAACACTGTTCATTTTGAAGTCGTCTACAACAAAACAGACGCTTCACATTCAACGAGTTCCAGTATACTCAACTTTAAATCAACGATGTTCCATTACATTCGATACCAATACAATCACTACTACTACAACTTTACAGACTGCGGATGTGTGCAAACACTATCACTACTACAGCGACTTTACAGACTGCGGATGTGTGCCAACACTATCACTACTACTGCGACTTTACAGACTGCAGATGTGTGCTAACACTATCACTACTACTGCGACTTTACAGACTGCGGATGTGTGCCAACACTATCACTACTACTGCGACTTTACAGACTGCGGATGTGTGCCAACACTATCACTACTACTGCGACTTTACAGACTGCGGATGTGTGCCAACACTATCACTACTACTGCGACTTTACAGACTGCGGATGTGTGCCAACACTATCACTACTACTGCGACTTTACAGACTGCGGATGTGTACCAACACGATCACTACTACTGCGACTTTACAGACTGCGGATGTGTGCCAACACGATCACTACTACTGCGACTTTACAGACTGCGAATGTGTGCCAACACTATCACTACTACTGCGACTTTACAGACTGCGGATGTGTGCCAACACGATCACTACTACTGCGACTTTACAGACTGCGAATTTGTTGATTTTATTGTATTTTTTTTGTAAATTTTTTTTGGAGCTATCTTATTTTATTCATTTGTTCAATAGTGTTTGTTAAGTTCTTTCCTGATTAGGATTTTTTATGTAGGATTATTTACATAGAAGTATTTAGTTTTTATCTTAGTATCTTAGATTGTTTCTTAAACGTTTAGATATATGACGTTTTATGATTTTTAGTTTAGAATGATGTTAATTTATTCTTTTTAAAATAATATTTAGATATTTATTTTTTTCGGGTAATGGAGAAATGTAACAATACAGCTATCAGCTTATCAGTTAGATTCACGTTTTGTACTGACCATAAGTTAGGTTCACATACTATCAGTCACGTATGTCATTGACCATCAGACTATTTTCCATATTATTATCATTATATATTGTAATAATTATTTAATTATTGATATAACTAAGAATATGAACGTGTCTTTAGTTTTGAGAATTAAGATTATGTTAAACATCCGGTAATTCATTCAAATAGTATAAAAACCCTATTAATGTTAAATTTCTCCAGTAGACTTCTTGAGTAGAACTTTACGATAGCTCCAAAGCGTCTGCTCCGACAATTGAGTTTCCTTGTCGTTAATTCTTATAAATAAATAGGATACATAAACTCTTGTACATAACCATATTACGTTAATATGTTGTGAATTCAATGGATGTGGATTTTATGCTATTATCATGTTTAATATTGTGCATATGCTTTGGATATATAAAAACTTATCAACTTTAACTGATAATATAATTGAACAAACTTGTGACTAACCAGATATACACTTGCTATAAATGTTGTGTAGGTTGTTTAACTACTTAACAGGGCCAGAAGTTGAAGACAGTAGCTAGAGACTGGTATTCAAAGATATAGGGCAGTACAATTACTACAAGTGTAGTCAGACAATAAGTGAGAATGAACCCTTCATTGCAGCCAGTGAAGTGACACATAAACAGGTGGATTGACAAACAAAGTCTGACCACAAAAGCTCAGCTAACTGTGATAACTGCGGTAAGCTAGAACATGTGGTGGCTATATAAAAAGTGGTCATAAATAACCAGTACAAACAGTACTAAGGCAAAAATCCCTGAATTAAAAGTATTGTAAAAATGACAAAAATTTGAGTGATGGTGGGATGGATAAAAACTGCAATAAATATTGAATTATAATAAAAAATAAAATTATAGTTAAGTTTTCAAAATTAAACCAGATTCATTACCAAAAATATAATCTAATTATATATAAAAGCTATAACTTAGCATATATATATACATGTATGCACAAATCTGCATTGCACAATCATTACAGAAAAATATTACATAGAGTGATATCATAAATATTTCTATAATTATAACAGTTACAAAAATAATAATTGTGCTTTTAAGTATTCATAAATATACTTGAACAAATTTCAATTTTAAATACATTGCGACAGCAGTCATCATCATAAACTTTTTCGAGCATTTCCCTCATTATAATTTGTTATATATGTATAATGAAATAATTAACAAGCCTGATTACAGAAATAGGTTTACGTTATTTTCACTAGCCCTGACTGTGAGCTAGTGCGTATAAGCAATGACTGCCCCAAGTCACTAACCATAACAAAAACATAATTACTACATAATATCACAACATCATTATAATTATGCTTAACTTACAATGTAAAAAGAAAGTCCTGGTTAGAATGTGTGAAAGCAGATTTGAAGACATGCAACCTGCATAATAGTGATCCCCTAGACAGGGTTACATGGAGGACAGATGTAAGAAGATCTAGCTGCCTGCTGTCTACCCTAGTCTCAGGGACACCAGCAGCAGTTGACAAATAAACTATCCTGATTTGATTGATTGATGGTAATATACATGGCATAGTATATGTATTCTCTTATAAATATATTTACCTCTTCCTTCTCAGCATCAGAATACACAACTTTACTGACAAGATCAAAATATAAAAATACAAACTATACTAATTAAGTATGGCACTCTTTGGCTTGTCTCACTATGTCCATTACATTGCACATAATCTAAAGGCAGTAGCTTAGCACTCATAGTTCGCATATTTTACTAGTAGATGTCGCAGAGAAACAGAGATCCACATAGATTCCACAATATAGCTAGTCTTCTTCTATACATATAGTTTGCTGCAATATAGAATACACAATATATAAACCTTTCATTATCATCAATGTAAAATAGTCAGCTTAGCTGTCTTTACTTTTCAACAAAATCTAAAAGCTTATTAACAATTTGGAATCAAATTCAAACATCTGTGCATCTGACTTAATTTTTTCTTTTTGTAACATATTTTAACCCTATGTTTTGATTACTGTATACCAGAGAAGCAGATTTGATAATGTATACAATAAATGTCAAGCATAAATAATTACACAAGCAGGAAAAAGTTATAAACATTTTGCACATAAAACAATTTGTGAATGAACCACAAAATCTAAGTCATTAATGCAGAAATCAATCTTCAAGAAGATCTAGCACCATAAAGTTCCACTAATAATACCATCCAAACCAATGGCCTTAATAGTAAAATGATCCTAATACAGAGATATATATGTCTTCTCAACCTTGGCATTTGGAGCTCAGAAATATTCAAAATCACATGATTTTACAATAACCAAGATGGTGTTTATTATATTAATATTATAATATAGTATTCAGTATTATATACAGTACCCATCAAAAGTTTAGAGACAAAAGAAATTTACTATAATTCTTGAATTTGATGATTATTTTTGCTGAATCATTAATTTTAACATACTTAAGTATGGTTTTTGATAAAATGAAAACAAATTTTATGATTGCAACGCATTTACAAGATTCAGCATCTGACACCCTACAACCTCCAAAACCATGTTCATTGTAATTATTTCCCATAACGTAGCTTGATGGTTTTTTTTGTAGTCTCAGTTAAATTTAAGATGATAACCAAAAGGTAATGCTAATCTACAAAGCATTTCATAGTAAACAGTCATCAAATTTTAGATAAAATTCAGCTATTCAGTAGGCCTACAATCTGAAAATGTCTCCAAACTTTTTGATGGGTACTGTAGTATTTCAAACATAGTATAAAGATACTTACTGGTAGTTCTCTACCCTTGGTTTCTATGGGTAAACATACAGCACAAATAGCACAAATAAATCCTATACAACCATAAACCCATACAGCAGCTGTTAAACTAGCATCTAATAGTACCTGAAGAATAAAAACATTGTTCTCTAAATGTTAGACTAGTATAATTAACAGTCAAATGATCAATTTACAGACTGTCCTTATATACTTGTAAGGTTAACCAATTCCCATTTACCAAAAAAGAATGCTAAGAATCCAAGCTTAAGAGATCAGGGTTCAAATTTAACAAAATATTAGCCTTGAAATTTTTTGCCAGGTGATTTTATTTCAACTCAAGTTAATATAAAAGTTACTCTAAATTTTGATAATCCATTCTTGTTTCACAAGTATCGAGCTTTAAATTTGAGTCTTGATATGATAAAAGCTATGTTACATGAATAAAATTCCTGAAAATTACTATACAATGTCTTTCGATTCTCAAGTGTTTTAAAAGCAAGTTCTTTTTTTTATCTCTTGCTTACTAAAATGCTTTTGATAAAAAATGTAGATCACAAGATCAATTTGTTGTGACCTAAGATAAAGGATGTATAATAAATCATCAACAGTATACCTGAGCTAAGAAAGGTGTGATCATAGCACCCAATCTAGCAAACGATGAGGCCACACCAATACCTAGAGTTCTTATAGTAGTAGGATACACCTGAAAGATACAAGAATACATTGTATATTTATGGGTAAAAGTTGGATGTTTTAAAAATACTTTCTAACTTCTGAAATATATAGATTTCATACAAACTACATAGTAAATTATTCTCAAAAATTCTTAAATCAGTACAAATACCAAAAACTTTCACCTATGTATATTGTATAGTGCAAGACTCAACATTAAGGGTCATCCTATTGCTACTCATATTTGGGTTCAGGCAATATGTCACTGCTAGTTAATGTTTGGTTTGGGCAAATAAAAAGTTGATTGTCCAAATGGGCAACCTAGTGGATAAATAAATGTTGAGTCTTAACTGTTTTAACACTAATTCATCTTTCAAATTTTAACTAGATTGTGAATCAAGTTCTTAAAACGCATACTAGTCACTCTAGAGTGTGCATTCTGGCTTCCCCAGTGCTGAGTAAGTAGGACAAGTCTTTGCTAGAGTAAATAGCAATTTAGATTTTGAATGCGATTAAAATCAATGCAGATTCTAACCATTATTGAAATTTTAGAAGTAAATGGTGATTTCTGAACCGCAGTTAATGCATGGGTTAACCTCAGCAGCCATATGGAGAACTAATAGACTGCCCTCCAAAATTCCTTCACAGTACAATTAATTGAATTGCTACACCCTCAAAGTTCAAGTTTGAAGAAGAATAATATCATTGTAAATTTTATTCATTATTCATGTGATGAAAATGTAATTTCTGCTGGTACATTTATTTATTTAAGTTGCAGCAAAACTTTCCTATCCGCATCCAAAACTATTGTCAATGTATCACATTGATTCAATATCAAATTTTTGATGTTATTGTAATAACTAAATGTTTTCTCTTACCTCTGATGTATAAATATAAACAAAGTTAAACATTCCAGAAGAGAATCCCCGTACAAGAAATATGAACACAGTTAACACAGTCTGTGGTACTGGAAGTTGTAGTAAAACAAAAAATAATCCACAACCAAATAAATTGATAGCACCTGTCCATCTTCTACCAACTAAATCTATTAGAAATATGTTCAATGGAAGAGCTGAAAAATAATAAATTAATAGTTTTGTTAATCTTCTAATCAACTGTCAGACATACATTAAACCAACTGATTTGAATACTCATTACAGTATTTCTGTACTCACAATTGATAATTATATTTAAATCAGAAAATTTAATGTATTGTTCGTTTTTTCTCAACTGTCAAAACATGAATAATTTCACGGTGAATGCGTTTGTTAAAATTATTGTCTTAATATGTCCATGAGTTTCCGAAAGTGTGTATTATGATTGAGTAAAGCTGTGTATGTTGTATGATATGTTTTAGTCAAAATATTTTTAATAATAGTTAGGCCGCCAGTACAAAAACAATGTGTTTAGCCACCATGAAATTATTCAAGCTTTGACAGTTGAGAAAAAACTGACAATATACACCACTGACAGCTAAATTAAATTTTACGATAGTACTATCTTTTTTTATTGTTTTTTTTTTAAATTTAAGTTTTGATTCCTTTTTTAATTGATTTTAATTAGTTAATCGCCAGTTTTTTAGTTTTAATAATGACTGCAGATGCTTCCCGAACAAAATTTCCTTGAATCATTTTTGTATATCCAGGGCTGCAAAATTTCTTAGCCCACACAACCTGCATGCATTTCTCTCTTCAATGTCTATATTACTGATAATTTTAGGTAAAGTAAAATAAGTATTTTGAGTGTTTTTCTTATGTCTATGTCACAGGACTATATCACATTCAGGATTTTCATAGCCCTGAAACTCTAATCAACTCTTCCTCAAAGAGACAAAAATAACTGCCAACATAATGAATATAACATTACAGATGAATTTGGAAGATAGTGACCTGCTTCAGCCAAAATTGGAGCCATCATTCAAAATCCAGGGTATTAACCATAACACTACAGACTGGTCAAAGAAATAAAACTAAAATGTATAAAACTTACCAATAAATTCACCTAATGTAGAAAATATCATACTGTTATAATCATCTTTCTTTAATAAATTACATTTACACTTTTCTCCTAAAAATAATAATTAAATAATTTAGGCAAAATTCTTCAATATCTGATGCCATGGTATCAAAACATTTTGAAATTGAAATAAAAAGAAACTAAATACTTTGAATAAATGCAGAACCAAAGAAGTTCTGAAAGTTTCCGAAAAATCTAAGACCATTCCTGTCAAGCCTTTCCTTTAAACTTGGGAACTTTTTGCGAAACATGTTCTATGTAATCATATATAAATACAGTCAGTTTTCATAAATGCTAAGATAATTCTTTGTATGGGCATAGATACCAACAAGTTCTGAAAGTTTCAGGACAGCCTAAGACATTGTGAGCTAGACCGTTTTTAAAATTTAGGCGCTCCCAGAGAATTGCATACTCTGTTTCAAATAAATGCTAAGATAATCCTACCTGATTCATGAACATTACTTAATTGTAATATTTCAGCACTAGCTAATACCATACCATAATATGATAAAGCTGTACCAAACCACAGTATCCACACCATTAATGTTGTACGTAAATACATTGGTGAAAATAAATCTCTAGGATTACCTCTCTCAGTCTGAAACATACAATACACAAAGATAAATACAAAATAAACAGCAAAGATTTTGTGTAGGTTGTTTCAGACAACTGGAGACAAAAGATTAGGAGGCTCTATGCAAACAATATTTTATGTTATTCTTAAACAGTTTGTAAACCCACAACCATAATTCCATCCAAACTAATTCCAAGGATTAGATGTCAACAGCAAATATACATGGATGGAAATTGAAGGTTTTCAAAATAAAGTATGAATAAATTTCATATAATTTGCACAGAGAAATTAATTTATA
Organism: Mactra quadrangularis; assembly: GCA_025267735.1. NCBI lineage: Eukaryota > Metazoa > Mollusca > Bivalvia > Venerida > Mactridae > Mactra > Mactra quadrangularis. The sequence continues at coordinate 26,512,720 of CM046305.1, read as the reverse complement.
AAATACTGGAATCAGTGAAAGCTTTCAACTAGGAATATACAATTATGAAATCAATTTAAATTGGACAGATTTTTTTTCAAACATTTTGAAAATTGTAATATTAGGATTTACCATGAAAACTAACAATAAGACTATTGCGAGGGCTTAACCGAAGACTATTGGAACTCTGTTTTTCAAAACTTTTCAGGAGAGCAAAAAAACTGCCTCAAACTTTCAGTTAACTTTAAAATTAATGTTTCTGGTTATAAAATTGTACATTTGGACATCTTAAATCTATGTTATTTGAAAGAATAAGAATAACTATTCAATATTCTTGAATATTGAAAATCAATTAACTTACAATAGTGTTACGCTGAAATAAGGAAATAAACACGTGAAAATTGAATGAAAAACTATTGTATCTAGTAGTTACAATAGTTTTCCATTAACATTAACATTCAATTTCAATACATTGGGTATTGTAAAGGTATTGTATCTCATAATTTATTTCAATATATTCAAACTATGTTGCTATGGATATCCATCTCATCATATTTGTTGAAATGAAAACTATGAGTTGACTTTTAATCAATTTATAACAGTGATTTTTGTAAGTTACAATAGTTTATTATTAAACATATTATAGATTTTCGCATTATTCCAATGGAATACTATTGTATCTCAAGTTACAATAGTTTTCCATTTACCAAAAATGCCTTTTGTGAGATACAATACTTTAACAACTTATGATTTTTTAATGTTATATTAAAGTTATGGATTTGATATTTTGTGATGTTATGGGGAAGTATAAAATAAAGTGAAAAAGGCAAAAAAATCACTTTTGAAAAAAAGTGAGTTACAATAGTCTTCCGTTAAGCCCTCGATTGATAAAACTGGCTATGGTATAATATTATAAAGTTTATATTAACTTACAATATGAGCATTGACTACAGTTCCTTCAGGTAATGTTTTATTATTTAATTTAGCTGCTTGCTTTAATACAGTCATAGCATCTTCTTTTCTTCCTGCAGCTACCAAATATCTGGCTGACTCGGGTAAAAACTGCAACAAGTACAATAGAATTACTGAGTTATAAAATTATGTGTAGTTAGGCCACAACAAATTGATCATATGTTCTATGGATTCCCTCGCACCTTAATTTTCACTGTTTTTTACAAAAAAAATTTTTATTTTCTCACTCGCTCATAAAAATTTGGTCAAACCGCTATATAAATGAAATGAATAAAGACTTTTTTTCTTTTTTTTTCTTTGCTGGCTAACCCATTTTTTTGTCAGAAAAATCTGTAGAACATATTATCAACTTGTTGTGGCCTTAGTAATTAATAACTCCACTGCACAGAGTATTGATGTGCTGTCATGAGAAAGTAATTTCTTTGACCTCGGAATATGGTATTTTTTTTTTGTATTTTTAAACAGTTATAACATTTTTTAAATTTCCTAACAATTTGATTACCTTAGCAAAATATCCAGAATATCAAACTTTCTTGATATTTCAAGTTTTATTACATTCCTTTACTTAAAATAACAGCACCTACTCATTTGAAATAAACATTTCACCAGGCTAGGGTTCTAGGAAGTAACAGTACTAGACTCCCATTCAGCCTAGATAATTTACTTCTGTTTTGCAAAACAAACTATGCACCGAAGCTTGACTCTAACCTACAACTGTCAGTGATCAGAGATAGGGAGACTTTTTAAGATTGGGAAACACTCTGCTATCAAGACATATGTGGTTTTCTGAAGTACTTTCTATGATGATTAAGTATTTCAATGAGAGCTTTCAAAACTTCAGATAATTAATGTATAAAGTAATGATAATTGTTACAAATTGAATTTTAACTTTTCTTTAAAAACTGTTGTTTTGTTTTGTATCAATCCTCACCTGGCATCATACAATATTATATTACAGGAATGTTTTTGTTGGCCAAAAAATTGTATTTTCAAACCAGACATACATTATGCTGTGTTGTGTTGAGTTGTGTAGTGATGCTATGATATGCTAAGCTATGTTATGTTAATTTATTCTAACATGCAACAGACACAGAATAGCAACATTTCAACTTTGAGCCTGATACATATCTTGTGAATTTTGAAAGTTTGGTAACATTCTGTGAATTTTCATCATTTTTTCCAGTTGTGAAAAAAGCAGAATTTCAGCCCTATTTTGTGACATGACATCCAATCCACTTATATGGTCATAATTTAACACACAGAAAAACTATAAATCTTACCTTAAGTAATATAACAATGATAAATGAAGGTATAGCAGATAAAACAAGTAACCATCTCCAACCTAACGTTGGTATAACTATAGAAGCTAAAACAATCTCAAACATGGTACCAACTGCCCAACTTATCTGAAATATACCAAACAGTAATATTAAAATAAATACATGTACAGGGAATTCGACTATTACGACCATCAAAACAGATAGTCTTTTCAGTGGAACAGTCTTAACATAGGGACCCTTTCTTTCTCAAATTAAGCATTTTTTACTAAAAAAACTTAAAATCTTCAAAAACTGTATAAATTTGCAATACTCAAATTGGTGGTCCCTATAGCAGAACCTTACTGTATATACAAACTGATACATACTGATGTAAAATGAGTTTGAACAGTAAAAAATATTGAAAAATTCTTACAGAAAAGACATTCTTGGTGGTCATTACATAGCAGTAAATCTAACAATTTGTTGCAAGCCTCACTTAAACAGGTAGACCAGCAGTCTTCGAAGTAAACCATGCCCATGAGTCCCTACAAGTTTTTTTTGCAGTTTCTAAATTTGGTAAGGGTGGCAGATTAAGAATCTAAGTGATGACACCCTGTATGACAGGTATCAACTTTGACAGAATAAAACTATCAAACAAACAAAATTCTTGAATACTTACACTAGTAATATTCAACAACTTGGCTCTGTATTTCGATGGTAAATATTCCGTTAGTAAGGCAAACCTAAAAAGTACAAAATTTGAGGATATCAAAACATGTTTATTAATTAATAGGCTTTTAATACAAGATATGAGTAAAATGTTCTCCTTGTAAATTACGAAAGCAACACATGATACAAGCTTTCACAAATATGCACTTTAAATATGAGTCCTCATTTAAAAATAAATTGATTTCCTAAAAGCAAAATTTCAGTATTTTTAAAATAAGAGCATTCACACTAGAAGTAATGACTTCAACAATAGGTGGTCAATTTTTACTCATAAAATATAATTAAATTAATGAACAAAGTCTTTTGTTAAATTGCCATATATACTACACATTTATATACAACTGCATAGTTGATAACACAATGTATCTAAACACAGGTAAATTATATTTTGTAATGCTAATGTAAGCAAAATTAAATTAAGATCAGCTGATGCAATAATAAATAAACTCGGTAATCAGAAGAAAAAAAGTAATGTTGGGTTCTTAATGCTGCATTTCAACATTATTTCTGTGATTTTGTGGCAGTTGGTAGTTCTAACGGCAGTACCTGGATGGGCCTAGATTACAGGAAACAATATTTTAACCTAGTATATTATATTACCCTTGCCACTGGGTGACAAAGTAGATTTTAGAGTAGGTGGGAGAACAATCATTGAAAATATTTCAGGACCAAACTCTCTGTAAACAGATATCCTGTAGAGCATTGTCGTACAGGCTCTCTACTTTCTCCATGGAAGGTCACGTCGAGATGAACTTTGTGCCGACCAATCAATGTGTAGCTTTCATCTAGACGAAAACACTATTAAACACATTTTGATTTCGTAATTTCTATTTTTAGACCAAGGTTTGCATGCTTATTTAACAGCAGTATTATTCAGTCTGCGATTGGGCGGCTCATTTCAAATTGCGTGATGTAGGCGATGTAAACTAGTTACGTATCATAACAATTTCGTCATGAATATTATGATGAGAAAAGGTCACATGAACATGACCTTCGTTTGGAAAAGGCCAGATCTAAATTAGCGAGTATGCGAGTGTAAAATTTTAGATTGGGTTTTAATCAGATTGTTCAGGACCAAACTCTACAAAGTTCTAGAAATTGAACAAACTATTTCCAAACTTGAAGTCAAATCATAAACTAAGTTGAGCTAGAGCGCAATCATCAGTGTCCTTATCAAAAAGTCAATTTTACATGTATATAAAAATATATATATTACGATTGAGGTGAACCAGCCATTCCTCCACCAACAAGTCCACGTAATATAAGAATCCATACATAAGATGGACTAAATGATGTTAATAAACCAAAATAACCAATCCAAAATGCTACCATATACAATGTCTGTAAAACAAACAACACAAGTTTACATTATAAAAGTAATACACAAACTGAAAGAACAAGATTCATTATCTGACATCAGGCATTTGATCTGTTAAACCAAGACAAAATATGTCAGACAGCTAGTAGTTGATTCTTGATTCATAAGACTTAATATATAGCTCAAGTTTGCCATCTAATGTTCAAATTCCACGAAAGAGGAAAGGATTTATCATTTTAATGATAACAAAATGAAATAAATACTTATTATGTTCACATTAAATGTAACAGATTAAAATGTCCAAAATTATATCTATCCAGTTAATTAAATCTCACGTATTCATGTTGCATGTATTAATAAACAGTCAATTACAAACAGAATATACAAAAACAAATATCAACATTGTTAGGCAGCCAGTAAAATGAAAAACATATTTGAAACACAAGTTACCTTTTGTCTACCAAATTTATCTCCCATAAATCCCCACAATGGAGCCATCAAACACATTCCTATAAAAACTACCTGTAAAATAAACATTATGTAGAAGAACTTTCCATAGAAACCATATATAGATAAAAGTAAACTTTGTGACTGTAGCCTTACCATCTTTATCAGGGCTTGACATGGCCATCCGATAGCCAAGACAATCTAAATTGGTTTCAGGCAATTTGTTACTGCTATAGAAATTTGGTTTGGGCAAACCAGGCATACTTCTTTAAACGTTAATGTTGAGCCCTGTTTAATATTTACACTGACATTTCAGTAACTTGCACTTATTTGTAATATACTTCTACACAGCATTCACAGACTAGGAACATAACTTCGCCCCAATTATTTATCAATATAATACAAGAAATGTAATGTGGAAACCACATTAAAGACGGATTTAAAAACTTTAATGCAAAAATTACAAAGGGAAATAATCCATAATAAAGCCAGGTACTGAGGTAGAGTTATGGTTACTGTCTAATTCTGTTCATCACATGGTATGTTATCATTGTATGAAGTTTCATAAAGATCTGACAATAAATGGCAGAAATAATTATATAAAATATATAAAATTATATATGTTAAATTGAAAACTTTAACACAATTGTTAACAACACCAGACGCCCGCCCATGTTTCACCAAAAAACTATTAGCCAAATTTTTTCATTGAAAAATCCGGCTCAAACAAGTAAATCTGTGAGCTAATGCTCACTAGTGATACCCCCGCAAAAATCTAAAAATATGCGACAAACAGGAAGTAGATGAGCAAGGAGCATGAAATCGCTTTACACCACATGGGACTATGGGATGAAGCAATATGCAAAGTATTAGGCTGCTGCATGTTATAGTTGCTGAGAAAACTGCGACAGTAATTTTGTAATGGGCGGACGGACGGACGCACGCACAGACAAGGGTAAAACAGTATACCCCCCTCTTCTTCGAAGCAGGGGTATAAATATATAAATTATAACCTTGTAATAACCGAAAACAAATTAGTACTTACTGTAGTAATGAAAGCTACATGAAGTTGTTCTAATTGCCATTCACATCTTAATACAGGAGATATTACAGCAAGTAACATCATTTCTAGTGAATCAGCTGCCTACAATACAATATCATTAGATTTTCATATCACTGACAAAATACAACAAATTGGCATACAAAGAACTATCCAATTATGAGGGATTTTTTTTATTTGACTCGATTAGGGCTAAAAATCAACATTTTAGGGATAGAGAGACTTATCCCGGGATCTACACATAATTCATCCTAATAGAGTGGACAAATCTATAACAAGAAATGTAATGTGGAATCCACATTAAAGCCAGATTTAAACACTTTAAAGCAAATTTTTAAAGGGAAATAATCCATATGGAGCCAGATAGAGCTGCGGTTACTCTCTAATTCTGTTCATCACATGATAGTATGTTATAATTGTATGAAGTTTCATAAAGATCTGACAATAAATGGCAGAAATATATGATAAAATGAAAACTTTAACGTAATTGTTAACGACACCAGACACCCGCCCGACTGCCTACCGGTGTTTTGCCAGACTATTAGCCTAACTTTTTTCGTGGAAAAATCCAGCTAAAATCTGAAGTGTTTTAAAATAACTCACTAACTGCCTTATTTACTACTGTTCAAAAATAAAATAGCAAAGCCTTCAATCTTTACATTATATTTTTACAAGCGTTAGCCCTGGCGTCTAATATGTTTTATGATAATGGGCTAAAATTTTGACTCGCCTAATTATATGAATAAGGTTTTTTTGAATTACCCAAATCCATTGGCACAGGTCCCGGGAAACATCCTAGTGGATTAAGGTAATGACATTGAAGTCCTATGTAAGGATAATAAAATAATTCATCTAAATCTATCTTGTTAATTAAGATATTAACAGGAGTGATGACAATTAGATAGTTCTTTACCCTAACAATACATAGATTGATTTTCAAAAAATTAAAGTGATTAACAAAAAAGTTATTTAAGATTAATTGTGGCAAATGACATTGAAAAGTAAGGGTAAAATCCAAGTAATCCAACTGATTGAACCTACCTACTAAGTACTTAAAGAGTAAACAAGGGGAAATTACTGACTAAGGTCCCTTATTGATTAAATAAAGATAACCACTTACAGTGAAGAGACCACAAATGACATAAAGTCGAATTTGGAAAAACCCAAATCCAATAGCTTCAACCCCTTCTTCAGCAGTAAATGTTGGTTCATTTGTAGTCTTAGATTGTTTATATATCTCCACGTCATCATCTTCATCACTAGATCTATCATGCATTAATGATACTGACTCTAATTCTGTAAAAAAATATAGGTATTTGAAACATAGCATACAATGTAAGTCATATGAAACTTGACATTAATAACAAATCCTGATTAAAGATGTAAAATGTATAATACAGTCCAAGCAAGCAAGCTTTGTTTGTTTTTGTTTGGTTTAACACCGTAGCAACACATTGTATAGGTTATATAACGACGGTCAGTCAACCTACTCACTGATCCTGGAATGGCTCAATCTCTGAATTTAGCTGTTAACCAAATACTAAGCACATACTTTCGTCAGTGACTGACAACTGCCCTACATAATTAAGAATCATTGGTAGGAGGAAGAATGGCCATAGAAAGAATTTCATGACCAAGCTCCACGAAAGTATGCCCCATGCAGGAAATGAACCCACGACCCCTCGATCAGTAGACTTGGGTGCTACCAACTGAGCTAGCCAGGCGACTTTTCAAGCAAACATAAAGAAGGACCTACAAGTACAATAACAGTTAAAATAAGTCAACCTTTGTGTAAATAAAAAAAATAAAATAAAAAAATAAAGAAAATAAGATCATACCATCACCAACATGGTCATCATTGACATCAAGTCTAGAATACTTTACTCTCTGCTTCGCCATAATGAAATAACGTTCTGTCCAAGTATGATGTCTTCAAACAATCTGTATCATAACATGTGCTCTCTTTATACCTGCTGAAAAAATGATGATATGAAGTTACTTTACAAGTCCAGTACTTTGTTGAAGCCTGCAAGATGCAAGGGTTCAGTTGGCTTGTGTGCATGTATGGCAGCAGGCTTCCCTGGTCATCCATTGGTGGTTTGAGTGGTTGTTATCTTGTTAAAAAAATCCAAACAAAACCCTTGGTTAACAGCATTAATGTAGTTGGTTTACAAAAATCAAACACAGCTGATTCAACTACCAGTTATTGAGTTAATTTCATGTCAAATAATCACTGTTCAACAGCACACACTAATGTAACATAACCTCTGTTAGCATGTGTTTATTTATTCACAACAAAAATGTTTCAACTTCAAATATTTAATAAACTTTTAAATTATCGTGATGGTATAGTTTTACATATTTTATAAAGTTAAAACTTTCCAAAGTTTTACAATATAAATTAAATTAAATTCATTATTTAATTTTAACAACTATCAAGCGTACTTAAGTGCTTCTTCAAGCACAACAACCCAACAACACAACTTACGAATGGTGTTCCCTGGTTTTATGGACAATGTTGAATTGATGCGACAAGTAGGCGTTGCCTAAATAGACTAATGAGATTAATTTTAACATCTCATTCTAACCAATCAGTATAACTTTGACAAAACATGCTTTGGAGAGTTCGAACGAAACACCTGTCAAAGTGGTATTTTACCATGCCAATATTTAGTATATCTGTTAACACCAAATGTCACTTTTTGATATAATGTACTTAAAAATATCGCTGCCACGTTTGCCAACACTTGTCAAAACAACAACGACATTTAAATTATTATTTAACAAACATCTCACCAACATCTGTGAGATCAAGAGGTTATTGATTTGTTTCAGTGCCAAATGTAAATAATCATGTATGTACGTTTTAATTCAGTCAATTTTGAAACTTATACTTGTCTCAACATTCCAACATTTCCATGTTTAATGAATTTGAATATAATCATTTAAATCAAAATTATAAATCAAAGTATATGTATGAGGCCACTATGTTACACACATAACTTATCCTAATTTCTAGCATAAAATTTATCACCTAGTTTCACATAACGAATCCTAATTTCTAGCATAAAATCTATCACCCTGTCTAATTGAACTGCCTTTAAGTTTCCAAATAAGAGAAGTATATTTTGTAGCATGGTCAAATTAAAATAGTCCAAAAATTCAAAGAAATTAATTAACCAGTAATTACAATACTTTAAAACCATGGTGTTTTGTTTAATTTTAAAGAGAGTTCAATCTGTTCACTTTCAAATCATATCATGGAATGATGTATACATCAAAAGTGACTTGGGATCAGTTGTCCAGCTTCCATACAAAGGGTCCTTGATCATTAGTAATAAATAAATAAATATCAGGTGGTGTCATGTTATCAATAGAGATAACAGGATGTTACATCATCATTATCTTGTTTTATCTATTAAACAATTAACAACAGATCAAGTTAAAAGGTTTATCCACCTATGTATATTTGTCAAGATCAATTAAGATAATAGTATCTATGTCTGGTATATTTGTCACACCTATGGAAATATGTTGATTATTTGGTTTTGAGATTAATAAATAATAGATCATTCACACATATTATAATTAATTAGATAGCTAAAACTTGATAAAATCCCATTTCCTGCATCCTGAATAAAAATGCCAAAAGGGGTGACAGTGAAAAAGGGGCTGTAAAGTTGTTAAAATTTTAAATCTTAAACAAAATTAATGCTGTTTTATGTTCTACATAAAAAATAAATGAAAGTGCCAAAAGGGGGAAGCCGGACAAAAGGTCCCATGGACAAAAAGTCCCATGTCATTTTTGACACGGGTGGACAAAAAGTCCCATGTAGTTTTGCCACCCTGGACAAAAAGTCCCATCTCAGTTTGTCAAGGGTGGACAAAAAGTCCCATCTCATCTCTGTTTGGTCCCATATTTTATATGACTTAAACAAGTAACAAAGTTATGATTTGTACTCAATGACCACACTCTACTTGTTGAACAGAACAGAACAGAACTTTATTAGCATTCACAAGTTATATACATAACAATATGTGAGAAGTAAATACATATTAATATACATAGAGTCTGATAGAGATATTATACTAATTCACGAGAAAGGTGTATACATTTAGAAAAAAGGTAAAACGAAAGTCAATGTCGATAAAGTGGTACGTTATTTTCCATTTAAGAGAGAGGGGAGTGGTTTAGCTTATAACTAAGAAAGATAATAAACAAAGAAATGAGACAAAAAATGAGAAGGGGAGATAACATCAAAATTTATTTAAGATTATCCTGATAAAGAAACAAAGTTTTGTTAACTCAATTTTGGAAGATGAAGACAATAACGATTTAAATGTGTTAACTTTTATATTATGCAAATTAAATCAATTAAATGTTGCAGTCAAACTTATCACAATAACTATTGAAAATGTAATTGTTTGTCACAACAATAAAAAAAAACCCAAAGCTAGATGGAAATCAATTAAGATCCATTCAACAAGATAAGTAGTAATAACTAGAAATAGGCAATCAGTTATGCTTATTATGAATTAAATAAGTTTATCAGCTTTAAAAAAAATCATCTGAAGACATCTCGATAAGATAGAAGTTGTTATTACAACTATTAGAATTAATTGATAGATGGAGACAGTCCACCTATCACTGGGACAAAATATAACAATAAAAATGTTTAATTTTAACAGTTTGCATTAAATGATAATATATTCTATTGATCACCTAACAATGGGACTTAAATGAATGAGGACCTCATCATCACATTAGTCAAATTGAGATGGTACCAGTTGTTCAGTCTGTAAAATTGACATGGGACTTTTTGTCCACCCATGTCTAACTTGGATGGGACTTTTTGTCCAGGGTGGCAAAACTACATGGGACTTTTTGTCCACCCCTGTCAAAAATGACATGGGACTTTTTGTCTGTGGGACCTTTTGTCCTACCATCCCAAAAGGGATGTTAGTGAATTAGTGACTGTAAAGCTGTCAAAATTTAAATCTTTATCATAAATAATTTATCGAATTCAAATAATCCTAAAGTAAATGATTCCCTTAAGATATAGGCCACAACCAGTTGATCATGTGTTTTATGGATTTTTCTCGAAAAATGGGGCAAGCAAGCGAAGAAAAAAAATCTTAAATTGGTTGCTTTATATAGCGGTTTGACCAAATTTTTATGAGCAAGCAAGGAAATAATTATATTTTTTTTTTGTAAAAACTGTCAAATTTAAGGTGGGAGCGAATCCATAGAACATGATCAACTTGTTGTGGCCTAAATAAAATAACAATGACATAGTGTTCATTAACATTCTCAATTACATGATACAAAACTTTAACAAAAGAAAAACAGTTGTTCTGCTATACTTTATTTAAGATGCACCCATATCTGGCGTATAATCGTTACCAGGACAATATAAGAACACATTTACTTAAAATACACTTGCAGTCCTGAATAATACCCATATAATACATAGCGTTATTTACTAAATTTATCAAAATTATAAAAGAAATGATTATCCAGAAATGTATTTAAAACATATATATTAATTAAATACTTACTGATCGATGCCCACTTTATATTATCCAAAATAAAATAAACCTAACTGTTCAGATACAAATTACAAATAGAAAATCCCGTTTTTATTGGTCAATTCAGGACTTACTAAGCGATACTCTTAGAGCCTAGCACTTATAATAAACCCCTCCTGACCCAAGATGTCAGAATTTAATGTTTTTACCAATGGAATTAACTAAATTTGAACCCCAAAGGACCCCTCAACTTCAGGGGTGTGACTGGCCAGGAAGTGAAAAAGAGGAAATATTAGCTGGGGGCCAGGGGGCCGCTAGGACCCCCGTTGGGTCCAGGGCAACGTCCTGGCCAGGGGTCAAGGGGGCCGGAGGCCCCCTGAAGCTCCTGGAACTTACTGTTATACCAAGGGAAAAAACAATTCTCCAAGCAATTAGGACACATGTATTTGACATAATATGAAAATTCTTTGTAGGATGAATAAAATAGTTAAAAACTTTAATTACAGTAAATACATTTATTTCTTTGAGTATAGACAGTCCAGAGGAACAGATAAGGTTTGGGGTGTATTGGGTATTTACTCCCAGTTTTCCAGACAATTGAGTAATGCCATTTCAAATAGGGCGCATAATTTTTTTTTACTCCAAGATATATTACTGGATTGAGTATTTTCCATTTATATGACTATAAATTGAGTACTAATAAAACAAGTAAATCTGTGAGCTAATGCTCACTAGTGATACCCCCGCCAAAATCTAAAAATATGCGACAAACAGGAAGTAGATGAGCAAGGAGCATGAAATCGCTTTACACCACATGGGACTATAGGATGAAGCAATATGCAAAGTTTCAGGCTGCTGCATGGTATAGTTGCTGAGAAAACTGTGACGGAAATTTTGTAACGGACGGACGGACGCACGGACAAGGGTAAAACAGTTTACCCCCCTCTTCTTCGAAGCGGGGGTATAAAAAAAACATGGAACTGGGTATGCACAAATATACTTATAAATATTTATTGAAGATATATCTAATGAATTATAATGACAACATGTCCTCTTTAGAGGATAAAAAAGAGACAGTCGAATTCTACTGTATGAAACAGGACACATGGAATTCATAATGCTGAAAACCCTTTCAATGGTGGCTGTTTTGTTTGGAAGAATTTTGCTTTGATCAATCAGACAGAACATTGCAGGAAAATGTTTCAAAGATTTCGCCAGAATTTAGTTCACAGGAGTGGAGAAATCTACCAAATAATGATTTAATTTGAAAATAACTTTTCTGTATCAAATAACAACTAGTCAGTTATTTGGTTATTTGAAATGCTGATTAATCAAAAAACTGTTTATTCAACTAACTTTTTGGTTATTCTAACTCTTTGTCATCGATTACCATAATTACATAATGATAATGATAAACACAGTGTAGTTATGATAGCATCTTCAGTATTTTAATTGAATTTAAATAACATATAATTATGCTTCATCTTTAAAACTACACCGAAACAAATGTTGGCAAGTAAAAAAAAATGTCTGGCATTTTGACATTTGTTTTATCAACAAACACCAGAAAACGGGAACGTAAGTTCGAATTTGTCGGTTCCTGTGGCACTGTTTGCTAAATTAAGAAAAACAAATGAAAAACAATAAGCTTATTACATTAATTATGAAGATTTAAGAATGTTTTACTTAATTTTCGATAGCGTGGGTCGCGAAAATATATGACAATAAGTCATCATGATGACTTAATTATATATATTATAATAAAATATTTGTTGTAAAATAATACAAAACACTATTTATAAAATTTAATTACACAAGACGGTGTTATTGACAGCTATCTTCAGTAATTTTAACAAAGAAAAAATGACTTCCTGGGATCGTCGATATCGTTTTATAAAGTTTTATATATAATACAATTTAACAAATTAGGTCACGCTAGTTTAAGAATACATTTTTCATGACGATTAATTTATATTAGACTCCATGATTACATAATGAGACATTGCAATTATGTCATTGTTATGCTATCAAACATCGACAAAGTAAGTGTGAAAAAATGCCGACACATATCTTAAATTGTTTACCTCAATTTCTGCTCAAACTGCAAACACATATTTGTCCTCAAACAAAGGATTAATATTGATTTAATTGCTGCAAACAATTAAAATATACATATGCGCTATTTCCAATGTACTCTGACGTGTATAGGTAAAGGTATATACAGATGTTATCGTGCGTGTAATCATAACTCGGCGACTTTATTATCGATTTTGTGACATCCTTGTGCATTCATATGTCGGCGAGTTAAACTCCCAGCGTGTGAAAGACAATTGGGTTTTAATGAGATGTAATTGGCATGTAATTGTCGCGTGAAATTTCATTTTTCGCATCTCTTATCTGACCAGTTTCGATTTTTTATTAACGTTCGATACGCGGCGATTTCGAGACTTTATGAGTAAAGAAGTTTTTAATTGGGTTATGATACGCAAATTTTTTATTCTTATAGGGTTTTTGAGATTTTTAATTGCGTATTTACGGAGATACGCAGCTGTTCCTCTGTTAGACATATTGGAGAGAGCGTTTAACATCGCACAGAAAGTTGAGTATACGGTGTTCATTGGAATCCGCGGAACCGTTCGCATTTCGGCCCTCAAATTTTCGCCCTATTATGTTTTCCGCGGAAATTTCGCGGTTTCCAAAAAAACGTCCCCGGGATTTTCGAAAACGCGGAAATCCGCCGATCCGCGGAAAATTCACACCCCTGAACTTCCAAATTCAGCGAAAGTTTGGCTGGGTTACTGGCTAGAAATGTCAAGCATACTGAAATAATTCAGATCAAATAACAACATATCAATTGACTGCATAGAATTTCTGACAAAGTTCTTTGAAATTCAAACATTAAGTACTAACTAATGGATAACGAGATAGTGAGAAAGTCTTGAACTTAAATTATCAAAGTTAAATTACCAAGATCAAAAGGCCATAGTCTCTTCTCTCTACGCCTGGGGCATTAAAAAAAATTGTGAAAAAAGGTACATGTATTTTGTTATGCAAGTGCTTTAGCATAATTCCTATTCTATAATATGTCTAAAAAAATTGTTAACTACATATTAAGTCATATTTCATTAAATACTAAATCACTAAATTTGAGTAAAATGTAGTTTTAAAACAAATATTTATACTTTACTGTTAGCACAATTAAAAAAGAATAATTCCGTACAATTTGTTCAAGAAATATGAGGAACTATAACATAAATGTTGTTTAGTTGCAGACAGCAACTTTTGATTCCAAAACTAACATCAGTAACACTTGTGATATAAATTCATTTTAACAAAAAGATTGTAAAGAATTTAATTCTATAAATGATTACCTCACATTCTCCATGCTTCTTAAATTTTCCTTAATAGTTATTCTTTAATCTTGAGCGGATATTTACAGCATAACCTTCATAACAATTTATGAATATGTCTGGCTCTCTGTTATATTTATTCACAAATGAATGCATGACATTTAATTTATGACCCAATGCACCACAGCTTATAGCCCTATATTGGACTCCCACTGAGACACCCATTTAACAGACCTAACACAGATTAAATCCTTTGTTCTTAACACATATTTTCATTGTAATGGGAAAAGTTTGTTTGTACTGCATTGAAAAGCCAGATGTTTGAATCCCAGATATAGACAATTAAACTGATAAGATAATACAGATAAATTGTAACATAATATTACAAAATTGACCATCCCAGAGTATTACACCAAGCAGTTAATTTATCAGACCATAGTGTCATTTAACAAAATATCATCATAGACCCTTGTTATTATTAATTTAATACTGAGTTACTTCATGTAATAAAAGGTCAGTCCGACTTAATGTTTCACTCCTAACAAAAAATATTCATTTAAGCCATTGGCCAACTTCGTGTAAAGATTTCATGTCAAATGCTTTGAACTAACAGTAATAGGTATGATTTTATTCTGACCATAAATACAACAAAATTAATTTAGAAGAGTTACAGTTCTGAGACAGCCGACTAGAAAAGTATGATGCAAATTGTAGTCTGAATGCATGTTGAGGTAAATATCTATGTATGTTAACAGGAAAGTGTCAAAACTATAAGATAGAGTACAATGTAATGAGTGTGAAATATGCATTGGTTATAGTCAGCAGGTCATGCTGAGATGCAGCCTGGGTTAGATTTTATCATAATTATGTTTACCATGAGAATGAAATATCAAAAGAGATAACATGTAGATGTAAGAAAGAAATGTAACATTGAATTAGATGGTGAATGTGTGAAAGGTTTTGAATGAATGATTTAATTAAACAGGCACCAGTCATATTAACTTGATCTAGTGTGGGGGGAGAGTCCAGAGCCCCTGAAATTTCCAAAATATACCCGTCCATGAGAGTATTTTGTGAACTGTAAGCCATTTTTTAGTAGCATGAGACGGCAGGCAATTTTTCTCGGGGCTTGCTTCACTTGCCATAGATCTAACAGGCCTCGAAAAATTTCCCTAAGCCACTCGCTAAAATAAAAAAATGACATGTCAACCATTTTTGTGAATGAACATGGGTGCGCATCAGGTTTGTTACGAGTAATTTCATTAGACTGGATCACAGAAGATAAACAATAGCAATTCTAGTAAACTAATCGGTACAGTCTGACGAAAGGGAATGAGAAGTTAAGGTTCAAGTAAAGTCTTTGTTTGCATTAAAAATAGTAAAATGAAAAATGCTCTAACTCTTTTATACTTCCACCAAGAGCAATGTTTTATACATCAAAATGTTCCATATGAAACATACAATGTGATGCTGGTAACTAATTTAGATGAACATGTTTACCAAAAGATGCATTTGCAAAATTGATGCTGTAAAACTGAAAATACTAAAAGACATTAAGATTTTTTTACAAACTTATTTAAATTAAATCAAAATTAGAACATTATAGTTCATATTCCAATAAAGGTACTCCAATATTTATAACCTTAAAAAAATGTTACAACAAAACTAAGGTAAATGAAAAACATTTTGACAGATACAAGTGTAATGGGTTTTCACGACCCTGTTTCTACTTTCACTTTAGTTTAGTTTTTTTAATTGCCTTAGTTTTGTTTTAATATTTATTGATGTTATAAATATTGCAGTACCTTCATTGGAATGTGTACTATAAGGTTCTGTAAAGGAATTAATGTTAAATTTTGTTGTAAGAAAATTTTAATGTAATTTAGTATTTTTATTTATGCAGCATCAATTTTGCAAATACATCTTTTCCTAAATATTTTTATCGAAATAGATGATCGGCATCACTTTGTATGTTTCATAAGAAACATTTTGATGTATAAAACAATACTGTTGGTGGAAATATGACAGAATTAGAGCTATTTCAGTTTTACTATTTTTTAGCAATCCAAGACTTTACATGAACCTTAAGATATTTATGATGGAAGTCAATTTTTTATTTGGCTAACATATTTGTAATGTTCTTAGAACTTATCCGACCCTGAATAGGAATTGTATATAATAACAGACCCAAAAGGGATGTTTAATAGTATAACCTTTATTCTAGAACTCTAACAGTAAGATGACCATAATACTCAGAACATTCATACAACATGCATGCATCATGATATTCCATTGGTTAGCTAGATAGCATGGGGGCGTGGTATTACTGACCATTACATCCCTCCTATGTTTGGATTGGAACCATGTTTCCAAATATGAATCAATAACATAAGCATAAACATGATGTGAAATAAGACTGAAATAACAGTCGTGCATTTAAGCAATATTACTCAATTTCATTATAATGATATAAATATGTATGACAAAAATTATTCATGTTCATATTGTCAAGGTTCATATGTATTAATGTATTATCATCTATCAAAATCGTCTATATAGTCCGGTTTTATTTACAATCATTAATAGTCTAGTTTATAGTCCAGTTTTCCTTCCCACAATTTGGAAAAAAACAACATCTGGTTTATATTACAAACAGTTCATACTATACTACAACATGCATGCATCAAGATATTCCATTGGTTAGCTAGATAGCATGGGGGTGTGGTATTACTGACCATTACAATATTCATAATCGATTTTAGCACTAAATCAAAGAGGAATGGGTGTTTAGTCTTGGAAAGGTGACTGGTCACATCTCTTCCAAGTAAAATTTGCGTTGGATATCTTATTTTTACAAAACAAAATTTTGGCTTTTTGCTTGAACTTATGTATGCTCTCTTCTCGTAAATTCGTGCCCCTTAACCTTTATTTTTGCGCATGCGCGGTAGATGGATTAGGAAATCGGGTCACAAATATAAATATATTTTGTACCAACATCTAAATCAACAAATTGAGCAAAAAATCTTGAATAACTATCACTTAAACTAACTTTTTCACCCTTTTTCAATGCTGCGTATAGTCCATGTCAATCAGCTGTTTGTTTCTCCATGGATTCGTGTCCTTGACTTTGGTCTATACATATTGGGGCTCCACAGGGGGAAGTATTATTTTTCTTACTCTTGAAATATGTTAGTGTTGAAGCTATTGTATATCTAGAAATAACTTTGTTTCAACGGTGCTTAGAGCAGATTTTAATGTTTAAAACTTATAACTAGAGAATAGTTTAGTATCGGTTTCTTTCACTTTAATTAGAATGTAGACAATCACAGGTATATTTGTAACTATGTATAACTATTTTTATAACGTAAATTCTAGAACTAAAATATATTGAGAGGTCCAAAAACAGTCAACAATAAACAAGGAATGTAATGGACTTTTCATAAAACCACAAAAAATGTTTGGATTATCCGTTGCAACCGATTTTAATAAGTTAAATTAGACCTAATTAATGCCAACTTAAAGCGCTAATTGAATAATGAGTGCAAATCAATACCCCGCACTGAACCCCTTAGCTAGGCAAAATAGGTCAACCAATGAAACGCGTCGTACCTGCACACACAAAAACAATGGCCACCATGTGTAAAGAAAATTTAATACAAGTAGGTCAGGCTAGATTTTGCATCAAATTAGCGAAATATGGTTATTTTTTATCAATTTTGAGCAAAATCGTGATGAGAACATATTGATTTTTGTTCTTCAAGCAATAATGCATGTTAGTTCTGAATATTTTTCTGTAAACTGATTGAGCAGGTCGAACGCTACGAACTTGCATAGAATTCGGACACGTGTTATGTCCGCGTGTGTTGATATACCGTTTTTATTAAGGCACGGATCGAATGAGAAGGCACGGAGTAATGAGAAAGAGGCATAATTGGTGTTTTTATGATAACTGGAGCATAATTAAATATGGTATTTTGTAATGCGACGGGCACCTGTGACGACATCTGACAACTACTAGACAAGCCAGGCTTCATACCTCTAGTTAGTGTAATTCCGTCTGTCTAAAGCCAGTAAAAGGGCGAATTGTATTGGGAACGAATCGATGTTGCCATTCAATTCATGGGGGAAACGTGGCAACATAACCACAAGGAACAACATGCCATGAGGCGGATAAAAATAGAATTCAAGAAAGTTATATAATTCAAAAATAATACATACAACAAGAAATTAATAATAAGGATACATTACCTAGATTTAGTAAATAAAATTGACACAACAATACTTTCATTTTCAATACGCAGCCATTTTGAAGGTTTAACTCCACTAAATTTTTAACTTATAACAGAGTTACTCCCCTTTGTAGTATGTTTGAGATTCACCTCTAAGGTGTTTTAGGTGTTTTTTTGTATTCAACTCCGGTCATCGTCTTAACAAACTAGCCAGGAGACCCGAAATAGTTTAACATGATTAGGTCTAGTGAAAATTACTTATTCTATACAGTCAAGCTGGATGTGAAACCACAGGTGACAGACCCCAAGTGACAGAACCAAATTTTCCTTATTATAGTATATAATCGGTACCTTCCCTTACCGGACTGCCCGTCAGTCCGGTAATTTACCGGACTATACCGGACTGACCTAAATATTTCATTGTTTTGATAAAGATACATATTAAAATGGTATTTTTTGTACGTAGTATTGTTATACAACTCAATAAATAAAGTTTTAAATCATTTTTAAGCATTTTATTGTGTATATACCCATATAATAATTAAGTATATATCACCGCTGACTGAGCTCATATGGCTTATTCACAGTGATCGTCTGAATTGACAATGATCAATAACTTTATGGCCATGGAAAGTGTGTGGGATACATTTATTTATGCTATATATACTATATCACTCATCTAAGGATAGAATTTTGTAATAAATAGACCAGTTCATTGTTATTGTTATGATGTCTATAAATAGTAACAAGGAGCTGATAAAGACTACAGGTAACCGTTCCGCTGGTTGGCAAGAAATGATAGCGAGTAAATACAATGAAAACACAGTAATTTTAAAATTGCAATTACTAAGTCATTTTTCATCAAACAATTTAGTATTTTATATCACTAGATAGGTCTTGAAATTCATATTTTGAATATTTAAAAATTATTTGTCAAAAAAGAATTGTTCTTCATTGGCGAGTTTTTAAACCTAGCGCTTCAAACCGGCAAGAAGATAGTTCAAAAGACAGGTTTAAATCATCTCATATATTTTTTTTGAATCAAAATTATGGCAATTTTCTTTAATTTTAAAAATATGAATTTCAAAAGCTTTCGATCAACATTAATATCATAAAAATCGGCCTATAAATAAAAAAGTTATCATGATTTAAAAATTCTGCTGCTATCAATTGTATGTAAACATTGGTTTCTTTCTGCCAACCAGTAGATCAACCAAAATATAGGTAGCAGGTGCTTGTGACGTCACCCGTGAACTGGTCTATACTTAGTTCTGATAACAGATTCATCAACTATCTATACCGGACTGGCATTTTCAGCGATGGAAAGATTACTCCCCCTTTTCACTACCGGACTGGCGATATTTTCATAATGGAATAGTCCGGTATTCCATCATGAAAATGTCGCTAGTCCGGTAGTGTTACGATTTTATATGTAGATATTAAGGCCAGTCCGGTAGTGAAAAGGGAGAGTAATCTTACAAAATTTACAAATGCCAGTCCGGTAGCAAATAACATTATTTATTTCTTCTTATGTTGCATAAAATGTTTTTAAATCATTAAATTATTAATTTATTCTTAACTATTTATGTAGCTATTCCATCATGAAAATATCGCCAGTCCGGTAGGTTTACGATTTTATAAGTATAAATTAAGGCCAGTCCGGTTGTAAAAAGTGAGAATAATCTTACATATTCATTTCTTTGGCTCTAAGTCGGTTTAAAACGCTATTTTCACTGTTTGAAATTAATCGATTATCAAGATATGGCCTTTTAAAATAATAAAAAAGTCAAAACATGTAATTTTATTGTTAATCTTTATCAAAACATTGAAATATTTAGGCCAGTCCGGTATAGTCCGGTAAATTACCGGACTGACGGGCAGTTCGGTACGGGAAGGTACCCGTATATAATATATAAATACCATATAAGGAACATTTGGGTCTGTCACCTGTGAGGGAAAATAGTAATTTTTACTAGACCTGATCAAGTTCAACTAGATGATAATTTTGTCCTTTACATATATTACATGCATTTTAGTTCTCATTGGTAGCCATGCCGAGTTTTATATGCAGCAAAATATGAAGCCTGACTTGTATCTAGAACTTCTTCTTTAAGTTCTTGCCAGATGCATACTTTCTAAACTGAGCTATCTGGCCATCCACTTATCCTTTTCCCCATAAAGACAATACACTGGCACTCATACTTGAGCTTGTTAGATAACAACCTTTTATATCAAGTTCTTGTGATAGGAAAGAAAGCAAGAGCAGTGGTCTAAGATAAATGCTTAAGGTTCGACCGCACTAGGGGCACTACTAATTTCCTTGAGCAAGAAATTTACCTACAGTTGTTTCACTCCACCAAGGTGTAAATAGGTTCTGTACGTAACAGATCACCTGCCAGACGGTCATTTCAATTATTAGGGAGTTATATTGCACAAAAGTTCATTAAAGATATATTGAAGCAGGCTTATAACTGCACTTCAATTAAAAAAATATTTGAAAATCTCAATATTATTTCAAGTTTTTTGATAGGGATGTAAAAAATAAAGACAACTAAATGTTAATATCATATCAACTTTAATGATCAACACAAATCTTCATATAACAAATAAATAATACTACATTGAGAAACTAAAAGTACCAGTGAGGGCTATTCCATTAACATTCTCGTACCCCGAGGTTATCAAGATTCTCAATCTGACATGAGAATCCTACTAGACTCTGGGTACGAGAATGTTCCATTAACAAATACACCTCCTTCAAGGGAAGTACTACTATAGTTCGTACAAAAAAACAAATCCCTGTTCATGTAAACAGTACAATGAACTAATTCGTGACAATGGATTCTCAGGATGACAATAAAATGTAATTTCTATAAGTGTCCTGTTGGTGTAATGACAAAGGGTTCTAGCAATGCTAGCATGATTGACAAAGAGGGGTGAGGTTTATCTGCTGCACTAACTTGGTAATAATACTTATACTTTCAAAACTGCCTTACCTTTCAAATGGATTGGTTCATCTTAATGTTTTCACAAACATGTAATGTTATTTTGTGCGAACTATAAATTAACCATTCATATTTAAGAACATTTAATTCAAACAATATGTGTCAAATGAAATTCCTCTCATTTAAGGTATGTAATTTTCTCATTATTTTGCTTTCTCATTGACCCTATATACATGTACAGGGTTTACCGGTATATAGGGTGAATGGCTTTTCCTCTTCCAAGAAGGGGGTATATTTACCAGTAAATGAAACAGTCCTTAGAACAAAACAGCAACAAAAACTATCTACATTTTACTTAATTATGCTTGCAAGTCTAGAAGCAAAAGCATCATTGACAAGACTTTTATCAATGTCTTAAGTAAGAAAGGGCGTAACAAAAATGTTTTTCCAACCTTATACAGGATCAAAGCATAAAAATCAAAGTATTGAAATACATTGTCTTCTGATTTAGATTTAGAGGGTGAAAGTTGAAAGGTTTGACAATGCTGAACACCTATATAAGTATTAATTAAAATGTCTAGATCAATGTATTCTCAAAATATTGAAATCATCATTAAGCCTAAAACTTTTACTCATGACTTTAGTTCAACTACTTTTATCAACCTAATAGGGCAGTCATGATATACCAGTATATTGCAATATGCAGCTGAGGCAATACCTACCGAGGTACGATTTTAACATACTGGTATTTGGTGATATTTTTAATTTCATTGGAAAATTCTTTCCTTTGTGAAATAAAAGTAGCGATACGTCAGTTTTCCATTGTTCATTCCATCTAACCTTAGGTTTACAAGAATTTAAGCAATTGGGGCGCATCACAGTCCTAAATGACCAAAGAGGCTAGATTCTGTAAGTAGCTGCAGGTAAGATTTGCTATGTTTCTGTTAAATACAGTGGAGGCACAATGAGTCTTATAGCCCACATTATATCGTGGTCAAATCGCGATACGATGCCAGCCTATTGCAGTATATCCCCATACGCTTCAAGCTTATCGTGACAGCCCTACACCCTAATAACCTTGAAAAGTCTTCAAACCAAATACATGTATGACTGGCCAGCAACATGGCACTCACTTAAAAGCTATTGTAAGTTTAGACAAATGTAAATTTTGTTAGACAAGTTTAAAACCAGCAATAACATCTGATTTCTTATTAAATTTTCTTACTGTATTGTATTCACTGGGATAAAAAGCTGAGACATTTAATTATTGAGCAATAAACAGGGAACCGTATGAAATAAAATGTTACAATCTTGAACGATATATTGTACCGGTATATCAATATTTACTACTCAGACTATAATACTGCATAGATTTCTACATGACATTAAATGTCATTCTTCTTATAATATCAAGCATGTGTTAAAGTTCAAAATCCAGAGATTCCTGAATATCATCATTTAGCTTTTTTTACTGAGGAAAGAAGTCTCTTCCATCGAAAAAATCCTGAACTTTAGGACCAGTGATCATTTCACATAAAATCTTATGATAAAAACATTCAGGAAACATTCATAATTCCTTTATTCTTTATCAATCAATCTATAATATTCTTAAATTATGTAGAATAATGAATACTTTCTGAAAATCATATCATTATACGACATCATATATTTTAGGCTTTGAACTTTTTTAAATTTTTAAAATTGACTCACGATCATTTTTTACGTAAGATTTTTTGTGAAAATGACTACTGTCTTAACAGCTTACACTCATGATGAATTAATTAATAAAACAAGTTAATTTAAATCTTATTAAGTAAGCTATGAGTACTGTTGCACTAGCTTATCTTTTAAACATTCTTATGAGGATACTACTCCCAAACTAACTCTTTCATATAAAATAGTTTGATTCAAGCTAAACTGAGTTGCAATCTAGCAAACTTTTTTCTTGCTAGACTAAAAGCATTGAAAACCACTGAAGGTTTTTAAATGGTTGCTACTATAGCATATAACTTTAAAAAAAATATTGAGTTAACGGTACTTAAAGGCTGACATTTAATAAAAGCAGCAAGCCTTAGAGTTAATAAGCTGCAATTGATTCGAAACAATACCTTGTATATGGAGGCTAGTATGTTAGTGACCCAAGCTTGAAACAAAACTGTTGCACATAATAGAGATAGCCTTTGCTACAGCACTTTGAAAGAGGAAGAAAATGAATTTGTTAAACAAATGCTCCATAACAGCTAAACAATAGGTACATTGTATAATGTAAATTATATTTAAATAAATGTATACAAATGTATCATGTATTATGTCATTTTGTATGGGCCGAAGGCCTTTAAACAAATAAATATTTGTCATTGTATTATAAAACATAAAACTGTTATAGCAGATAATATGTCCCATCATAGGTATGGCTGGAATCCTAGAGGACTTTGCAGAACAAATCACATCTACAAATTTGGACTACAATTGAATTTGGTTTCAACCCCGTTTAAATTATTGAGAACAATTTAAAAAAATCTACAAGCAAATTTTGAAAGGCATAATAATATGATTAAGTGCAATGTTGGGAGTAAGCAAAAGAAACATACTTCTGCGAGGTGAAATAAATCATAAATTTACATGAAAAACATTTAATTCTTCAAGCACAAAGACAGGTTAACTACCTAAAACATGCATAAGCTGTATTTTTATAATAAAACAAAGAACAAGTCCCTGAAACCACGTGACATAACACTAAATAAAACTAAATTTACATAAATGCACTCTTTGTATCTGAAAATCTGATATCCACAACCAAATGAGTTAAATAAAACATTATAAAACCAAACAAAAAGCTTAAAAATACCACAACTCTGAATTGAAAATTAAAGGTTTTAACATTTTGTATTATTTGATTCTTGGCTTTACTTTATACTCTGGATTCTCCAATATTAGCAAAAATGTTTTTGCCATGCCACAACAATACAACATTATACTGTAGTAAAATCTCTCTGAACAACACCCACTTGGAGAGACTAAAGTATGTTGCAGTTCAGAGGTTGTTGCTCTGCAGAGGTTTAATTGAATTAAAATTACACCTAAGGGAAATATCGAAAGATGCTGTTTGTGCAGAGGATTTGTTATGGAGAGGGCTGCTGGAGAGGTTATACTGTACATTCACATAAGGAATAATTATATACTAGCATGACAATAAACATAGAACAGTCTATTAATAAATAGTAATCAAAAATAATGTTTGAGAATGGCATAAAAAAATCTACACAAATATTATGAAGAATACAGGTTATAAAATAAAACCAGATTCAAATAAAAAAAAATTCATATAATTTTGACAAAGTTTACAACAATCAAATATCACAAACTGATATAGTATGTATCATCATTCTATTCAGTAACACTATAATGTTGGTTATATAAACATGTACTATAATAATCAGACAAGAGAACCTGACCGATTCATTATCGCTCACCTGAGTAACCAAGCGTTAAAATCATGTATAATGATTATTAGTCTTCCAATTTAGCCAGCCCACTGTGGACTAACTTCACTGATATTTCTGTTTGTTCAGTGACTTTAAGAATGTGAGTGGTTCAACTGTCCACAAATTTTAACAGCCACTATTTTACATATTCAATAAAAATTATCATTTGTTGTTATATAGTTTATTCAATTTTATGATATGTGCTAAATCATTAAAATGGACTGCATATTTCATGAAATCGCTTAACAATTTTTAGTCCAGTAAACTTTCATTCTGTCAAGTAAAAAATTCCATTTTGCTAGACCGAATGTCCAGTGCTGATGAAAGCTTGTCGCAAAAACTGATTAATTATTACTCTAAAAAAATTTCAGGCAATTTGAGAACTTTCTAAAGTCATATATTCTCTGACAAAGTTGATATGATATCCCAAACTTTATTTTTGGACAAGTTGCATAAACGTTAGGCTAAAGATTTTTGGATAGCAACCTACACATTGGTTCTAAACAAGCACAAAATCTATCACAATGTTCCCCTTAAGAAAGACCCCAAGACATTTTATCAAAATACATGTACCTGGAAAACACATTTCCTTAAAGATTTGAATTACAAGTGAAAGTAGTTAGTACCTTGTCAAGGCAGGTGGAAGGCTGGAATATTTTGAGTTTCTGAATTATAGAGGCAATGTACAAAGAGATCACAATCTTGCTCATCTGAGAGTAACCATTGGTAACACTCAGGTGATTACACATGTATAGTTTATAAACAATTTGGTGATATGTTTTTGGTATAATCTCAATAATAATGATATCGCCCTTTAACACAGAAAGGTACCATAATTCCTCGCCTCAATCTAACAATGTCCTATCTCCATTTTTAAAATAAATGAGATAAACATCCCAAGCGATTAGTATGACCTTGCTCCATCTTCTTAAAAAGTTTCTTGACTCCATACACTGTTAATGTGCCTGGGAAGTCTCATGTCTCTAAAGATTGAAACAATGAAGATATGACCCTTTGAACTTTTGAAGTCGATTTCCCAAAAATAAATTTGGTAGTTAGAGCATTGTTAGAGCGAGGCGATGAATTGTTCTTTAATCTTTTATAAGATGGTACCTTTTTGCTTCAGGGGATTATAATTCTATTAACAACAAGTAAAGTAAAAGTTAATATCAACATATCTTATATATTACAAAATTACAATGTAGCACTTCAGCTGGTTTGATGTCTTAAATATAATAACAATATCGATGACTTCTATAAGGCTTCTTCATTTAAACATATATCTACCTAGTACAGGTCTTAGAACAAAGGCACCAAACAACACCTCAGGGCATTTTTCAATATGGGGGGAAAAGGGGCCTGGGGCTTTACTCTATATAAAACATTTGGGGAAATTTTGACACAATTTCATTGACAGGGGAATGAAAAATCAAATGTAAACTCCAAATTTTGGGAAGACTGCATGATTTAGAAGAAATTTCAGAAGGGGAAGGTGCCTGCAAATGACCCCTGTTATATTAAGAAAAAAGCCCTGCACCTTAACCCACCAGTCAAAATGCAGGACTAGTGAAAACTGACTCGAGCTAGTGAATTTCATAATTTCATATGATTTAAACAGGTCGATAATTTTGCCCTATACCAAACAACATAATAAACTGGGCTAGTAATTGATACAGGCTCAGGCTGAAAGGCACCTTCTAAAGTACAGTACCAACAGCAGTTCTCATAAACTAATTATAAAATCTTTAGCTTATGAGATGAAGAAACTATTTTAACTTAAACATTAGTAGTACTTGTTTACTTGAGTTTTAGACCCTTTATAAAAAAACACTCCAGTTTTTTTACAAAAGCTGGTTTACATAAAAAAACTGAATTCTATTCTTTATCAGAATTTGCTTATGCTTTTGCATAGAGCCAACTTTTTCAACTCATGAAGAGGAAAATTTTTGACATTTTTGTCAATTTTTCATGAAAGTTTATAAACTGCCTGATCCTGAATCTGATCTGGAGCACTTGTTTCTAAGCCAAGCATACATGCACCAAATATTGTCCCACAGTGAAGGAAGTATATGTTTAAATGTAAAAGTCTTGATAAACCTAAATACACATTTTGTAAACTATAAATCTAGTCAGACATTATGTATATAATACACAACAAGTCAAATGGTACTATGTACATAGACAAACACATGAACAAAAATATCAGGTTTGGTAACATTACAAAATTATATCAAGGGTTGCCTGCAGTAAGTTCTTAGCACTTAATCAAAGTACTGTAATCAGGTAAGCTTTCATTCCTTGTGTACCACAAGGCCACTAATAATAGAATAATTGATTTTTATAAGTAAATAATTTGGACAGTTACTTGATATGTTCTTGACAAAAATTTAAATATTACAATACAATTTAATATTGTAATATTGAAAACCGGTTAAGGTATACATTAAATATTGGTACTGAATCTAAAGTTAACATGTCGTGGGTATAGCGCACACCAGACATAACTCGCTCTTTTTTAAATTTGAGTTACAACCATTTTGTGCTAAGCCTGCAATATCTGTAAGTTAAGCAGCTGTATCTACAATATATAATCCAGCATTGTCTTTGATATATATGGTGAACACAAACAAACAAGACAATAATTTCTACACAAACCACTAAAATGTGACACTTAATTCTAGGTAATAACTAGACATTAACTTGATTTTGTAACTATGATACATTGTAGTTAAGTACATAATATACATCTATATGGATTTGTTTTTATAAATACATGCAATTGATCTACATCAATATTCAACAGATAACATATTAAAACATGTATTAATATTATAGTTTTTATACATGAAGGGAATGCCCCTTAATAATACAAATATTCTCATATGGGTACAGAATGCCCTTTAATATAATCTCATATAGGGTTTATGTCTATTACGGCGTGGCTACAATTATACATACTGTTGATAAAACTGTTCCATGTGTAATAGTTCAAAATTATTTAAATCCTGAAATTCCTAACTTTTCATGATTTCAGCAGCTTTAACACAAGAAATTCTGAACTTTAAAAACCTGTCCTGAAAACTTCCACCCATGCTGTTCTATGATAAAAATATCAATCAATGACTAAGCATAGGAAAACTTACAAATGATCACAACCACTAAAATATACACTAAAGGTCAATACAAGACAACACATTTTCTGTGTATTAATTAAGTATGACAATATTTGCTATTGTAGCCACACCTACCAGTACCTGTATGTGACAACTGGCCATTGTAACACTTTATTTCATTTATTAAAACTAACAAAATTTAATATAGTTTATGTAAAGGAACAACAAATTATACATGAAATTCAACATTTTCAAACGTAATAAACAAATCAGACTTGTCTTTATACTTAAATGATCGTGATATTCAATACTGGAACAATGGCTGATATGAATGAAGGAAAATTAAACATGGAAATAAACGAATAAAGTTAAATTTTCACATACATCAAATACAAACTCTATGGTTCTACTCAGGATTCAAGTGTAAAATACAATGACCAAAATAGGCTTAATATAGAATGAAGTTCAGCTCAAAATTCTGACCTTAACTTTCATTATTTCTAGACTGGGCTCCATAATATGATTTCATTATTTGTATCTTAACCATTTATTTGAATTTTTCATTTAATTACATGACAAGCTCTACAACTAGCTTTCCTGAACCGATATTTTCTAACCTTTTTTCACAGGTAGCCAGCAACTAGACAGTAACAGCAGCTTTGATTATATTGTCCTACCAAAAACTTCCAGCCTTGCTAAACCTTACTAAATACTGGGTGTGCAGTGGCTGTTTTCACAAAAAAATATGATAAAAATCATCTTAAGTTAAAAGCAGGAAACATTCATTACAACATACTTCCTTGTCCAATCAATTTATAATATTCTTTTATTCATAGAATAAGGAATACTTTCTGAATATCATATAATTATATGATACATGTACCCAGTCTTTTAGGCTTTGAACTTTTTTTTTAATTTGACTGACTAACAATAATTTTTTGGTAAGATTTTTTTGTGAAAATGGCCACAGCTAAGTAATGATATTTTAACTAATAAAACAAACATTCATTGTTGTGGATGATATACAATAATGAAGGTAATACATATTGGTAATGATGAAAATGCAATGATGAATTAGGAACACTGTTTATAATCTCATGACTGAGTAAGTTTAAACATTCCCATTAATCAGTGAGCCATGAATAATTGCTATTTGCATCAATGGCAGTAAGGCAAGAAAGTAAATAAACAACAAAAATATAATATTGCCGTAACTAAGGGTATTAAACATAACATAATGAGAACAATGGTTTTCCAACAATGGTTTAAAATTTTGTAGTGAAATGATTATGAACTTTATTGTAAAGAAATCAAAAGCAACTCAGGCACATTGAATAAAACATAACACATTGACTGATATAATGCCAATGAAGTCTTTATTTTTGGACTCCTTATAAAAAGACAAAACACACATTGCAATCAGATTGTCCTAGAATGAACAATACAACTTTCTTAACATTAATTTCTAGGGCTGCAACGATTCGATACATCGAAACTCCATTGCCAGGGTGCCGATTCGATTTCGCATACAATTTATGTTTCATGTTGTATACATGCATATTCTGATACAATTTATGTTTCATGTTGTATACATAGACACATAAAAAAATATTCCATTCTGAATCATTTCACCCATCAAATGTACTTCATTTTTTCACTATTACGCAGACTACTTGTCCTAGAATGAACAATACAACTTTCTTAACATTAATTTCTAGGGCTGCAACGATTCGATACATCGAAACTCCATTGCCAGGGTGCCGATTCGATTTCGCATCAGGTCCCACAAATTTCGATTCGATACTGTCCTTTAAGCGTATCTACAGAAGTTATAAGCATAAAAGCAAAGGCGCACCTAAAAGACACTAACTCCCCACAGCGGTTATTTTCCTTTATTAAACCAAGTAGCAAGGCGTATATAAAGAGCTGCATATTCTGATACAATTTATGTTTCATGTTGTATACATAGACACATTTTAGTTGATATTCATGACCTATATAATTATTCGTACCCAGTCCATTTCGTACTTAAAGAAGCAATATAAATTTAGCAGATTTTCGGGTTTCATGTGAATTTAATTTGAGTAACACCTTTATTTTATCAATAATAAATAGTTTTAAACTCAAATAAATGTATAAATGCATATTTGGAGTAAATTATACTAATAAATGAATCGAATCGAAAAAATTAATATCGAATCGCATCGAATCGACTTTCTGGTGAATCGTTGCGGCTCTATTAATTTCATATAATTTGGTTTCAACAACTAAAGTACTAAAGTAATAAAACTCAAAAAGCAAACTTTAGAAAGACTTTAACATAATTGATGTACAACAACAAGTAATTTATTTGGAAGTAAATGATAAAAAAATACATGTATTATACGTTCAATTAATCAAAAATACATGGACTAGTATGGTACAGCATGCTAAAAAAATAAAACAAGCAAGATGACACAAATTGTGCCAAAGGTATTTGGAGTTGTAATTAGATCTGGTATATTCTCAAAAATATAACATATATACTAAATGCATAAAAAGGTGAAAGCAAGAATTTACAAACCAATAAATATGAACTCCAGGTGCAAAGCCTGATTTATATAACATTTTTTTCTTTTATATGTTTACTTTATTCCTTACTTTTATATGTTTACTTTATTCCTTACTTTATCAGTTTAACTTTACACTTAGTTCTGTTGTTTTTTATTTCAACTCAGTTGTCCTGACAAGCGCCTTCAAGTTATAGTTAGTATTGACTGATAGGGAGTAATATGTAGATATAGATCTCACCCTTAAAATCTAATTTGGCACAAGGTGAGATATGATTGTATTATACAGCACTACTTTATCCAAGACTTTCTCGTTTCAGCTGCGTCTAAATCTTTAGCAAATTCTTCGAAATTTTTCTCATTCACATCTTCCTGTACAAGAAAAGCTTTATGTCCAAATTTCATGGCAATGTCAGTATTGTCTCGGTCATCATCAAACAAAATAATCTCATCAGGACGAATCTTTAAGTGACACTTATTGTAAAGTTCAGTCAATATTGCTGCAATGTGTGCTTCTTTACCCAAGAATTCATGATTATGTTTCTCACGAAAAGATGCTGTATTGGCTTGAACTAGGATTCTATCAGCATCAGATCTAAAAAGAATATCAAAACAGAAAATAAGAAATATTGCTTTTTCGTGCAAATGCAGACATTTTAAAATGTGCAGGACCAATGGACCAGACCATTAAAATTCTAGTTTGTCCAGAAAACTGTCCTATGTGTCCCTTGTAGCTAGTCCAAATGTCTATTTAATTTCATGGAACTAATGTTGATGTTTTCCTTAAGTTAAAACTATGAATAATGACTGAGTAGCAACAAGAAAAGTGTAATGATAAGTCATAACAAAGTGACATATTTTGATGATTTTTTCCAGTCCGGTGAAACCTGATTGTCAAATTGTCAGAATGTCACCAAATGTGCAAAATTGTGTTGGGAAAAGATACCATTAATCCACATGTTTGAGACTGAAAATAAAGCATGTTCTTTTTATTAAGATAATTAAAAGCTCAATTTCTTACACTGAAGGGCATTGATCTATCAAACTTTGTATTTGCGCAGGTGTAAGTATGAATACGGCATATTGTTAACACCTTGAAACATATCTATGTTTAATACATAGTCTGGTATTATAAAAGTACAAAATTGTACAAGATTATAAAAGCCATGACCTGGCAATCGTGGTTGATTTCTGGTTTTTTTTAGTGTGAAAAGAAATTATTGTTCCTAAAAAACGCCCCTGGGGGCGTTACATTTTCCGAAGAGGGGCATTTATAAGGGGTGAAAAATCGGCATTTTTTTTCTTCCATTTATGCTATTTCCATTCATTTTTTGCTTAATAACTACACATTAATTGAGTCCAAAACAAGTCCATGCATATAAAAAAATATGATGGTTATAAGTATGGTAGGGCTTCATAATTGAGTAAGCACAGTAGTGTGTACGTGACTACCTGAATGTATCTCATTGATGTCATTGTGGTGCGATGTCATATACCTTGTCGACCGACATTAGATTCTGGACATTTCAACAAGTGTGTAGCAAAATGTCGGAGAACAAACACTGACAAAGCACACCCGAAATTCAGAGCTGGATTTAATAGATTCAATTAAAAGGGTGCTATGAATTTTGTATACCTATAGACTTACTTATTACAAATAATTATGTTCACAATTTTAGTTAACATCAAACAAGTTTAGTGTAAACTGTTACTCAGTGACATTTGTAATGCCCTAAATAAATGAGGAGATTGTTTCAAGGTTTGTCAGTTTCTTTGATCTTTGTGCTACTTCTAAATTGTACTGTCGGTGCCCTTTTGATGACCTTGCTTGAACTGTAATCGACCTATTCAATGGTACTAAAATACCGACCTACATATCTTTTAGGAAGACAGCCTCTCATATCGATTTTTGACTCCTGCCATGTTGGTTATCGAGTACAATTACCACGTCGTGTTCAATCTAATAATGCCCCTATCAAAATTCAATCTTTGAAATGTTCCTGTTGGAAAGAGTTAAATTGTTGTGCATCCAATGTTTTAAAATTTAAACCCAGTTGGTTTTTAACTTTGGATTAGTAATTGCGTAAAATTTAAGTTTTCAAAACAGATTTTTTTCATCTTTTTTTTAAAAAGGGGGGGCTAATATTAGAGCAGGGGCGTTTAATAGGAACAGTACGGTAGTAAAGTGTCTTTGAACAAGGTGTAATTGTAATTGATGGTCAAACTCTCAGTGCCTTAAAAGCCATGTGTTTATATGTATCCTGACGGCATCTGTTTTCGACGAGGATCTGATTTCGCCGAACTATGAATTTCCGGTTTATTTCCGTAATTCACGCATGCGAAGATCCGGTTACATGTTATTTTGACGCCTAATGTTATTGTCGAAATGCATAAAAATATTTGAAATAAATGTGGGAAAAGCATCGATTTCACTTCAACAAACATTCACTTGAAACCCTATTTGTGTTTTTTTAATTGAGGCAAATGTGACAGGTGTATTAGGAGGGTCCATTTATCATTTTTCTCAAGAATAAAAGTGCTACGAAGGGGTTATAACTTTTTGTAAGCCCAGTATGTAATGACAATAAGTCCCCGACTCTTCAAATTAAGTAACAGTGAAATTGTTACAGTTGTTTAATGATTAAAATTCGTTAAAAACTCTTTAAATTCTCATACAAATGTTACATTGAACTTTTGGTTCACCGATAATTGTTGGCCGCGTTTTTAAATTTGTGCAGTGTGACATTTTAGACTAAGGACTACAGTTTGGGGAAATCAGATGACGCAATGCCGAACTAAAGATTTTCAAAGGAAGTTACTCTTATGTAATAAATGACGCCAAATAAGGAGGGAATTAATGTTTATGTTTTTTGTTGGACTAATTATCACTTGATCAATGGATTAACATGTAAATCGATTTGATATTTTGTTTTATTTATTCGTATTGGCCAAATTTTTTTTACATCGTCGAAAACTGATGCCTCCGGGATACAACACATTCGGCACTGTTACTAAGTGAACAATACAAGCATTTCAACGAACACTAGATAGAAATCTTCTTGCAGACTAAATTTTCACTCACCTTCGAAATAATTTCTGTAGCAGTTCTTTTATGACCCAAGGTTGCATGAAATATGTTACAATACAAACATTAAGATGTCTATCAAGGCAAGTCTGCATTAAATCTCGTATACATGGTCGTACTTTAGAAACTAACTTATCAACACTGTCCTTCCAGACTCCACCGGAATGAAATGTTATCAATGTTTGATCAAAATCGACAGCAACCAGTTTAATGCCTCTTTTCTGAAGAGTTGTCACAAGTAATGCCACTCCCACTTCACGTTCGTTTCGTCTTCTACTCATCTTCTTATATAATTGTAGCTGACAACCCTGTTTTACACTATAAATATATTTTTCTTCGTAGGAATTTCCTACGAATTTCCATTAACAGCCATATTGTTATTACGTCCCTTGAATTCGGGCTAAGCCGCGTACGAATAGGACAGGTGTATTCCATGGACCCACCTATACATTTAATGAATTTGGGAACGATTACATGGACCCACCCCATAACTTTCTTAATAATGAACATATTTCTAAGATGAAAGTACCGTTGGAAAGATGTGACAATATGCTTTCCGAAAATGTAAACAAAATAAAATTCTGACAGTGATAAAGATATATTTATTTAAGTCGAATATGACTCATTTTTCAGCGATATTTTACCCCAAAAATATCGCAAAGATTCCATGAACCCACCTCTTGTTTTTTTTATTTCTCAACATATTTTAATGTTTTTACATCATTTTAATGCTAAGGTAATGTAGTTTACAAATCTGGTGATTAATACGAATTCTACGAGCATTCAAAGTTTGGTGTTATCTTTGTTAATTTTGGCGCGTATAGTTTTGTTGTTGGAGCAAATGGACCCACCTTTAAAACAATTAAAATTTTTGAATGGATATTCTTAACTGATATATCATTTGAAAGGTATGAACATGTCATTTTTAGAAAAGGTAAGATGAACAGAATCGGACGGCAGATTACTGATAAGCATGCATTTGAACACAGCTACGTCCAACCACGAGTGTATTGGTCGTTATAGATTTCCATACACAGATATTTAACCCCAAAAATATCGTAAGGATTCCATGGACCCACCCTAAACTTTTTTTTTACTCAATTTATTTCTTAAAACTTATTAACATTTCAAAGTTTAGGCAATGTGGTTTTCGCGTATGTTTTAAATTTTAAAATCAGATAACTAAAACAAAAACTAGACTTGTTGGACAGAAATGTTATGTTGAACGAAATCGGGCTGCTACTCATGGAGTTGTATACATACATTTCAATACAACTATGTTCAATACAAAAACATGTCAATTATCGCTTATCATCCTGCATCAAACTTATTGAACACATGGGCAAATGTACCCATCTGTACAAGCCATTTATTTCAATATCCTATAATATTTTTTTTAAAGCAAGCACTTTATAATGTCGAAACTGTTCTATAAACTCACTTAAAAGCATTTGAATAGAACACCCACTGAACAACAATGAAGACATATATAATATTGTCAAGTTGTCGTCAATCACAATCACATGGACTTTTAATGATCTTTACATAAACTTATAGGATAGGGGTCAAGTCAAATATGTAACATAAAAATGAAGCTGGGTCCGAAACATAGGTGGGTCCGTGGATTACACCTGTCCTACGAATACTTAACAATTCGCACGACTTGAGAGAATACCACGCCCCAATATTTGAGGGAGATACGCCTCTTACGTAAAAAGCGGAATTTACAAAAACTGACATTTCAAAACTAAACTCTAAGTGAAATTATGCCTATAATTCTTAATTTATGTTATAATTTATTTAAGGAACGTGATTGATATTTGGAATAGTTCTAGTGTAAGAGTCGGAAGTTACAGTGCTTTGATTGTATACGTTAGTTTATGACCCGTAGTGTCGAACTGGCCAGGGTCAACTTTCGTAATGATAAAAAGTTTGGCAAATGAATTGCATATTTGAAGTTTAGAATATTTACAGTTGCTATATTTGAAGTCTTAACTGCTAATGTTGTGTTTAAATCATGAGGGTTAACTGATTCCAAAGATATTGCCCGAGGTATATCGTGAATGTAAATTGTAAATTCTTAAGAGCTAGACCAGAATTGACGATTTTGCACACACTACCACATACCACCACAAACCTTCACATACTACCTTTATGCATGATACTATGGTTTTTTGATTATATGTCGCGTCTCCTCCTGGTGTCGGGAGGTTTGCACGCGTTTTTCAGGTGCCCTAGATGGTTAGCAACCTAACTGCAAAAAATCACATTCGCACACCGAGTTGCGCCATGGCAACAGAGCCGCAAAGTATACCGTGCAATATGGCTATAATTATAGGGCTTTAGAACAGCAAAAATAGGCGTCGACCCCTGGTGTCGGGAGGTTTGCACGCGTTTTTTGCTACCTTAATGTAGTTAGTTACTTGTTTAAACACATTTTCTCGATGCCCTACGTAGTTAGCAACCCATTTGCACAAAAATCATACCTGCGCAGTGAGATGCGCGTGGGCTACAGAGCCCCAAAGTCGCGTCGACCTGTAGTGTCGGGAGATTTGCACGGGGTTTCTCGGTACCTGAACGTGGTGGGTTTGGTGTTTAAACACGTTTTTCAGGTGCCCTAGATGGTTAGCAACCTAACTGCAAAAAATCACATTCGCACACCGAGTTGCGCCATGGCAACAGAGCCGCAAAGTATACCGTGCAATATGGCTATAATTATAGGGCTTTAGAACAGCAAAAATAGGCGTCGACCCCTGGTGTCGGGAGGTTTGCACGCGTTTTTTGCTACCTTAATGTAGTTAGTTACTTGTTTAAACACATTTTCTCGATGCCCTACGTAGTTAGCAACCCATTTGCACAAAAATCATACCTGCGCAGTGAGATGCGCGTGGGCTACAGAGCCCCAAAGTCGCGTCGACCTGTAGTGTCGGGAGATTTGCACGGGGTTTCTCGGTACCTGAACGTGGTGGGTTTGGTGTTTAAACACGTTTTTCAGGTGCCCTAGATGGTTAGCAACCTAACTGCAAAAAATCACATTCGCACACCGAGTTGCGCCATGGCAACAGAGCCGCAAAGTATACCGTGCAATATGGCTATAATTATAGGGCTTTAGAACAGCAAAAATAGGCGTCGACCCCTGGTGTCGGGAGGTTTGCACGCGTTTTTTGCTACCTTAATGTAGTTAGTTACTTGTTTAAACACATTTTCTCGATGCCCTACGTAGTTAGCAACCCATTTGCACAAAAATCATACCTGCGCAGTGAGATGCGCGTGGGCTACAGAGCCCCAAAGTCGCGTCGACCTGTAGTGTCGGGAGATTTGCACGGGGTTTCTCGGTACCTGAACGTGGTGGGTTTGGTGTTTAAACACGTTTTTCAGGTGCCCTAGATGGTTAGCAACCTAACTGCAAAAAATCACATTCGCACACCGAGTTGCGCCATGGCAACAGAGCCGCAAAGTATACCGTGCAATATGGCTATAATTATAGGGCTTTAGAACAGCAAAAATAGGCGTCGACCCCTGGTGTCGGGAGGTTTGCACGCGTTTTTTGCTACCTTAATGTAGTTAGTTACTTGTTTAAACACATTTTCTCGATGCCCTACGTAGTTAGCAACCCATTTGCACAAAAATCATACCTGCGCAGTGAGATGCGCGTGGGCTACAGAGCCCCAAAGTCGCGTCGACCTGTAGTGTCGGGAGATTTGCACGGGGTTTCTCGGTACCTGAACGTGGTGGGTTTGGTGTTTAAACACGTTTTTCAGGTGCCCTAGATGGTTAGCAACCTAACTGCAAAAAATCACATTCGCACACCGAGTTGCGCCATGGCAACAGAGCCGCAAAGTATACCGTGCAATATGGCTATAATTATAGGGCTTTAGAACAGCAAAAATAGGCGTCGACCCCTGGTGTCGGGAGGTTTGCACGCGTTTTTTGCTACCTTAATGTAGTTAGTTACTTGTTTAAACACATTTTCTCGATGCCCTACGTAGTTAGCAACCCATTTGCACAAAAATCATACCTGCGCAGTGAGATGCGCGTGGGCTACAGAGCCCCAAAGTCGCGTCGACCTGTAGTGTCGGGAGATTTGCACGGGGTTTCTCGGTACCTGAACGTGGTGGGTTTGGTGTTTAAACACGTTTTTCAGGTGCCCTAGATGGTTAGCAACCTAACTGCAAAAAATCACATTCGCACACCGAGTTGCGCCATGGCAACAGAGCCGCAAAGTATACCGTGCAATATGGCTATAATTATAGGGCTTTAGAACAGCAAAAATAGGCGTCGACCCCTGGTGTCGGGAGGTTTGCACGCGTTTTTTGCTACCTTAATGTAGTTAGTTACTTGTTTAAACACATTTTCTCGATGCCCTACGTAGTTAGCAACCCATTTGCACAAAAATCATACCTGCGCAGTGAGATGCGCGTGGGCTACAGAGCCCCAAAGTCGCGTCGACCTGTAGTGTCGGGAGATTTGCACGGGGTTTCTCGGTACCTGAACGTGGTGGGTTTGGTGTTTAAACACGTTTTTCAGGTGCCCTAGATGGTTAGCAACCTAACTGCAAAAAATCACATTCGCACACCGAGTTGCGCCATGGCAACAGAGCCGCAAAGTATACCGTGCAATATGGCTATAATTATAGGGCTTTAGAACAGCAAAAATAGGCGTCGACCCCTGGTGTCGGGAGGTTTGCACGCGTTTTTTGCTACCTTAATGTAGTTAGTTACTTGTTTAAACACATTTTCTCGATGCCCTACGTAGTTAGCAACCCATTTGCACAAAAATCATACCTGCGCAGTGAGATGCGCGTGGGCTACAGAGCCCCAAAGTCGCGTCGACCTGTAGTGTCGGGAGATTTGCACGGGGTTTCTCGGTACCTGAACGTGGTGGGTTTGGTGTTTAAACACGTTTTTCAGGTGCCCTAGATGGTTAGCAACCTAACTGCAAAAAATCACATTCGCACACCGAGTTGCGCCATGGCAACAGAGCCGCAAAGTATACCGTGCAATATGGCTATAATTATAGGGCTTTAGAACAGCAAAAATAGGCGTCGACCCCTGGTGTCGGGAGGTTTGCACGCGTTTTTTGCTACCTTAATGTAGTTAGTTACTTGTTTAAACACATTTTCTCGATGCCCTACGTAGTTAGCAACCCATTTGCACAAAAATCATACCTGCGCAGTGAGATGCGCGTGGGCTACAGAGCCCCAAAGTCGCGTCGACCTGTAGTGTCGGGAGATTTGCACGGGGTTTCTCGGTACCTGAACGTGGTGGGTTTGGTGTTTAAACACGTTTTTCAGGTGCCCTAGATGGTTAGCAACCTAACTGCAAAAAATCACATTCGCACACCGAGTTGCGCCATGGCAACAGAGCCGCAAAGTATACCGTGCAATATGGCTATAATTATAGGGCTTTAGAACAGCAAAAATAGGCGTCGACCCCTGGTGTCGGGAGGTTTGCACGCGTTTTTTGCTACCTTAATGTAGTTAGTTACTTGTTTAAACACATTTTCTCGATGCCCTACGTAGTTAGCAACCCATTTGCACAAAAATCATACCTGCGCAGTGAGATGCGCGTGGGCTACAGAGCCCCAAAGTCGCGTCGACCTGTAGTGTCGGGAGATTTGCACGGGGTTTCTCGGTACCTGAACGTGGTGGGTTTGGTGTTTAAACACGTTTTTCAGGTGCCCTAGATGGTTAGCAACCTAACTGCAAAAAATCACATTCGCACACCGAGTTGCGCCATGGCAACAGAGCCGCAAAGTATACCGTGCAATATGGCTATAATTATAGGGCTTTAGAACAGCAAAAATAGGCGTCGACCCCTGGTGTCGGGAGGTTTGCACGCGTTTTTTGCTACCTTAATGTAGTTAGTTACTTGTTTAAACACATTTTCTCGATGCCCTACGTAGTTAGCAACCCATTTGCACAAAAATCATACCTGCGCAGTGAGATGCGCGTGGGCTACAGAGCCCCAAAGTCGCGTCGACCTGTAGTGTCGGGAGATTTGCACGGGGTTTCTCGGTACCTGAACGTGGTGGGTTTGGTGTTTAAACACGTTTTTCAGGTGCCCTAGATGGTTAGCAACCTAACTGCAAAAAATCACATTCGCACACCGAGTTGCGCCATGGCAACAGAGCCGCAAAGTATACCGTGCAATATGGCTATAATTATAGGGCTTTAGAACAGCAAAAATAGGCGTCGACCCCTGGTGTCGGGAGGTTTGCACGCGTTTTTTGCTACCTTAATGTAGTTAGTTACTTGTTTAAACACATTTTCTCGATGCCCTACGTAGTTAGCAACCCATTTGCACAAAAATCATACCTGCGCAGTGAGATGCGCGTGGGCTACAGAGCCCCAAAGTCGCGTCGACCTGTAGTGTCGGGAGATTTGCACGGGGTTTCTCGGTACCTGAACGTGGTGGGTTTGGTGTTTAAACACGTTTTTCAGGTGCCCTAGATGGTTAGCAACCTAACTGCAAAAAATCACATTCGCACACCGAGTTGCGCCATGGCAACAGAGCCGCAAAGTATACCGTGCAATATGGCTATAATTATAGGGCTTTAGAACAGCAAAAATAGGCGTCGACCCCTGGTGTCGGGAGGTTTGCACGCGTTTTTTGCTACCTTAATGTAGTTAGTTACTTGTTTAAACACATTTTCTCGATGCCCTACGTAGTTAGCAACCCATTTGCACAAAAATCATACCTGCGCAGTGAGATGCGCGTGGGCTACAGAGCCCCAAAGTCGCGTCGACCTGTAGTGTCGGGAGATTTGCACGGGGTTTCTCGGTACCTGAACGTGGTGGGTTTGGTGTTTAAACACGTTTTTCAGGTGCCCTAGATGGTTAGCAACCTAACTGCAAAAAATCACATTCGCACACCGAGTTGCGCCATGGCAACAGAGCCGCAAAGTATACCGTGCAATATGGCTATAATTATAGGGCTTTAGAACAGCAAAAATAGGCGTCGACCCCTGGTGTCGGGAGGTTTGCACGCGTTTTTTGCTACCTTAATGTAGTTAGTTACTTGTTTAAACACATTTTCTCGATGCCCTACGTAGTTAGCAACCCATTTGCACAAAAATCATACCTGCGCAGTGAGATGCGCGTGGGCTACAGAGCCCCAAAGTCGCGTCGACCTGTAGTGTCGGGAGATTTGCACGGGGTTTCTCGGTACCTGAACGTGGTGGGTTTGGTGTTTAAACACGTTTTTCAGGTGCCCTAGATGGTTAGCAACCTAACTGCAAAAAATCACATTCGCACACCGAGTTGCGCCATGGCAACAGAGCCGCAAAGTATACCGTGCAATATGGCTATAATTATAGGGCTTTAGAACAGCAAAAATAGGCGTCGACCCCTGGTGTCGGGAGGTTTGCACGCGTTTTTTGCTACCTTAATGTAGTTAGTTACTTGTTTAAACACATTTTCTCGATGCCCTACGTAGTTAGCAACCCATTTGCACAAAAATCATACCTGCGCAGTGAGATGCGCGTGGGCTACAGAGCCCCAAAGTCGCGTCGACCTGTAGTGTCGGGAGATTTGCACGGGGTTTCTCGGTACCTGAACGTGGTGGGTTTGGTGTTTAAACACGTTTTTCAGGTGCCCTAGATGGTTAGCAACCTAACTGCAAAAAATCACATTCGCACACCGAGTTGCGCCATGGCAACAGAGCCGCAAAGTATACCGTGCAATATGGCTATAATTATAGGGCTTTAGAACAGCAAAAATAGGCGTCGACCCCTGGTGTCGGGAGGTTTGCACGCGTTTTTTGCTACCTTAATGTAGTTAGTTACTTGTTTAAACACATTTTCTCGATGCCCTACGTAGTTAGCAACCCATTTGCACAAAAATCATACCTGCGCAGTGAGATGCGCGTGGGCTACAGAGCCCCAAAGTCGCGTCGACCTGTAGTGTCGGGAGATTTGCACGGGGTTTCTCGGTACCTGAACGTGGTGGGTTTGGTGTTTAAACACGTTTTTCAGGTGCCCTAGATGGTTAGCAACCTAACTGCAAAAAATCACATTCGCACACCGAGTTGCGCCATGGCAACAGAGCCGCAAAGTATACCGTGCAATATGGCTATAATTATAGGGCTTTAGAACAGCAAAAATAGGCGTCGACCCCTGGTGTCGGGAGGTTTGCACGCGTTTTTTGCTACCTTAATGTAGTTAGTTACTTGTTTAAACACATTTTCTCGATGCCCTACGTAGTTAGCAACCCATTTGCACAAAAATCATACCTGCGCAGTGAGATGCGCGTGGGCTACAGAGCCCCAAAGTCGCGTCGACCTGTAGTGTCGGGAGATTTGCACGGGGTTTCTCGGTACCTGAACGTGGTGGGTTTGGTGTTTAAACACGTTTTTCAGGTGCCCTAGATGGTTAGCAACCTAACTGCAAAAAATCACATTCGCACACCGAGTTGCGCCATGGCAACAGAGCCGCAAAGTATACCGTGCAATATGGCTATAATTATAGGGCTTTAGAACAGCAAAAATAGGCGTCGACCCCTGGTGTCGGGAGGTTTGCACGCGTTTTTTGCTACCTTAATGTAGTTAGTTACTTGTTTAAACACATTTTCTCGATGCCCTACGTAGTTAGCAACCCATTTGCACAAAAATCATACCTGCGCAGTGAGATGCGCGTGGGCTACAGAGCCCCAAAGTCGCGTCGACCTGTAGTGTCGGGAGATTTGCACGGGGTTTCTCGGTACCTGAACGTGGTGGGTTTGGTGTTTAAACACGTTTTTCAGGTGCCCTAGATGGTTAGCAACCTAACTGCAAAAAATCACATTCGCACACCGAGTTGCGCCATGGCAACAGAGCCGCAAAGTATACCGTGCAATATGGCTATAATTATAGGGCTTTAGAACAGCAAAAATAGGCGTCGACCCCTGGTGTCGGGAGGTTTGCACGCGTTTTTTGCTACCTTAATGTAGTTAGTTACTTGTTTAAACACATTTTCTCGATGCCCTACGTAGTTAGCAACCCATTTGCACAAAAATCATACCTGCGCAGTGAGATGCGCGTGGGCTACAGAGCCCCAAAGTCGCGTCGACCTGTAGTGTCGGGAGATTTGCACGGGGTTTCTCGGTACCTGAACGTGGTGGGTTTGGTGTTTAAACACGTTTTTCAGGTGCCCTAGATGGTTAGCAACCTAACTGCAAAAAATCACATTCGCACACCGAGTTGCGCCATGGCAACAGAGCCGCA
Source organism: Mactra quadrangularis (assembly GCA_025267735.1). Lineage (NCBI taxonomy): Eukaryota > Metazoa > Mollusca > Bivalvia > Venerida > Mactridae > Mactra > Mactra quadrangularis. The sequence goes on along the minus strand of CM046305.1, from coordinate 26,469,471 downwards.
AAGTATACCGTGCAATATGGCTATAATTATAGGGCTTTAGAACAGCAAAAATAGGCGTCGACCCCTGGTGTCGGGAGGTTTGCACGCGTTTTTTGCTACCTTAATGTAGTTAGTTACTTGTTTAAACACATTTTCTCGATGCCCTACGTAGTTAGCAACCCATTTGCACAAAAATCATACCTGCGCAGTGAGATGCGCGTGGGCTACAGAGCCCCAAAGTCGCGTCGACCTGTAGTGTCGGGAGATTTGCACGGGGTTTCTCGGTACCTGAACGTGGTGGGTTTGGTGTTTAAACACGTTTTTCAGGTGCCCTAGATGGTTAGCAACCTAACTGCAAAAAATCACATTCGCACACCGAGTTGCGCCATGGCAACAGAGCCGCAAAGTATACCGTGCAATATGGCTATAATTATAGGGCTTTAGAACAGCAAAAATAGGCGTCGACCCCTGGTGTCGGGAGGTTTGCACGCGTTTTTTGCTACCTTAATGTAGTTAGTTACTTGTTTAAACACATTTTCTCGATGCCCTACGTAGTTAGCAACCCATTTGCACAAAAATCATACCTGCGCAGTGAGATGCGCGTGGGCTACAGAGCCCCAAAGTCGCGTCGACCTGTAGTGTCGGGAGATTTGCACGGGGTTTCTCGGTACCTGAACGTGGTGGGTTTGGTGTTTAAACACGTTTTTCAGGTGCCCTAGATGGTTAGCAACCTAACTGCAAAAAATCACATTCGCACACCGAGTTGCGCCATGGCAACAGAGCCGCAAAGTATACCGTGCAATATGGCTATAATTATAGGGCTTTAGAACAGCAAAAATAGGCGTCGACCCCTGGTGTCGGGAGGTTTGCACGCGTTTTTTGCTACCTTAATGTAGTTAGTTACTTGTTTAAACACATTTTCTCGATGCCCTACGTAGTTAGCAACCCATTTGCACAAAAATCATACCTGCGCAGTGAGATGCGCGTGGGCTACAGAGCCCCAAAGTCGCGTCGACCTGTAGTGTCGGGAGATTTGCACGGGGTTTCTCGGTACCTGAACGTGGTGGGTTTGGTGTTTAAACACGTTTTTCAGGTGCCCTAGATGGTTAGCAACCTAACTGCAAAAAATCACATTCGCACACCGAGTTGCGCCATGGCAACAGAGCCGCAAAGTATACCGTGCAATATGGCTATAATTATAGGGCTTTAGAACAGCAAAAATAGGCGTCGACCCCTGGTGTCGGGAGGTTTGCACGCGTTTTTTGCTACCTTAATGTAGTTAGTTACTTGTTTAAACACATTTTCTCGATGCCCTACGTAGTTAGCAACCCATTTGCACAAAAATCATACCTGCGCAGTGAGATGCGCGTGGGCTACAGAGCCCCAAAGTCGCGTCGACCTGTAGTGTCGGGAGATTTGCACGGGGTTTCTCGGTACCTGAACGTGGTGGGTTTGGTGTTTAAACACGTTTTTCAGGTGCCCTAGATGGTTAGCAACCTAACTGCAAAAAATCACATTCGCACACCGAGTTGCGCCATGGCAACAGAGCCGCAAAGTATACCGTGCAATATGGCTATAATTATAGGGCTTTAGAACAGCAAAAATAGGCGTCGACCCCTGGTGTCGGGAGGTTTGCACGCGTTTTTTGCTACCTTAATGTAGTTAGTTACTTGTTTAAACACATTTTCTCGATGCCCTACGTAGTTAGCAACCCATTTGCACAAAAATCATACCTGCGCAGTGAGATGCGCGTGGGCTACAGAGCCCCAAAGTCGCGTCGACCTGTAGTGTCGGGAGATTTGCACGGGGTTTCTCGGTACCTGAACGTGGTGGGTTTGGTGTTTAAACACGTTTTTCAGGTGCCCTAGATGGTTAGCAACCTAACTGCAAAAAATCACATTCGCACACCGAGTTGCGCCATGGCAACAGAGCCGCAAAGTATACCGTGCAATATGGCTATAATTATAGGGCTTTAGAACAGCAAAAATAGGCGTCGACCCCTGGTGTCGGGAGGTTTGCACGCGTTTTTTGCTACCTTAATGTAGTTAGTTACTTGTTTAAACACATTTTCTCGATGCCCTACGTAGTTAGCAACCCATTTGCACAAAAATCATACCTGCGCAGTGAGATGCGCGTGGGCTACAGAGCCCCAAAGTCGCGTCGACCTGTAGTGTCGGGAGATTTGCACGGGGTTTCTCGGTACCTGAACGTGGTGGGTTTGGTGTTTAAACACGTTTTTCAGGTGCCCTAGATGGTTAGCAACCTAACTGCAAAAAATCACATTCGCACACCGAGTTGCGCCATGGCAACAGAGCCGCAAAGTATACCGTGCAATATGGCTATAATTATAGGGCTTTAGAACAGCAAAAATAGGCGTCGACCCCTGGTGTCGGGAGGTTTGCACGCGTTTTTTGCTACCTTAATGTAGTTAGTTACTTGTTTAAACACATTTTCTCGATGCCCTACGTAGTTAGCAACCCATTTGCACAAAAATCATACCTGCGCAGTGAGATGCGCGTGGGCTACAGAGCCCCAAAGTCGCGTCGACCTGTAGTGTCGGGAGATTTGCACGGGGTTTCTCGGTACCTGAACGTGGTGGGTTTGGTGTTTAAACACGTTTTTCAGGTGCCCTAGATGGTTAGCAACCTAACTGCAAAAAATCACATTCGCACACCGAGTTGCGCCATGGCAACAGAGCCGCAAAGTATACCGTGCAATATGGCTATAATTATAGGGCTTTAGAACAGCAAAAATAGGCGTCGACCCCTGGTGTCGGGAGGTTTGCACGCGTTTTTTGCTACCTTAATGTAGTTAGTTACTTGTTTAAACACATTTTCTCGATGCCCTACGTAGTTAGCAACCCATTTGCACAAAAATCATACCTGCGCAGTGAGATGCGCGTGGGCTACAGAGCCCCAAAGTCGCGTCGACCTGTAGTGTCGGGAGATTTGCACGGGGTTTCTCGGTACCTGAACGTGGTGGGTTTGGTGTTTAAACACGTTTTTCAGGTGCCCTAGATGGTTAGCAACCTAACTGCAAAAAATCACATTCGCACACCGAGTTGCGCCATGGCAACAGAGCCGCAAAGTATACCGTGCAATATGGCTATAATTATAGGGCTTTAGAACAGCAAAAATAGGCGTCGACCCCTGGTGTCGGGAGGTTTGCACGCGTTTTTTGCTACCTTAATGTAGTTAGTTACTTGTTTAAACACATTTTCTCGATGCCCTACGTAGTTAGCAACCCATTTGCACAAAAATCATACCTGCGCAGTGAGATGCGCGTGGGCTACAGAGCCCCAAAGTCGCGTCGACCTGTAGTGTCGGGAGATTTGCACGGGGTTTCTCGGTACCTGAACGTGGTGGGTTTGGTGTTTAAACACGTTTTTCAGGTGCCCTAGATGGTTAGCAACCTAACTGCAAAAAATCACATTCGCACACCGAGTTGCGCCATGGCAACAGAGCCGCAAAGTATACCGTGCAATATGGCTATAATTATAGGGCTTTAGAACAGCAAAAATAGGCGTCGACCCCTGGTGTCGGGAGGTTTGCACGCGTTTTTTGCTACCTTAATGTAGTTAGTTACTTGTTTAAACACATTTTCTCGATGCCCTACGTAGTTAGCAACCCATTTGCACAAAAATCATACCTGCGCAGTGAGATGCGCGTGGGCTACAGAGCCCCAAAGTCGCGTCGACCTGTAGTGTCGGGAGATTTGCACGGGGTTTCTCGGTACCTGAACGTGGTGGGTTTGGTGTTTAAACACGTTTTTCAGGTGCCCTAGATGGTTAGCAACCTAACTGCAAAAAATCACATTCGCACACCGAGTTGCGCCATGGCAACAGAGCCGCAAAGTATACCGTGCAATATGGCTATAATTATAGGGCTTTAGAACAGCAAAAATAGGCGTCGACCCCTGGTGTCGGGAGGTTTGCACGCGTTTTTTGCTACCTTAATGTAGTTAGTTACTTGTTTAAACACATTTTCTCGATGCCCTACGTAGTTAGCAACCCATTTGCACAAAAATCATACCTGCGCAGTGAGATGCGCGTGGGCTACAGAGCCCCAAAGTCGCGTCGACCTGTAGTGTCGGGAGATTTGCACGGGGTTTCTCGGTACCTGAACGTGGTGGGTTTGGTGTTTAAACACGTTTTTCAGGTGCCCTAGATGGTTAGCAACCTAACTGCAAAAAATCACATTCGCACACCGAGTTGCGCCATGGCAACAGAGCCGCAAAGTATACCGTGCAATATGGCTATAATTATAGGGCTTTAGAACAGCAAAAATAGGCGTCGACCCCTGGTGTCGGGAGGTTTGCACGCGTTTTTTGCTACCTTAATGTAGTTAGTTACTTGTTTAAACACATTTTCTCGATGCCCTACGTAGTTAGCAACCCATTTGCACAAAAATCATACCTGCGCAGTGAGATGCGCGTGGGCTACAGAGCCCCAAAGTCGCGTCGACCTGTAGTGTCGGGAGATTTGCACGGGGTTTCTCGGTACCTGAACGTGGTGGGTTTGGTGTTTAAACACGTTTTTCAGGTGCCCTAGATGGTTAGCAACCTAACTGCAAAAAATCACATTCGCACACCGAGTTGCGCCATGGCAACAGAGCCGCAAAGTATACCGTGCAATATGGCTATAATTATAGGGCTTTAGAACAGCAAAAATAGGCGTCGACCCCTGGTGTCGGGAGGTTTGCACGCGTTTTTTGCTACCTTAATGTAGTTAGTTACTTGTTTAAACACATTTTCTCGATGCCCTACGTAGTTAGCAACCCATTTGCACAAAAATCATACCTGCGCAGTGAGATGCGCGTGGGCTACAGAGCCCCAAAGTCGCGTCGACCTGTAGTGTCGGGAGATTTGCACGGGGTTTCTCGGTACCTGAACGTGGTGGGTTTGGTGTTTAAACACGTTTTTCAGGTGCCCTAGATGGTTAGCAACCTAACTGCAAAAAATCACATTCGCACACCGAGTTGCGCCATGGCAACAGAGCCGCAAAGTATACCGTGCAATATGGCTATAATTATAGGGCTTTAGAACAGCAAAAATAGGCGTCGACCCCTGGTGTCGGGAGGTTTGCACGCGTTTTTTGCTACCTTAATGTAGTTAGTTACTTGTTTAAACACATTTTCTCGATGCCCTACGTAGTTAGCAACCCATTTGCACAAAAATCATACCTGCGCAGTGAGATGCGCGTGGGCTACAGAGCCCCAAAGTCGCGTCGACCTGTAGTGTCGGGAGATTTGCACGGGGTTTCTCGGTACCTGAACGTGGTGGGTTTGGTGTTTAAACACGTTTTTCAGGTGCCCTAGATGGTTAGCAACCTAACTGCAAAAAATCACATTCGCACACCGAGTTGCGCCATGGCAACAGAGCCGCAAAGTATACCGTGCAATATGGCTATAATTATAGGGCTTTAGAACAGCAAAAATAGGCGTCGACCCCTGGTGTCGGGAGGTTTGCACGCGTTTTTTGCTACCTTAATGTAGTTAGTTACTTGTTTAAACACATTTTCTCGATGCCCTACGTAGTTAGCAACCCATTTGCACAAAAATCATACCTGCGCAGTGAGATGCGCGTGGGCTACAGAGCCCCAAAGTCGCGTCGACCTGTAGTGTCGGGAGATTTGCACGGGGTTTCTCGGTACCTGAACGTGGTGGGTTTGGTGTTTAAACACGTTTTTCAGGTGCCCTAGATGGTTAGCAACCTAACTGCAAAAAATCACATTCGCACACCGAGTTGCGCCATGGCAACAGAGCCGCAAAGTATACCGTGCAATATGGCTATAATTATAGGGCTTTAGAACAGCAAAAATAGGCGTCGACCCCTGGTGTCGGGAGGTTTGCACGCGTTTTTTGCTACCTTAATGTAGTTAGTTACTTGTTTAAACACATTTTCTCGATGCCCTACGTAGTTAGCAACCCATTTGCACAAAAATCATACCTGCGCAGTGAGATGCGCGTGGGCTACAGAGCCCCAAAGTCGCGTCGACCTGTAGTGTCGGGAGATTTGCACGGGGTTTCTCGGTACCTGAACGTGGTGGGTTTGGTGTTTAAACACGTTTTTCAGGTGCCCTAGATGGTTAGCAACCTAACTGCAAAAAATCACATTCGCACACCGAGTTGCGCCATGGCAACAGAGCCGCAAAGTATACCGTGCAATATGGCTATAATTATAGGGCTTTAGAACAGCAAAAATAGGCGTCGACCCCTGGTGTCGGGAGGTTTGCACGCGTTTTTTGCTACCTTAATGTAGTTAGTTACTTGTTTAAACACATTTTCTCGATGCCCTACGTAGTTAGCAACCCATTTGCACAAAAATCATACCTGCGCAGTGAGATGCGCGTGGGCTACAGAGCCCCAAAGTCGCGTCGACCTGTAGTGTCGGGAGATTTGCACGGGGTTTCTCGGTACCTGAACGTGGTGGGTTTGGTGTTTAAACACGTTTTTCAGGTGCCCTAGATGGTTAGCAACCTAACTGCAAAAAATCACATTCGCACACCGAGTTGCGCCATGGCAACAGAGCCGCAAAGTATACCGTGCAATATGGCTATAATTATAGGGCTTTAGAACAGCAAAAATAGGCGTCGACCCCTGGTGTCGGGAGGTTTGCACGCGTTTTTTGCTACCTTAATGTAGTTAGTTACTTGTTTAAACACATTTTCTCGATGCCCTACGTAGTTAGCAACCCATTTGCACAAAAATCATACCTGCGCAGTGAGATGCGCGTGGGCTACAGAGCCCCAAAGTCGCGTCGACCTGTAGTGTCGGGAGATTTGCACGGGGTTTCTCGGTACCTGAACGTGGTGGGTTTGGTGTTTAAACACGTTTTTCAGGTGCCCTAGATGGTTAGCAACCTAACTGCAAAAAATCACATTCGCACACCGAGTTGCGCCATGGCAACAGAGCCGCAAAGTATACCGTGCAATATGGCTATAATTATAGGGCTTTAGAACAGCAAAAATAGGCGTCGACCCCTGGTGTCGGGAGGTTTGCACGCGTTTTTTGCTACCTTAATGTAGTTAGTTACTTGTTTAAACACATTTTCTCGATGCCCTACGTAGTTAGCAACCCATTTGCACAAAAATCATACCTGCGCAGTGAGATGCGCGTGGGCTACAGAGCCCCAAAGTCGCGTCGACCTGTAGTGTCGGGAGATTTGCACGGGGTTTCTCGGTACCTGAACGTGGTGGGTTTGGTGTTTAAACACGTTTTTCAGGTGCCCTAGATGGTTAGCAACCTAACTGCAAAAAATCACATTCGCACACCGAGTTGCGCCATGGCAACAGAGCCGCAAAGTATACCGTGCAATATGGCTATAATTATAGGGCTTTAGAACAGCAAAAATAGGCGTCGACCCCTGGTGTCGGGAGGTTTGCACGCGTTTTTTGCTACCTTAATGTAGTTAGTTACTTGTTTAAACACATTTTCTCGATGCCCTACGTAGTTAGCAACCCATTTGCACAAAAATCATACCTGCGCAGTGAGATGCGCGTGGGCTACAGAGCCCCAAAGTCGCGTCGACCTGTAGTGTCGGGAGATTTGCACGGGGTTTCTCGGTACCTGAACGTGGTGGGTTTGGTGTTTAAACACGTTTTTCAGGTGCCCTAGATGGTTAGCAACCTAACTGCAAAAAATCACATTCGCACACCGAGTTGCGCCATGGCAACAGAGCCGCAAAGTATACCGTGCAATATGGCTATAATTATAGGGCTTTAGAACAGCAAAAATAGGCGTCGACCCCTGGTGTCGGGAGGTTTGCACGCGTTTTTTGCTACCTTAATGTAGTTAGTTACTTGTTTAAACACATTTTCTCGATGCCCTACGTAGTTAGCAACCCATTTGCACAAAAATCATACCTGCGCAGTGAGATGCGCGTGGGCTACAGAGCCCCAAAGTCGCGTCGACCTGTAGTGTCGGGAGATTTGCACGGGGTTTCTCGGTACCTGAACGTGGTGGGTTTGGTGTTTAAACACGTTTTTCAGGTGCCCTAGATGGTTAGCAACCTAACTGCAAAAAATCACATTCGCACACCGAGTTGCGCCATGGCAACAGAGCCGCAAAGTATACCGTGCAATATGGCTATAATTATAGGGCTTTAGAACAGCAAAAATAGGCGTCGACCCCTGGTGTCGGGAGGTTTGCACGCGTTTTTTGCTACCTTAATGTAGTTAGTTACTTGTTTAAACACATTTTCTCGATGCCCTACGTAGTTAGCAACCCATTTGCACAAAAATCATACCTGCGCAGTGAGATGCGCGTGGGCTACAGAGCCCCAAAGTCGCGTCGACCTGTAGTGTCGGGAGATTTGCACGGGGTTTCTCGGTACCTGAACGTGGTGGGTTTGGTGTTTAAACACGTTTTTCAGGTGCCCTAGATGGTTAGCAACCTAACTGCAAAAAATCACATTCGCACACCGAGTTGCGCCATGGCAACAGAGCCGCAAAGTATACCGTGCAATATGGCTATAATTATAGGGCTTTAGAACAGCAAAAATAGGCGTCGACCCCTGGTGTCGGGAGGTTTGCACGCGTTTTTTGCTACCTTAATGTAGTTAGTTACTTGTTTAAACACATTTTCTCGATGCCCTACGTAGTTAGCAACCCATTTGCACAAAAATCATACCTGCGCAGTGAGATGCGCGTGGGCTACAGAGCCCCAAAGTCGCGTCGACCTGTAGTGTCGGGAGATTTGCACGGGGTTTCTCGGTACCTGAACGTGGTGGGTTTGGTGTTTAAACACGTTTTTCAGGTGCCCTAGATGGTTAGCAACCTAACTGCAAAAAATCACATTCGCACACCGAGTTGCGCCATGGCAACAGAGCCGCAAAGTATACCGTGCAATATGGCTATAATTATAGGGCTTTAGAACAGCAAAAATAGGCGTCGACCCCTGGTGTCGGGAGGTTTGCACGCGTTTTTTGCTACCTTAATGTAGTTAGTTACTTGTTTAAACACATTTTCTCGATGCCCTACGTAGTTAGCAACCCATTTGCACAAAAATCATACCTGCGCAGTGAGATGCGCGTGGGCTACAGAGCCCCAAAGTCGCGTCGACCTGTAGTGTCGGGAGATTTGCACGGGGTTTCTCGGTACCTGAACGTGGTGGGTTTGGTGTTTAAACACGTTTTTCAGGTGCCCTAGATGGTTAGCAACCTAACTGCAAAAAATCACATTCGCACACCGAGTTGCGCCATGGCAACAGAGCCGCAAAGTATACCGTGCAATATGGCTATAATTATAGGGCTTTAGAACAGCAAAAATAGGCGTCGACCCCTGGTGTCGGGAGGTTTGCACGCGTTTTTTGCTACCTTAATGTAGTTAGTTACTTGTTTAAACACATTTTCTCGATGCCCTACGTAGTTAGCAACCCATTTGCACAAAAATCATACCTGCGCAGTGAGATGCGCGTGGGCTACAGAGCCCCAAAGTCGCGTCGACCTGTAGTGTCGGGAGATTTGCACGGGGTTTCTCGGTACCTGAACGTGGTGGGTTTGGTGTTTAAACACGTTTTTCAGGTGCCCTAGATGGTTAGCAACCTAACTGCAAAAAATCACATTCGCACACCGAGTTGCGCCATGGCAACAGAGCCGCAAAGTATACCGTGCAATATGGCTATAATTATAGGGCTTTAGAACAGCAAAAATAGGCGTCGACCCCTGGTGTCGGGAGGTTTGCACGCGTTTTTTGCTACCTTAATGTAGTTAGTTACTTGTTTAAACACATTTTCTCGATGCCCTACGTAGTTAGCAACCCATTTGCACAAAAATCATACCTGCGCAGTGAGATGCGCGTGGGCTACAGAGCCCCAAAGTCGCGTCGACCTGTAGTGTCGGGAGATTTGCACGGGGTTTCTCGGTACCTGAACGTGGTGGGTTTGGTGTTTAAACACGTTTTTCAGGTGCCCTAGATGGTTAGCAACCTAACTGCAAAAAATCACATTCGCACACCGAGTTGCGCCATGGCAACAGAGCCGCAAAGTATACCGTGCAATATGGCTATAATTATAGGGCTTTAGAACAGCAAAAATAGGCGTCGACCCCTGGTGTCGGGAGGTTTGCACGCGTTTTTTGCTACCTTAATGTAGTTAGTTACTTGTTTAAACACATTTTCTCGATGCCCTACGTAGTTAGCAACCCATTTGCACAAAAATCATACCTGCGCAGTGAGATGCGCGTGGGCTACAGAGCCCCAAAGTCGCGTCGACCTGTAGTGTCGGGAGATTTGCACGGGGTTTCTCGGTACCTGAACGTGGTGGGTTTGGTGTTTAAACACGTTTTTCAGGTGCCCTAGATGGTTAGCAACCTAACTGCAAAAAATCACATTCGCACACCGAGTTGCGCCATGGCAACAGAGCCGCAAAGTATACCGTGCAATATGGCTATAATTATAGGGCTTTAGAACAGCAAAAATAGGCGTCGACCCCTGGTGTCGGGAGGTTTGCACGCGTTTTTTGCTACCTTAATGTAGTTAGTTACTTGTTTAAACACATTTTCTCGATGCCCTACGTAGTTAGCAACCCATTTGCACAAAAATCATACCTGCGCAGTGAGATGCGCGTGGGCTACAGAGCCCCAAAGTCGCGTCGACCTGTAGTGTCGGGAGATTTGCACGGGGTTTCTCGGTACCTGAACGTGGTGGGTTTGGTGTTTAAACACGTTTTTCAGGTGCCCTAGATGGTTAGCAACCTAACTGCAAAAAATCACATTCGCACACCGAGTTGCGCCATGGCAACAGAGCCGCAAAGTATACCGTGCAATATGGCTATAATTATAGGGCTTTAGAACAGCAAAAATAGGCGTCGACCCCTGGTGTCGGGAGGTTTGCACGCGTTTTTTGCTACCTTAATGTAGTTAGTTACTTGTTTAAACACATTTTCTCGATGCCCTACGTAGTTAGCAACCCATTTGCACAAAAATCATACCTGCGCAGTGAGATGCGCGTGGGCTACAGAGCCCCAAAGTCGCGTCGACCTGTAGTGTCGGGAGATTTGCACGGGGTTTCTCGGTACCTGAACGTGGTGGGTTTGGTGTTTAAACACGTTTTTCAGGTGCCCTAGATGGTTAGCAACCTAACTGCAAAAAATCACATTCGCACACCGAGTTGCGCCATGGCAACAGAGCCGCAAAGTATACCGTGCAATATGGCTATAATTATAGGGCTTTAGAACAGCAAAAATAGGCGTCGACCCCTGGTGTCGGGAGGTTTGCACGCGTTTTTTGCTACCTTAATGTAGTTAGTTACTTGTTTAAACACATTTTCTCGATGCCCTACGTAGTTAGCAACCCATTTGCACAAAAATCATACCTGCGCAGTGAGATGCGCGTGGGCTACAGAGCCCCAAAGTCGCGTCGACCTGTAGTGTCGGGAGATTTGCACGGGGTTTCTCGGTACCTGAACGTGGTGGGTTTGGTGTTTAAACACGTTTTTCAGGTGCCCTAGATGGTTAGCAACCTAACTGCAAAAAATCACATTCGCACACCGAGTTGCGCCATGGCAACAGAGCCGCAAAGTATACCGTGCAATATGGCTATAATTATAGGGCTTTAGAACAGCAAAAATAGGCGTCGACCCCTGGTGTCGGGAGGTTTGCACGCGTTTTTTGCTACCTTAATGTAGTTAGTTACTTGTTTAAACACATTTTCTCGATGCCCTACGTAGTTAGCAACCCATTTGCACAAAAATCATACCTGCGCAGTGAGATGCGCGTGGGCTACAGAGCCCCAAAGTCGCGTCGACCTGTAGTGTCGGGAGATTTGCACGGGGTTTCTCGGTACCTGAACGTGGTGGGTTTGGTGTTTAAACACGTTTTTCAGGTGCCCTAGATGGTTAGCAACCTAACTGCAAAAAATCACATTCGCACACCGAGTTGCGCCATGGCAACAGAGCCGCAAAGTATACCGTGCAATATGGCTATAATTATAGGGCTTTAGAACAGCAAAAATAGGCGTCGACCCCTGGTGTCGGGAGGTTTGCACGCGTTTTTTGCTACCTTAATGTAGTTAGTTACTTGTTTAAACACATTTTCTCGATGCCCTACGTAGTTAGCAACCCATTTGCACAAAAATCATACCTGCGCAGTGAGATGCGCGTGGGCTACAGAGCCCCAAAGTCGCGTCGACCTGTAGTGTCGGGAGATTTGCACGGGGTTTCTCGGTACCTGAACGTGGTGGGTTTGGTGTTTAAACACGTTTTTCAGGTGCCCTAGATGGTTAGCAACCTAACTGCAAAAAATCACATTCGCACACCGAGTTGCGCCATGGCAACAGAGCCGCAAAGTATACCGTGCAATATGGCTATAATTATAGGGCTTTAGAACAGCAAAAATAGGCGTCGACCCCTGGTGTCGGGAGGTTTGCACGCGTTTTTTGCTACCTTAATGTAGTTAGTTACTTGTTTAAACACATTTTCTCGATGCCCTACGTAGTTAGCAACCCATTTGCACAAAAATCATACCTGCGCAGTGAGATGCGCGTGGGCTACAGAGCCCCAAAGTCGCGTCGACCTGTAGTGTCGGGAGATTTGCACGGGGTTTCTCGGTACCTGAACGTGGTGGGTTTGGTGTTTAAACACGTTTTTCAGGTGCCCTAGATGGTTAGCAACCTAACTGCAAAAAATCACATTCGCACACCGAGTTGCGCCATGGCAACAGAGCCGCAAAGTATACCGTGCAATATGGCTATAATTATAGGGCTTTAGAACAGCAAAAATAGGCGTCGACCCCTGGTGTCGGGAGGTTTGCACGCGTTTTTTGCTACCTTAATGTAGTTAGTTACTTGTTTAAACACATTTTCTCGATGCCCTACGTAGTTAGCAACCCATTTGCACAAAAATCATACCTGCGCAGTGAGATGCGCGTGGGCTACAGAGCCCCAAAGTCGCGTCGACCTGTAGTGTCGGGAGATTTGCACGGGGTTTCTCGGTACCTGAACGTGGTGGGTTTGGTGTTTAAACACGTTTTTCAGGTGCCCTAGATGGTTAGCAACCTAACTGCAAAAAATCACATTCGCACACCGAGTTGCGCCATGGCAACAGAGCCGCAAAGTATACCGTGCAATATGGCTATAATTATAGGGCTTTAGAACAGCAAAAATAGGCGTCGACCCCTGGTGTCGGGAGGTTTGCACGCGTTTTTTGCTACCTTAATGTAGTTAGTTACTTGTTTAAACACATTTTCTCGATGCCCTACGTAGTTAGCAACCCATTTGCACAAAAATCATACCTGCGCAGTGAGATGCGCGTGGGCTACAGAGCCCCAAAGTCGCGTCGACCTGTAGTGTCGGGAGATTTGCACGGGGTTTCTCGGTACCTGAACGTGGTGGGTTTGGTGTTTAAACACGTTTTTCAGGTGCCCTAGATGGTTAGCAACCTAACTGCAAAAAATCACATTCGCACACCGAGTTGCGCCATGGCAACAGAGCCGCAAAGTATACCGTGCAATATGGCTATAATTATAGGGCTTTAGAACAGCAAAAATAGGCGTCGACCCCTGGTGTCGGGAGGTTTGCACGCGTTTTTTGCTACCTTAATGTAGTTAGTTACTTGTTTAAACACATTTTCTCGATGCCCTACGTAGTTAGCAACCCATTTGCACAAAAATCATACCTGCGCAGTGAGATGCGCGTGGGCTACAGAGCCCCAAAGTCGCGTCGACCTGTAGTGTCGGGAGATTTGCACGGGGTTTCTCGGTACCTGAACGTGGTGGGTTTGGTGTTTAAACACGTTTTTCAGGTGCCCTAGATGGTTAGCAACCTAACTGCAAAAAATCACATTCGCACACCGAGTTGCGCCATGGCAACAGAGCCGCAAAGTATACCGTGCAATATGGCTATAATTATAGGGCTTTAGAACAGCAAAAATAGGCGTCGACCCCTGGTGTCGGGAGGTTTGCACGCGTTTTTTGCTACCTTAATGTAGTTAGTTACTTGTTTAAACACATTTTCTCGATGCCCTACGTAGTTAGCAACCCATTTGCACAAAAATCATACCTGCGCAGTGAGATGCGCGTGGGCTACAGAGCCCCAAAGTCGCGTCGACCTGTAGTGTCGGGAGATTTGCACGGGGTTTCTCGGTACCTGAACGTGGTGGGTTTGGTGTTTAAACACGTTTTTCAGGTGCCCTAGATGGTTAGCAACCTAACTGCAAAAAATCACATTCGCACACCGAGTTGCGCCATGGCAACAGAGCCGCAAAGTATACCGTGCAATATGGCTATAATTATAGGGCTTTAGAACAGCAAAAATAGGCGTCGACCCCTGGTGTCGGGAGGTTTGCACGCGTTTTTTGCTACCTTAATGTAGTTAGTTACTTGTTTAAACACATTTTCTCGATGCCCTACGTAGTTAGCAACCCATTTGCACAAAAATCATACCTGCGCAGTGAGATGCGCGTGGGCTACAGAGCCCCAAAGTCGCGTCGACCTGTAGTGTCGGGAGATTTGCACGGGGTTTCTCGGTACCTGAACGTGGTGGGTTTGGTGTTTAAACACGTTTTTCAGGTGCCCTAGATGGTTAGCAACCTAACTGCAAAAAATCACATTCGCACACCGAGTTGCGCCATGGCAACAGAGCCGCAAAGTATACCGTGCAATATGGCTATAATTATAGGGCTTTAGAACAGCAAAAATAGGCGTCGACCCCTGGTGTCGGGAGGTTTGCACGCGTTTTTTGCTACCTTAATGTAGTTAGTTACTTGTTTAAACACATTTTCTCGATGCCCTACGTAGTTAGCAACCCATTTGCACAAAAATCATACCTGCGCAGTGAGATGCGCGTGGGCTACAGAGCCCCAAAGTCGCGTCGACCTGTAGTGTCGGGAGATTTGCACGGGGTTTCTCGGTACCTGAACGTGGTGGGTTTGGTGTTTAAACACGTTTTTCAGGTGCCCTAGATGGTTAGCAACCTAACTGCAAAAAATCACATTCGCACACCGAGTTGCGCCATGGCAACAGAGCCGCAAAGTATACCGTGCAATATGGCTATAATTATAGGGCTTTAGAACAGCAAAAATAGGCGTCGACCCCTGGTGTCGGGAGGTTTGCACGCGTTTTTTGCTACCTTAATGTAGTTAGTTACTTGTTTAAACACATTTTCTCGATGCCCTACGTAGTTAGCAACCCATTTGCACAAAAATCATACCTGCGCAGTGAGATGCGCGTGGGCTACAGAGCCCCAAAGTCGCGTCGACCTGTAGTGTCGGGAGATTTGCACGGGGTTTCTCGGTACCTGAACGTGGTGGGTTTGGTGTTTAAACACGTTTTTCAGGTGCCCTAGATGGTTAGCAACCTAACTGCAAAAAATCACATTCGCACACCGAGTTGCGCCATGGCAACAGAGCCGCAAAGTATACCGTGCAATATGGCTATAATTATAGGGCTTTAGAACAGCAAAAATAGGCGTCGACCCCTGGTGTCGGGAGGTTTGCACGCGTTTTTTGCTACCTTAATGTAGTTAGTTACTTGTTTAAACACATTTTCTCGATGCCCTACGTAGTTAGCAACCCATTTGCACAAAAATCATACCTGCGCAGTGAGATGCGCGTGGGCTACAGAGCCCCAAAGTCGCGTCGACCTGTAGTGTCGGGAGATTTGCACGGGGTTTCTCGGTACCTGAACGTGGTGGGTTTGGTGTTTAAACACGTTTTTCAGGTGCCCTAGATGGTTAGCAACCTAACTGCAAAAAATCACATTCGCACACCGAGTTGCGCCATGGCAACAGAGCCGCAAAGTATACCGTGCAATATGGCTATAATTATAGGGCTTTAGAACAGCAAAAATAGGCGTCGACCCCTGGTGTCGGGAGGTTTGCACGCGTTTTTTGCTACCTTAATGTAGTTAGTTACTTGTTTAAACACATTTTCTCGATGCCCTACGTAGTTAGCAACCCATTTGCACAAAAATCATACCTGCGCAGTGAGATGCGCGTGGGCTACAGAGCCCCAAAGTCGCGTCGACCTGTAGTGTCGGGAGATTTGCACGGGGTTTCTCGGTACCTGAACGTGGTGGGTTTGGTGTTTAAACACGTTTTTCAGGTGCCCTAGATGGTTAGCAACCTAACTGCAAAAAATCACATTCGCACACCGAGTTGCGCCATGGCAACAGAGCCGCAAAGTATACCGTGCAATATGGCTATAATTATAGGGCTTTAGAACAGCAAAAATAGGCGTCGACCCCTGGTGTCGGGAGGTTTGCACGCGTTTTTTGCTACCTTAATGTAGTTAGTTACTTGTTTAAACACATTTTCTCGATGCCCTACGTAGTTAGCAACCCATTTGCACAAAAATCATACCTGCGCAGTGAGATGCGCGTGGGCTACAGAGCCCCAAAGTCGCGTCGACCTGTAGTGTCGGGAGATTTGCACGGGGTTTCTCGGTACCTGAACGTGGTGGGTTTGGTGTTTAAACACGTTTTTCAGGTGCCCTAGATGGTTAGCAACCTAACTGCAAAAAATCACATTCGCACACCGAGTTGCGCCATGGCAACAGAGCCGCAAAGTATACCGTGCAATATGGCTATAATTATAGGGCTTTAGAACAGCAAAAATAGGCGTCGACCCCTGGTGTCGGGAGGTTTGCACGCGTTTTTTGCTACCTTAATGTAGTTAGTTACTTGTTTAAACACATTTTCTCGATGCCCTACGTAGTTAGCAACCCATTTGCACAAAAATCATACCTGCGCAGTGAGATGCGCGTGGGCTACAGAGCCCCAAAGTCGCGTCGACCTGTAGTGTCGGGAGATTTGCACGGGGTTTCTCGGTACCTGAACGTGGTGGGTTTGGTGTTTAAACACGTTTTTCAGGTGCCCTAGATGGTTAGCAACCTAACTGCAAAAAATCACATTCGCACACCGAGTTGCGCCATGGCAACAGAGCCGCAAAGTATACCGTGCAATATGGCTATAATTATAGGGCTTTAGAACAGCAAAAATAGGCGTCGACCCCTGGTGTCGGGAGGTTTGCACGCGTTTTTTGCTACCTTAATGTAGTTAGTTACTTGTTTAAACACATTTTCTCGATGCCCTACGTAGTTAGCAACCCATTTGCACAAAAATCATACCTGCGCAGTGAGATGCGCGTGGGCTACAGAGCCCCAAAGTCGCGTCGACCTGTAGTGTCGGGAGATTTGCACGGGGTTTCTCGGTACCTGAACGTGGTGGGTTTGGTGTTTAAACACGTTTTTCAGGTGCCCTAGATGGTTAGCAACCTAACTGCAAAAAATCACATTCGCACACCGAGTTGCGCCATGGCAACAGAGCCGCAAAGTATACCGTGCAATATGGCTATAATTATAGGGCTTTAGAACAGCAAAAATAGGCGTCGACCCCTGGTGTCGGGAGGTTTGCACGCGTTTTTTGCTACCTTAATGTAGTTAGTTACTTGTTTAAACACATTTTCTCGATGCCCTACGTAGTTAGCAACCCATTTGCACAAAAATCATACCTGCGCAGTGAGATGCGCGTGGGCTACAGAGCCCCAAAGTCGCGTCGACCTGTAGTGTCGGGAGATTTGCACGGGGTTTCTCGGTACCTGAACGTGGTGGGTTTGGTGTTTAAACACGTTTTTCAGGTGCCCTAGATGGTTAGCAACCTAACTGCAAAAAATCACATTCGCACACCGAGTTGCGCCATGGCAACAGAGCCGCAAAGTATACCGTGCAATATGGCTATAATTATAGGGCTTTAGAACAGCAAAAATAGGCGTCGACCCCTGGTGTCGGGAGGTTTGCACGCGTTTTTTGCTACCTTAATGTAGTTAGTTACTTGTTTAAACACATTTTCTCGATGCCCTACGTAGTTAGCAACCCATTTGCACAAAAATCATACCTGCGCAGTGAGATGCGCGTGGGCTACAGAGCCCCAAAGTCGCGTCGACCTGTAGTGTCGGGAGATTTGCACGGGGTTTCTCGGTACCTGAACGTGGTGGGTTTGGTGTTTAAACACGTTTTTCAGGTGCCCTAGATGGTTAGCAACCTAACTGCAAAAAATCACATTCGCACACCGAGTTGCGCCATGGCAACAGAGCCGCAAAGTATACCGTGCAATATGGCTATAATTATAGGGCTTTAGAACAGCAAAAATAGGCGTCGACCCCTGGTGTCGGGAGGTTTGCACGCGTTTTTTGCTACCTTAATGTAGTTAGTTACTTGTTTAAACACATTTTCTCGATGCCCTACGTAGTTAGCAACCCATTTGCACAAAAATCATACCTGCGCAGTGAGATGCGCGTGGGCTACAGAGCCCCAAAGTCGCGTCGACCTGTAGTGTCGGGAGATTTGCACGGGGTTTCTCGGTACCTGAACGTGGTGGGTTTGGTGTTTAAACACGTTTTTCAGGTGCCCTAGATGGTTAGCAACCTAACTGCAAAAAATCACATTCGCACACCGAGTTGCGCCATGGCAACAGAGCCGCAAAGTATACCGTGCAATATGGCTATAATTATAGGGCTTTAGAACAGCAAAAATAGGCGTCGACCCCTGGTGTCGGGAGGTTTGCACGCGTTTTTTGCTACCTTAATGTAGTTAGTTACTTGTTTAAACACATTTTCTCGATGCCCTACGTAGTTAGCAACCCATTTGCACAAAAATCATACCTGCGCAGTGAGATGCGCGTGGGCTACAGAGCCCCAAAGTCGCGTCGACCTGTAGTGTCGGGAGATTTGCACGGGGTTTCTCGGTACCTGAACGTGGTGGGTTTGGTGTTTAAACACGTTTTTCAGGTGCCCTAGATGGTTAGCAACCTAACTGCAAAAAATCACATTCGCACACCGAGTTGCGCCATGGCAACAGAGCCGCAAAGTATACCGTGCAATATGGCTATAATTATAGGGCTTTAGAACAGCAAAAATAGGCGTCGACCCCTGGTGTCGGGAGGTTTGCACGCGTTTTTTGCTACCTTAATGTAGTTAGTTACTTGTTTAAACACATTTTCTCGATGCCCTACGTAGTTAGCAACCCATTTGCACAAAAATCATACCTGCGCAGTGAGATGCGCGTGGGCTACAGAGCCCCAAAGTCGCGTCGACCTGTAGTGTCGGGAGATTTGCACGGGGTTTCTCGGTACCTGAACGTGGTGGGTTTGGTGTTTAAACACGTTTTTCAGGTGCCCTAGATGGTTAGCAACCTAACTGCAAAAAATCACATTCGCACACCGAGTTGCGCCATGGCAACAGAGCCGCAAAGTATACCGTGCAATATGGCTATAATTATAGGGCTTTAGAACAGCAAAAATAGGCGTCGACCCCTGGTGTCGGGAGGTTT